>CM076570.1:1586367411-1586797561 GCA_034641835.2 Pinus albicaulis
AGTTAAATTAAGATTAGTTAAGTATTTATTTAAATAAATTATTCTAAAATTGAATGACAGTTTCTCAACAATATGGAGATTCTGGAAAGACACAAGGCTAGACCAAATCCACCATTGAGGGGTGCTACCATCGATAGAGAGAAAAAGAGAATGAAAGTGAAATAGGTGTGAGAGAGGGTTGAACAGAGAGTAGGAAAAAATGTAAAAAAACCAGCCATCCCAGGGCTTGGTTCTGTGTATTTTCATTTATGAATTAATTCCAAGTGTTTTGGATTTTGATCGGCCTTTATATTTTAATCCGTTTGTTTTATTTCCCTGTCAAAATCAAGTATTGCATTTATTTGTTACTATAAATGCATGTTATTTATGTTAATGAGTAGACAGATTGAGCAAGAGGATGAAGTACCCATGAACTTCGCATAGACCAACCCATGTCATAGATCGAGGGGTGAGAGATGAAGAACAAGCTCAGGAGGGATCCACACATTTACAGGTTGAATAAATATCAAGAGAGATAACATTGAAGAATTCTTAAGAAGCTTAGGAGGAGAAGCATGGAGGAAATAGTATTGCAAAGTGGAGACAACTGAAAGAGGAGAAATTGAATAAATAACATAATACACTTACAAGAATTCCAAGTGAGGAATTAGCAATGAGGATTGAAGCGCAGAACCAAAGGTTTAAGGTTTGACAATAGAGATCAGTGCGGGCAGAAGAGGTGAAGAGGAGCCATGTGAAGGTGAGTGGATGATGAGATTAGATCACATATTTGAAAGGGGAATAGATCAACGGTGGATGACAAGATGCTATTTCTCATTTCGTAAATTATAGTGGATATCGTTAAAGAGTTCACAAGGTAAGTTGTTCGCGACACGATGCGGTAAGATTTGAAATGTGTGATGCGATGAGGGAAGGCCACATTTCAGCATGGCACACGAGCATAGATCACATGTTTTAAGATTTAACTCTTATTCATATAGCCTTAAAGTTGCAGGCAAGTGATTTGCGATGAGACAGAGGCTGTCAGATCTAGCGAAGATCAACGGTAGAAATTGTGTTACAACTTCGCATCGAAAGAATCACAAGTTTTTTGTTAAGGTTGTTTGGTAAACTTGTGGAACACGATGATTTTTGATTGGCTGAAATATTTTGGGACCCGAGAATATTGTTTTGCGTATATGTAGGTAATGGTTTGAGTTATATGGGTGATTTATTATAATGTGAAGCATTGTTAAATTTCTAATGTATGTATGTTAATAAACTTTGTGTAAAGTAATCCGATGTTATCGCTTCACGTATGTATGTTAACAACTCCAAATTTAAATTCCGCTGAGTATAAGGAGTTTATGTGGATCCTAACCCATAAGTCCACAGATTATTTGTAAACTGTAGTTACGACTGCATCAATTGGTATCAAAGCATACATGATTTGAGAGGTGGTGTGAAGGACTTTGTTCAAAGGAAAGTTGAGAAAGTTTGCTCATTGATTCTAATCTAGTGAACCCTAAGAGGTAAGATTGTGGACTAAAGGCCTATGAAAAATAATGAGAGATACAACAACATGGATGAAGTAGTAGCACAGAAGATAAGGTAAGAATGTTTTGTTTCATTTTTATTTTGGATTATACAACTGATAAGTAAATGGTCACACTCAGAAGAAGAGAATAAAAATTTAATAGAGGTTATTTTGTTAGTTTTCTTACATTAGGAGTGATTTCATGAAAGAGGTCATAGCAGGAGTGAAAACACCTCAACAAGAAGATCACAACCTTTAAGGGTAGTGATGAAGGAAGCTAGCAAGGGTTTCTAGGAGGAAAAATAAGTGTGGTCAGAACCTAGTATTTTAGCTGAGGTTGAAATATAAGAGGAAATTAGTGTTCTCAATTGCAGATGAGTTGTGAGGGTGAGCCTAGAAGGAGCATAGAGGAGTGCTCAAGGAGGGTTTTATATTGAGGACTCGTACTTGCCAAAAGACTAATCACAGAGAAATTTTGGTGAGGTAAGTTGTAGTAGGAGGAACTCTTACTGCAGGGGCTGGTGCAACTCATAAAGGGTGAAAGAACTCAAGAAGATGACTATTGAAAGTTGTAGCAAAGGTTCAGGGGGAACCCACAAAGTGAATAAGGAAGATTCCAAGACAAATGGCATATGGAAGCAGATGACTAATGAAGAATATAAGAGAGAAATAGTTGAGATGAGAACCCATCTTGATCTATTGATGGAGTTGTTACAAAGGAGTGATGAAGACCAGAGGTGTGGATGGATTACAAGGAAAGAATTGCAGTGGAATGGGTTGCAGATTAAGAGGGAGCATAGGTTTAATCCTCAAGAAGAAGAAGCATTATTCAGAGCAGCAAGAGTATGAAAGGTATGGAGGATGAAGGGAAACCATTAGGAATTGTCATAGAATATGGAAGGCAGCATGAAAATGTAGTGATCACAACATGTGATGAAGAAATAGAGTTCCCAAAAGAGAAAAATATTGATTGTTATATGAAAGGCTCAAAGAGAAGTCACAATTAAAAGAAAGAAGTCAGCAGAGATGCCAGTAAAAGACTAAGCATGGAAAAGCTTGGTGTGCTATCTATAGACAAGTTGAAGAAGTCAAATTATAGAGATGGATTGTTTGTAGTCCATGATGAACAAATAGGAGTTCATAAAGGAAAGAAGACTATGGCTATGATAGTCATAGTAAAGGTTCTAAGGGATATTATGAAAGATAAATTAAGAATAAAATTGATAGAGAATTAGCTGAGATAAAAATGTAGCTAGAAGTGTTGAGACAATTATTACAAGGGAATATGGAACACCAAAGGTATGGTTGGATTCTTTGGAAGAAAATAGTCAAGTGGAGTCAGTTACAAAGCAGGCTGGGATCTGACACAAGAATTCAACTAGAATAAGAACTTAGAGGAGCTGAGTTACAACATAGGATGTGTTTTGAGGAAGAGATTTAATTATGTGAACCTGAGCAATGGTCCATTCTTGGTGATAGTAGTAATTAGGATGAAGACATGATACCAATGGATCCTTGGAAGGATGAGAACTAGCAGAAAGAGATGATGTTTGAGACAAGAAGAGAAGCTATGTATCCTTATGGTTTTGAAACAAATGATTATTGTATGTTTGCGGGTGAAATAGTTAGAGAAAGACAATTTGCTGATGTTTTCATAAAGGATGAAGGTAGAGGATAAAATCTGAATTCCGTTCAAGAATAAAATGAGATAGCTGAGTCCCATGTACATGCACATGCACTTATAAATGAAAAAAAATGATTTCCAGCTTACTGTGAAAGCTAAAAACAAGGAGGACTTGTCTTATGATGATGGCCAAGAATAGAAAGAGGAAAAATATGATATCAAGCATTCATATGCTATGCTTGAGAAAGCTAAAAAGAATACCAGTGAATAATTTATGAGTCCTGACAGAGACTTAGAACAACAAGAGAAAGGTTTGGTGATTGAGTCATTAAATAAGGCAACTGCTTCTTGTGAGTTTAATACTGACAATTTGAATGTGTTTGCAGGTTCTGTAGAAGACAATCTATCTCTTGGAATTGTCTCAAGTAAAGTTGAAGTTTATCTCCAAAGCATAATGAAGAAGAAAATTGTCAAGAAAGGTATGATGAAGAGTGTCTTTCTAATGAAGACCAAGTTGAGTTGTTGCAGCAGAAGGAATTCATAAGTTCCTTATGTAATGAAAGGAGTAAATTTAATGAAGATGAAGTAGTAATACCTCATGAGATGAAATTTTTTGTTGATGAGGACAAAGAGTAATTGACTTGCTTAAATAGCCAAAGGAATATTGTTGGACGACCATTTAGGACTATCATAGAAATAGAGAATCAGACTTTTATTCTGATTAAAGATGACGAAGTAGTGTCACAAGGAGGTTTTCTTTGTAACAGGGAACAAGAAATCTATAAAGATGAAAGTGAGGCAGTTATGTCTTAAGCTAAAGGAAAGTCAGTCCTAGAAGTGGAAAAGACTAAATTGACTATTAGGTCTAGTCAAGAAGCAGAAGGACAACAATGGAGTGTTGTCAAGGAAGATGAAGTGAGTTATGTTGAAAATATAATACATCATACTGAAGAGGTAATTGAAGGGAATAAAGTAATTAGTGAATGGATGAGTTCTTGTTGAAAGAATTTGAGCAAGAGAAAGATATTGCAGACAATAATATGGGAGCGTTTCAAACTGCAGTTGAAAAAGAGATAGATACTAGTTTCCAAAACTTAAATATGTTAACTAGTATACAGGAAAGAGTGAATAAATATATTACTGTAGTCAGAGAATTGGAAGGAAATTTACCTTTTCACAGTATATTTTCAAACAAGAAAAAAAAGAAGGATATTTCAGAGGGATATATCTTCAGAGATATTCAAGAAATTTGGGTGGTAGCAATTTCTAGAGTAATATCAAGGACAAAGTGTAGTATAATGTGTTGGCAGAGGACTAGAAATAATATTATATTGCAACAGAAGATTGAATTGCAAGAAACCATAGATGAACTATGGGAGTTAATGAAAATACCTAAGAAGAGTTACAACAAAGTGAAGGAAGCAGTCCACTGTGGAATTGTTTTCAAAGTGAAGAATAGTGAAGGTAGAAGAAGTGGAGCACTACAAAACAAAGTATGGAAGCCTCGAAGATTACAGCTAAAGAATGGTGGAGACAATGCAACTTATGGACACCAAAAAAATAGAGTTTGGGATCCTAGAAGATTCAAGCATTGAAGGCACATGACCAGGAGGTCATGAATTCTTTGACCTCGAGAGTCTGATTTAGAAGCATTAAGGTAGAGCCAACAATGTGACAAGTTGGTCACATGTTGTGATCTGGGAAGAGGACTAGCAGTCCAAAGGATTTGAAGACTTTATTTTTTAAAGTATTATGATAAGTTAAAATAATAGATAAATTAGGACTAGTTAAGTGTTTAGTTGAATAAACTATTCTGAAACTGAGTGATTGTTTCTCAACCATACAGGGATTCTGGAAAGACATAAATCCATACCAAATCCTCCATTGAGGGGTGCTGCCATCGATAGAGAGAAAGAGAGAACAAATGGGAAATATGTGTGAGAGAGGGTTGAACAGAGAGTAGGAAAAAATGTAAAAAAGCCAGCCATCCCAGGGCTTGGTTTTGTGTATTTTCATTTATAAATTAGTTCCCAGTGTTTAGGATTTTTATCAACCTCTTTGTTTTAACCTGTTTGTTTTATTTCCCTGTTGAAATCAAGTATTGCATTTATGTGTTATTATAAATGCCTGTTATTTCTGTTAATGAGTAGACAAATTAAGTAAGAGGATGAAGTTTCCATGAACTCCTCATAGACCAACCTATGGAAGAGATCGAGGGGTAAGAGCTGAAGAACAAGCTCAGGAGTGAACCATGTGTTTACAAGCTGAATAAAGCTTAGGACAGATAGTGTTAAAGAATTCCAAAGAAGCTCAGGAGGAGAAGTGTGGGGGAAGCAGTATTGCAGAGCGACGAAAGCTGAAAGTGGAGAAATCGAATAAAGAACATAATACACTTAGAAGAATTCTAAGTGAGGAATCGACGACAAGGATCAAAGCGCAAAACCAAAGGTTTAAGGCTTGATGACAAAGATCAATGCAGTCAGATGAGGTGAAGAAGAGCCATGTGAATGTGAGTGGATGGATGCAATTAGATCATAGATTTCAAATGGGAATAGATCAATAGTGGATGCCAAGACACTATTTCGCACTTCATAAATGATAGCGAATCGTTAAATAGTTCACAAGGTAATTTTTTCGCGACGCGATGCGGTAAGATTTGAAATGTGTGATGTGATAAGGGAAGGCCATGTTTCGGAATGGCGCATGAGCACACATCGCATGTTTTAGGGTTTAACTCTTATCGATATATTCTTAAAGTTTCCGGCAAGTGCTTTGCAATGAGATTAAGGCCGTCGGATTTGGTGAAGATCGATGGTAGGGATAGTGCCCCAACTTCGCATCGCTGAAATCACAAGGTTTTTGTTAATATTGTTTGGTAAATTTGCAAAATGCGATAATTTATTATTGGCTGACATATTGTAGGACCCAAGAATCATGTTCTGCATATATGCAGGTAATAGTTTGAGTTATATGGGTGATTTTTTATAATGTGAAGTGTTGTTTAATTGCTAACGTATGTATATTAATAAAATCTGTGTAAAGTAATCCACTGTTATCGCTTCACGTATGTATGTTAATAACTCAGAATTTGAATTTCGTTGAGTATAAGGAGTTTATGTGGGTCCTAACCCACAGGTTTGAGTTATATGTGTAAAATGATGTCACGGTTGCGTCAAAGAGGAATAAGACCACACAGAGGTGGAAGAAGCATCCCCGCAAGCACAAGTGGAAGAGGCAACAATAAGAATCCAAGCCAAGGCTCAGGCCAGAATCAAGCACAAGGAAAGAGGTATGATAAATCTCAAGTCCAATGTCATTATCAAAAAAAGTATGGTCATTATGCAAATGAATAAAGAAAGAAGAAAAATGACATGGATAGTAAACCAAGTGTAAATTTTACAAAAGAAAATCAGAACCATGAAAGTTTGTTTTTAGCTTGTAATGTAGCACAGGAAAAACAAGAAGATATATGGTTCTCAGATTCAGGGTGTAGTAACCATATGACTGGAAACATAGAAATGTTTTCCAATCTAGATTAAAGTGTAAAATCTGAAGTGACAATGGGGATTGATAGCAAAGTCTTTGTCATGGGAAAAGGGAGAGTAGATGTTCTGAAAAAGAAGGGAGAGAATAAGTTCATGCCAGATGTTTATTACATCCTTGATTTGAAAAGTAACCTTCTAAGCATTGGACATCTCATGCAAAAGGGCTACAATGTGTTTTTTAAAGATGATGTTTGCACAATCATGGATAAACATCCAAGTAGGCAGCTCATTGAAAAAGTGCATATGATAAGAAATAGAATGTTTCCTCTCAAGATGAGATCAGACTTGAAGGAAGGAGGTGTTGTAGCAGCTATCACACAAGAAATAGTTCAAAAAGAAGTGAAATATGAGAATTGGTTATGGGATTTGAAATTTGGTCATCTCAATTTCGAAGGTTTGAATTTGTTGCATAGAAAAGACATGCTAAAGGGATTGCCACTCATAGAGAAACCAGACAGCCTATGTGAAGGCTGAATCTTGGGCAAACAACATAGAGAATCATTTGCAGCAGGAAAGAGTATAAGGGAAAAGGCACCTTTGGAGATTTTCCACTCAGATTTATGTGGACCAATGCAAACGCCATCATTAGCTGACAATCATTATATTTTGACATTATAGATGATTACACAAGGAATTCATGGGTCTAAATTCTAAAACATAAAATTGAAGTATTTGAACAGTTCTACCACTACAAATATCTTATTAAGAAGCAAAGTGGACACTACATAAAAGTGTTGAGAACTGATAGAGTTGGACAATATATCTTCAAAGAATTCCTACATTTCTGCAGGGAGCATGGAATGCACAAGAAATTTAATATAAGGTATACACCTCAGGAAAACAATGTTGTAGAAATAAAGAATAGGAACATCATGGACATGGTAAGAAGTATGTTGAAGGCAAATAATTTTCTAAATGATTATTGGGCAGAAGCTGTCACTTGTGCAGCATATATCATAAATATATGTCCAACCCAAAGTGTTATGAACAGAGTTCCAAAAGAAGCATGGAGTGAAATAAAGAAATTTATCACTCACATGAGAATTTTTGGATGTGTGGCATATGCACATGTCCCAAATTAGTTAAGGAAGAATTTGGACAACAAGGGGGAGAAATGTATATTTCTTGGATACAATGACAAATCCAAGGCTTATAAGCTCTATAATCCATCAACCAAGAAAGTAATAATCAACAGAGATGTTCAGTTCATAGAAGAAGAAGCTTGGGATGGAAGTTTAGAGAAGACAGTAAATGTGAAGACATTTATGTCTCATGAAGAGAAAGAGGAATGGACTGTAGCAAGTAACTCCTCAACGATGGCTCCTCATCCACCTACACAAGCTCAACAGAGAACATCGTAGGAAGGAAATATAATAGCATTGATAAATCAAGTGCTTCTCCAAGCACACCAGAGGAATGAGAAACTCCCTCGAGTTCAAGTGCAACTCCAAGCACATATTCAACAAATTCAAGAAGATTGAGATTCATAAATTTAAGTGAAATTTATGAGCAAGAAGAAGGTTATAATAATGTTGGCCTAAATTATTTATTTGCATTATTTTTTCATGTTGATGACCCAATCCATTTTGAAGATGCAGTAAAAGAAGAGAAATGGGATGAAGAAGTGAATGAAGATATAGGAGCAATAGAAAATAATGACACATGGGAGTTAGTGTACCTCCCACAAGAAAAAGAAGTTATTGGAGTGAAATGGGTCTATAAGACCAAGAGCAACACTAAAGACAAGATAGAAAGGCTTAAAGAAAGGCTAGTTGTCAAAGGTTACAAGCAGCAGCAAGGAAGAGACTATGAGGAAACCTTTGCAATAGTTGCAAGGATGCAGACAATGCAGGCAATGTTACGAATAGAAACACAACAAAAATGGAAAATTTTTCGAATGGATGTGAAGTCAGCATTCTTGAATGGAGTGCTGAAAGAGGTGTATTTTGAACAACCTCCTGGCTATGAGATAGAAGGCCAAGAACACAAAGTGTATAAGTTGCGAAAAGCTCTTTATGGGCTGAAGCAAGCACCATGAGCATGGTATAATAGGATTTATTCTTACCTGATAGACAATGGGTTCAACAAGTGTGATGGTGAACCCACACTCTACATCAAATAAATGACGATAAAATTCTTATTGTTGTTTTATATGAAGATGATTTAATTTTTACATGAAATGATGTTTCTCTCATTGTTGATTTCAAAGAATTCATGAAAAGTGAGTTTGAAATGACTGAATTGGGTTTGTTAAGATTTTTTTTGGGCATAGAAACAAAGCAAACAGAAAAGGGAATTTTTATCTCCCAAGCAGAGTATGTTGCAGAAGTTTTAAAAAGGTTCAATATGCAGAACATCAGGCCATCATCAATTCCAACTATCATGGGGTTGAAGTTGAGCAAGGAAGATTATAGCAAGAATGTCAATCTAACATTGTACAAAAGCATGGTTGGCAGTCTAATGTATTTGAATGCAAATAGGCCTACTATAGTGTATGCAGTAATTTTGATATCTAGATTAATGGAGACACCCAAGGAGACACATTGGCAAGCAGCCAAGATAATTTTAAGGTATCTAAATGAAACAAAGGAGTATGGTGTTCTATAATTTGAAACAAATGATTTAAGCTGATTTTTTACACTAACAATGATTGGGATGGAAGTGTTGATGATAGAAAGACCACATCAAGGTATGTTTTTCATTTAGTATTGAGAACCATTTTATGGGCTTCCAAGAAACAACCAATAGTTTCATTATCAACAGCAGAAGGTGAATATGTAGTAGCAACAACAACAACATGTCAAGTAGTTTGGATGAGAAGGATGCTGAGGGATTTATGTCATGAACAAGACAAAGGAACGACAATTTTTTGTGATAACAGCTCAACAATTGCATTGTCAAAGAATTATGTTTTCCACAAGAGAACAAAGCATATTAATTCCAAATACCATTTCATAAGGGAATTAGTTAAAAATGGCAAAATTGTGTTGCAGCATTGCAGGTCAAAGGAACAATTTGCAGATATACTCACAAAGAATTGGGATAGAAAATTTTTGTTTATCTCAGAAAGTGTCTGGAAATGATTGATGGCGAAAATTGTGATTAATGGGGAGTGTTGGAAATAATCCCAACCACCAGCATGAATAAAGTCTAGCAGTAGCCCACACTTCATTGAATTTTTCTTGCAGGAAGGAAAAAGCACAAACCCAAAATCTGCAGGCGTTTTCACGCAAAATCTAAAAACAAACTACCCAACCTTACTCTGCGTTTATTTCCTTTCTGTCGTATTCACCTACCTCTTTCTCGTAGTTTGCAACCCACAATATTTAAGCCTTACCTCTTAACACTTAGCCGAAAGTTAAGTTCCCACCGATGCGATATCGATGGGACCCATCAACCTTTCCGCATTACCAATCCGCCCACAAACCTTTGCATTTTCACTTTTCCTTACGTTTCTGCCATTTCATGCTTCGCATGACTTAGAATTTACCTTTTAATGCCCACACCAAAACCTTGCGATGTTGCGATGCGACATCGTCATCGCACATCGCATAACTTAGATTTCGCATTTTGCAATATTTTTCGTTTACCTTTTTACCACCCGCACTCCGCACTTCGATTATCTTATTACTTACCTTTAGCGCTCTGCAAGTTGTTTTATTTATTTTGCGATAAGATCACAATCGCACGACGCAAGCTTAGGAGGATAGCACCCGTAATTTAAAAGTTTTAAGTTGTGATGCGATTGTGCCATCACACTTTGTAATCACAAGTTTTTATGTTTTCCCATATCATGCTGGTTAAAAGTTAAGATTGCCGAAATGCGATTTGTGATGAAGGCATGAACGCGATGTGGTTTTGAAGTCAAAACCCATAAAATTTCAAGTCCGGTTTATTTTTTTTGTACATTGTTTTGTGTAGAAACAGAAGATCAGGGCAGAACGAAGTTTGGGTTGTTTTACGTCCGTTGTAACATCGAATTGCATTCAACTTTCAGGTACTGCCAATTTTTGTATAGAGAAATGTAATTTCATATGTTTTCAGAGAGAAGAGTTGAATGAAAAGAAGTTTTCCTCACTTGTGCGTTCTTGCTCTGTCTGTCTATGTATAATTTTTATTTTCATCAAATATTGCTTCTTTGTTTTGTGTAAGCTCTCAACATAGCATAGCATCAGAGCATACCTGAATTTCCAACAATAAGCTTGAGTACTGCTCTTGGGGTGAAGCAGTCATGAAGTATTCACCGATGGAAGACACCAGGGAATATAGCTCTAAGTATTGCTATGAGAGTGAGGCATTCATGAAGTATTCATTGATAATTGGTTTGGCTTTACACCTCTATCCCAAACCTGTCGGGTCACACCACAATTAGGCAAAAATACTTCTCGATAGGAATACACTGAATCAACCTGCTAAGTCAGAACTCGGGATAGACCTAATTACACTATGCAGGTAAATACACTGAATCAAGACGTACCGATCACTGCTTAGAGTAGGCGAGAATATACCATTAGTAAGGACACACTAGACCAATACATACTCATAACCACCCGGCTTCCTTCTTACTCTCACTTAAAAACACATCAAAATAAGACTCGATGAATCACATCTGAGTAGTAAAGTACCTATCTTATTAGGCAATGTTCACCCAGTAACCACCGATATCCTTCTTTTAGTGTAACAGGGTTCACATTTCAGAATGAGACATTTGGTTACTACCCAAGCGAATTAGTCTCTTATTAGATGAAACGAACCCATTAAATATCTCTTTTGTGTCTTTGATTGGGAGGGTAATTGAGTACTTTTTTCCTAAGGTGAGACGTACTCTAATTAGCTAAAGTGGATCACCAAGATCCAAGAATATTTTATGGTGATCAAACTTACAAAGTGAATAAAGTGAAAGGGATGTAAAAACTGATCTTAAACACATACACATTAAATAGTTCGTACATAATAAGCGGATGTTAAAAAAAACTAGCTTCATTCACCCACATGCTTGAGGGTTCCCTCCATGGATGATGGTAGTACTATTTTTGTGGTCGGGTGTCCTGTCATGTGGAAGTGGGGTCAAGTCCTTGCAGTAGCGTGGGGTTAGTGAAATGGTACGTGTGGATACACAGATACTACCTGACCGAGTTTCACACCCTTAAGAGGAATAAGCTAGTGGAAACACATAAATATTCACAGGTCTTTGATCCCCAAAGATCCCTGATTCGTGTCAACAAACTTGGACTGTGACAACAAACATTCGCTTAAAATGTATTTACTACCTTCTAACTAAAGGTGGCAATTCACAACATTACTATTGTTGTTAGAGCATTTCAAAAAAAAAAAAAAAATTGAAATTCATTTTGGGGTTGACATTATATTTTTCAGCTATACCTGAAATACTAATAACCCCATTGTCAATGCATTCTTGTGAACAAAAAATATGGAAACCATAAATTAACTCACTCATCATTGCATACAAATTCTACTTTAAGTCCAAAGATACATTCATAGTAGAGAAAAAATACTATTTATCATTATAGATCAAGAAGACAAGGATCAAAATTCACATGTTGAAAAATTGAATTTTTATGATTAATGTTGTGTTTTATATTATGCACTTTTAATCTTGTTTTTTCTCTCTCCTAATGTCTTATAAGCGAAACCTACAAACTCCTTTTTTTTTTCTCATATAATATCAGTGTCTAGTTTATGGTAACATAGCCTTGTTCTAGCTTTTCGTAGTGGAAATAATATAAAAGAACTGTACGCCCTATTCCTCTTCAAAAGACATTATTGGCCAATATACTTATACAGCATTCCCATTGAAAATTAGCTGAATGATTGGCCAATATACTTGTTTTAGCATTTCATAGCTGAAATGATATAAAATAAGTTTATGTCTTATTCCTTTTTAAAAGACACTATTAGCAAATACATTTATACATTCTAGAGTTTGAATACTGACACTATGACTTACAACTTTTACAACTTTGAGAAATAGTCTTATTCATTTGTATAATCTCACCAATAAAAAACAATCTAATAATACAAGACAATTATTTTTAAAAAGAAATAACAATTGCTAATCATAAAATGAATTCATAATACAAATTATGAACATCAAAACCTGTGAAATTGTTTCACTGGACTTTGATAAGCAGATTTGGTTCAATTGGTATAGCTCTGTAATTGCCCAAGTGACGACTCAAGGGACAACTGGGAAGCCAACTCCATGTGTTATCAATTAAATTATAATCAATAACATCTTCTAATCTTGTGCATAGCTCATCAAAGAGTGAATGTGCGAAACAAACGTGATCTCCAACTCCTGCGCAATCCCAATATAAAGTATACTCCTCCGCAATCCCAATTTTTTCCCTCCATTCCTTCCGAAGGGAGGAAGGCATATGTGCAATTTTCACCCATTCCCACGCTGGCGTGTTGGACAGAGGCACCTGATGGCCCTCATCACGCTTAAACTTCAACTCCCACACACTAATAGTATCCACCTGCATACGCTTCCTTCGTCCACCAACTCGACATCGAACGGAAACGTAGCTATCAGAGATGAATAGGAGACGGGAACCGCAGCTGATCATTCGCGAATGACCATCACCCTCCGTCAATTCCCGAGGGAATGGTGCAAAACTCATGGGTATGAGGTTGGGCACTCTAACAGAATCAGTCCCCTCCTCTAAGGGAATGGTGAAACAACCGATACCACTCACCTGTCCCCACGAACAGTGTGTGTAGAATGTTCCGTTGCAGTAAAGAAGCGGAGTGGTTTCCAGAGTTAAATCCAAAGGAATGTATGCCGCTACTTTCCATCTTTTTTGGGATGGTTCGTAAATTTCCACCAAATGTTGTATTTCCCACAATCTTTTTTCAACTGACCAGTGGAGTCCTTGCCCAACAGCTGCAACTTTGTATGTAGTGTCACACAGCTGATCATCTTTCTCATCCACAACAATGCAATATGAGATATATGAGTAGTAACGTGTGTGTGGGTGCTGAAGGTCCGGAATTTTGACGAACGTTCGTGTATAAGGATTGCAGAGTGTGCCACAGCGACTTCCTAATTCGAAATTGTCGACCAACATGAGTCCTCCCACAGGTTGTTTGAAAGAAGCTGTATATTTCCAGCCCAGCTTAAGGAATGAAAGGTCAAAACATGAGTTAATCCAGGTCCTCGCGTAGAAACAAAAAGCCATACATGGGTTTTTCATACTGAAATCGAACATAACCAGCTGAGCCTGATTCTTGTTGCGAGATGCCTCAGCCCACCTGGTTAGGAAGTAGTTTGAGGATAGAAATTCGTTCCATTGCTTGCAAATCATGCGATGACTATACACACACTCCACTGGCAGACGTGCACATATTTCTGTTTGAAAGTCAGTAGGCAATTCGTTCCACCATGAAGCGGCCTTTATCATTTCCATTTTTATAACTATAACTCTAGGGGACCAATACAAATACAGAGTCCAAGGACATATACAGAATCGAAGAACTCTACAAAGTCGAAAAATATGAAGTGAATTATGAAATGTGACTCCAACCTCAATATATATAGCACAACTATGAAGATTGAGCGTTCTTCAAACTAAATATTTCAAACTAAATATATCACGTCGGTTCAGAGGTTATATTACGAATAGAAAGTATTTGGACTTTGTATAGAAAAATATAATATTATAAATAAATGAAAAAAAAAATGGTGAGCAGTTTTGCTTGGGTTTTCTCTAATTTTGAAAAATATAAAAAATTATAATATAATAATATGAAAGAATCAATAATTTTGTGTGATGGTTTTTTTAATTGTGGATAATAAGTATGTACTATTTAATTTTATTTATAAAATATTATTAATAAATAATAATAATTAATGAGTACATTCTATTAAGTATAAAAAGTAATTTTATAGAAACTATCTCGACTATTTTACTATTACTAGAATTATTTTATAAATGATCACAAGGGCCAATATGTCTTTAATTCTAATCCACCCAAATTGAGACAACCATTATGTAATCAAGTTGAGGAATGTAAATCCGATCATGCAACTAGGCATCCTCTCACATTATTTTTTCCATTAGACAAATGCCAAGATGTTGTCCAATATATTGAAAATGGTTGTTATTGATGTCAAAGGTTGTCCAAATGAAAGAGAAGATAACATAGTCAAACAACAAATTGTGATACATTTCAAACTGTGTATGGTATTCCCTCTAATTCCACAAGAATAAAGAGGTACAATCCAGGATATCCACCTTGATCATTCCTCCCCCCTTAAGAAGCAATGGTCCCCACTGCATGCAAACCCTCCATGAGGGGAGGAATTTTTTGTTGAACTTGGTCCCTAGTGAACCACTTGCCCTCGTGAAGGAGTTGGCCTGCTTTGACAAATCGATATAGTTGGATCCTCTTTTGCGGGTGTTCTTGATCTGTGTCTCCATGATACGATCAATTGTGGCTTGTTCCATGTATTTTGCATTTAACTCTATTGATGTGAGTTGTTCTGCAATGTCAGATGTGTCGAGTAATTGTGGAAAGTAGGGCTCAAGGTAGTCCACATTGAACCCTGTCTGAAAACCGAGTAATGTTGGAATATTGAGCTCGAAGGAATTGTCCCCTACAAATTTGGTGATGGTGTATGGCCCATATCCAAGCCAACGAAGCTTGTGGTGGGTTCCAATGTGGCCGTCCTTCGGCAAATGTAGCCAAACATTGTCACCCACCTGGAAGTTGTGTGGCACCTAATGTTGATCATGTTGCTACTGGTACTTAGCATTGTTTCTATTAATATATCATGGACTTGTTGTTGTATGTTCCTAATGCACATAATGAATTTGTTCTCCTTGTTGGCTTCAGACTCGACATGAGTCAAATCTGTCTATGTATCCGTAATGACATGGCCACATCAATGGGACATAGTGGTTGGAATCCCAAACCCACCTAAAAGGGGCTACTACCAGTTGAGCTGTGGAGAGACCATTTATAGTTGTGTTGTACATAGGGGATGCTTTCATCCCATATGTGTGGATGCTTCAAGTTGTACATGCGTAGGATGTGTATGATAATCCTGTTGACAACCTCTATTTTTCCATTAGTTTGGGGGTGGACCATTGTGGACTTATTGAGCTTGGTGTCCAACATCGACCAAAGACTTGACAAAAATGTATTGAGGAACTTGTTGTCCCAATCTGAGATAATGGACTGGGGGATCCTAAAGTGTACCCACACTCATTCAAATAACAGTTTAGCATTGGATTCTTCTGTGATATTCTTCTTGCAAGCCGCCATGATGTCCATCTAAGAGGATCTGTCGGTGACCACAAAAACACAGTTATTTCCATGCTTGGTAGAAGAAACATCCAACATGTAATCCATGGAGATGGATTCCCAAGGTCGACTAGGGTAGGCAGTAAACTTTATAAGCCTTGGTTTTTTATGGTTGGTTTGGCAATGGCACAAGAAGTGCATGATATTATGTAATTCTCGACGTCTTGTCGAAGGTTCGGCTAATAGAAATACTTTTGTAAAGTTGTCGCTCTTTTCTCCACCCAAAAATTTCCAGTGACCTGAATTCAGTGATCCTCCCAAATGATATTGGCACGCTCACTTGAAAGAACACAAAGAAGTCCCATGTGACATAACAGTGCATCCTCAAGGTGAAAATTTGGAACTTGCTTTCTTTCCAGGAGCGTCTTGTATGTATTTCAAAATCCTGTATCACATTTGTAGAGATGCCACCAACATGAAGTCTTCTTCCCATAAGAACCGAGCACAATCTTTAGCGCCACAATCGGCCGTGAGCTGAGGCAGTCTACAACATTATTGGTTCTACCCTTTTTGTACTTGAGTATCAAATGGAATTATTGCAGATATGTGGACCATTTCTGATGGCGATTGTTATACAACTTCCGTTATGAATGTATGAACTACACGGGTCAGTGATTTGTGTGGTTAACTCTTTTCTTCCCCAGACTCAAGGGTCGAATCCATGAGAGAAGGAGAATTTCCACCGAAACTTGAGCTGAATACCTAGAGTGTAGGGTGGTCAAATCGACTTATCCCTCACTTTTTGCAAAATGATTCATTAATCCTCACCGATGAGTTTTCATCTAATGTATTTACCCTAGGTAACAGTAAAAACATAATAATTACATTTACTTCCATCAATTAAATAAATAATAATTTTATTTCCCAAGATTAAAATTAAATTTGCATAAAAAACAGAGAAAAATCAGAAAAAATCAGTTGCGCCCTCAAAATGCCAGGTGCATCCTCCGAGTGCCAAGTTTTCCCTCCATCTTGTAGCTGCGTTTTGGATGGGTTCCCAATGTCCAAATTGAGCTTAGGATAACGCATTGGAAATATTATCATGTCTAATTTCCATATCTATTCTTGATTTTTAGAATGGAATTGATTTGATCCCTCAAAACTTCATTCTCCCAAGACTACTCAGTGTGCAACGCCAAGGTGAAAAATGGGGCAAAACTATGCTTTTTAGGGTGTTTTTTCACTTTTTCACTTGCAGTTGTCCAAAAAAAGCTTATCAAAGTTGTTTTATTACATATAGTTATCATTATTAATATAATGGTGGTCTTATTTTGGCTAGAATATGCCTCAAACAAAAGTGCAGCGCCATACCTGGCTTTGCAGTTATCACAAAACTGTCTTGAATGCACAAAACATTCAAAATTTGCAAAAATGTCTCAAAATGTGTTAAAATTTGATGAATGATGACTGATGATGAATGTTATGCATGGAGTTAGACTTTAACAAGGATATCAGGCCTTCTTTTCTCTTCTTGCATGGTCAAGGCTTTAATTTTTACATTGGCTTGTTTGAGTCTTGACCTTGCAATTTTGTTTTCTTAGCATAGTGCTTGGCCCTATTTCTCAATATATCATTATCCCTATTTTCCTTCTCCAGAAGCTTCTCTAGGTGCCGTTTAGCTTTATCAAGCCATTGCTCACAGTTCTCATTGATTACCAATGAAAATTTTTCGTTCAAAGTGAGATGATTGGCAATCTCATCCTCTTTTTTCCTCTCTAGTTCTAGAGCTCTTTTCAGCCCTCTAGTCCTAGGCCTTCTCCTTGGCACTTCTTCTTCTGCCTCATTGGTTTCACCATATGTTTCTAATTTCTCTTCAAACAAGAACTTAGCCTTTTCTACTTCTCTTTGAGCTTTGATGAATTTCACTTCATCAATGAAATTTTTGGTCTTTAGCTGTTGGTTCTCTTGCCCAAGAAAGGTAATGACAAATTTAGATCTCTCAAGATTATTTTGTACCTCCTTAATCTTTGCTTCTTTCTCCTTGATGATTGTACTAGTGATATAAGAATCATATTGCTGACTCAAATCAACAAGCTCAAATTCCATGTTTGTCTCATGAAGATTCTCCTCCTCATGCATGATCTCTTCTTGAATATCTACCTCTATCACCTTTTTTTCTTCCTTTGTCTACCTTCTTTGCCGATGAAGAAGGCAAGTCCCCTCCTGCAATCTGTGGGTAAAACACTTGCCTATAACCTCTCTGGTATATTTTTTCCAATATGCTCAAATTAAACCTCTTAGGCTTGCTAATCTCAACTATGCTTGGTGCCCCGATGTGCACATGAAATAGTGATGGTGGTGGTTAAATGGGTTGAGTAGTTTGAGCTGATGATGAAGTAGGTACTATGGAATGAGATGGAGGAATATATGTGGAAGGATGAGATGGTGGAGGCACAACTTGAGCATGTTGAACTAGTGGAGCAGTGAAGATGCCATTTTCTATGAAAGTACTCCATGAGATGGTCAATTGATCAAGGTAATGGAGGACTATGATCTTGGTGAGGGAGTGGTGAAAAAAAAATTTCATTTGGTGGCCATAATATCTCTTTTGAACTAGGTAAGACATTTTTTCAATGCTCTTGAAGAGAAAATAAGGCATGTTTGATGCACGAGAATCCTGCTACATTGTCATTATTTATTTGGGTAATTTAGGGGATGATGTTTTTTTAATTATTTTATAAATTATGTACATTTTAAATAAATTAAGAGAAAAATCTGAATGTGAGGTTTATTGTAAATATTCTCTTATATTTGAAAATATGAGTGAAGTTGGGTTGTATAGTGACTTAGGGATTATGAACTCCTTACATAGAAATTAGTTGAGTCAAAGGAGGGATAAGATATTTGAGGATTTGGTTGAGTCATTTGTGGAGGAAATCATGGGTTCAAATTAATCCACAATTATGTATAAATATGAGCATTGCGTGAGGATGGATATAGAGAGAAATGAAGTGAGACTTATGTAAAAGGCGAGAGCCTAGAGGATAACCAAATGTATTATTGGCCAAGGAAGAGTTTAATACTGAGATTTATTGTTGTTGTTTATATACTCATTTTTTTTCTTCTCTCTGTGGATTATTTTCTTAGACCTCTATTACCTTGAATATGTATTAAATTTACAATAGATATTACCAACGAATGGCATGTGTAAGGTGGTATTGGTTAGAATAAATTCAAAGCAGAGGATATCGATCTCAAATAGCTCACGGATGGAAGCATTGTTTGGCTATGATGTGATCGGCATATTCATGTTATCACATAATGTTTAATTGAAATTGCAGAGCTTCAGATTCTGCAGATAGAAATATTGTCCATATGACTATGCTTTGAGTATATTGTTGTGTTTATCTACGGTGTATGTTAATGATTAAATGGTGGATAATTTGAATTTTATGCAAAGTAACATTTAATATTCAAAGAACTGGTGGTCTCTCCTTTTTTGCACGTATTCTGATTTGTTGCAGAGCCTCTCATCATTTGGTATCAAAACGTATGGTTTTCTCTTTGGGCGTGAATGAGTGTGAGAAAAATAGATCCATGCGACGCATTAAGATCATTCTTGCATAAAAAAATTGTGAGGGAACAAAGTGTTTTTTGGCTTTACGTTGCTACCTAATGCAAACCTTTGTTCAAGTGTAGGAAGCTACTACTTGCACCATTTGCCGAGACATGCAACACGAATTTGGGTAGTACACGTAGTTCTTTGAAGGTGTTGTGGTATCGCAATTGATGAAGCTGAGTTGAATGAGTGTGCAAAGATGGAGCAAGTTGAGAGGATGATGTGCAGAACTAGAGCATCAATCACAAGCCTCATTTTTAAAGCGGCAATAACATTTTCAAACAGTGCATACACTGTTTGCATATTTTTGGACCATTATTGGGCATGAAATGAGTGCGATATAGCTTGTGGGAAAATAAGACTACGCAAAAATTGAAAGAAAATTCGATGGAATGAATTTGGGCTTGCAATTAATTTGAAGGAACAATAGTAGGTCATGGTGTGTAAAAGGAGAAAAATCAAGGAACAATAGTAGGTTATGGTGTGTAAAAGGAGAAAAATCAGCAGCTTAAACATTTGTGTAAACTCCATAGGTGTCACCAGCATTGCATTGTTGAAGAGCAATCACCAGAAATTTAAAATGTAAAATTGGACCTATGTAGACCCATGTGAAGAGAAGCGGTCGTGTGGAGTTGTTGATCCATTGCAATACTGATTGATTGAGCCACCATGAAGTAGTCTTAAGCAACAACGTGGAGCAGAACTACGTTGGGTGAATCACAAAGTAGGGAACAATAAAACTATTATGCGTGGAGATGTATGTATACAAAAAAACCAAGTTTGCATTATTTTAATTTATGAGAAAGACGTAGTGGGAAATTTTACATGAGAATTTTGTAAGAAGAGTTGAGAATTATTGAGAATGGATTTACATGAGTTTTTGTAAAGTGTTAAAATTAGTTATGTTGTGTATTGGTAAAGGGTGATTTCAAAAATATTTTTTGAAAAGTAATAAAGAAAAAGAAAAGGTTGAAATTTGAATGGACAGTTAAGACGTTTTGTGGAGTAATAAGGTAATTTTTCATGAAAGTGTAAATTTCTAGAAATATAAGGTGTCAGGTAATTATTAATAGTGGAAGTAAATAGTAAAGGTTGTATTAAAGGTGAAAATAAATGGTAAAGGTAAACTAATATTGTAAAACATGGTGGAGGACAAATGGTGTCGTTTTGAATAAGTGATATATGGTTTTAGAAAACCATGTGTGGATGTGTAGGTTTTAGAATGCATAACTTCATAGTGTAATTTTAACTTTTTTAATTATGTGTTCTGAATAGGAGAGAGATTAAGTACTCCTTAAATTATATTTTATTAGAGGTCCTTTGAAGTTGATTTTTATGGTCTAAGAAGTGGGATAATTAATGTACTAGTGTTAAAGTTGAAGTAAATATTTGTATATCATGAAGTAAAAGGAGTATAGTACATTATGATTGAGGTTAACTTCAATTGTTTTTTTTTAGAAGATTTTTTCAAAATTCAAGAAATTGGTCAATCAAGTGAGTTTGTTAATACAATTAAAGTCCTTGCACAAGTTGAGCGTTTTTTTAATGAAGGGTTGATGTCAAGTCTGGAGTCTTAAGCCAAGTCAAAGGTTTGAATGTAATTGGGTGCATGATTGGTGGAGCCCGACACCCAAAGAGTGTGGTCATTGTAACACAATAAATACTATAGTTGTTGTTTGTAGCAAAGAGGAACAAGAGAATTGCTTAGAAGATGATTCCAAGACATAGAACCAAAAGATGCCAAGAGGTCAAGTGCAGGAAGAGAGCTTGTATTATTAGATGGCAAGTATGAAGGCTTGCTGAAAAAGGGTTGAATGAAATACACAAGTGAACAGATGAGGTTCACAAAGGAGGAAAAATGACTGTTGATAGTCATTTCAGAGGTTCTTTGAAAGACCACAATAGAAGAAAGAAGAAGGAAGATGGCACGACAAATGGCATATGGAAGCAGTTGACTGATGAAGAATATGAGAGGGAGAAGGCTGAGATAGCAGTTCATCTTGAGTTATTGATGGAATTGTTACAGAGAAATAAGAAAGACCAGAGACATGGTTGGACCATGAGGAAGAAAGTGAAATGGTAGAGACTACAAGAAAAGAAGAATCAACAAGTAAATATGCAGTTAACAGAAGAGATGAGAAAGCTCGAGCAAATGATGAGTGTGAAATTGAGATTTGAAGAACTTAGAGAAGCTGAGTTGGAAATGGAAGTTTCCATTTGTGGACAAGAATAGGGTGAAATTCGTGGTGAAGAGGATAATGAGAAAGATCTCATGGACTATTGGAATAGTTCAGAACAATTTAAAGATAGGTTGACAAGGGAAGTAGATGAGGCTATGAAGCCTTGTATTTTAAATCTCATAGTTTGTGTATGTTTGTAGGATGTGAAGAATATGGTGGACAGTCTGGTGAAACTGTCACAAAGATGAATAAAGCTCTTGAGGTGAAGTATGATGGAGAATTCCTTTTAGAGGAGGAAGGTACTAATTTATTGTAGCAAAATAATTCACAAATGAATTCTTGTTTGGTGTAAGACAACAAGTTGAAGCTATTATGGAGTAGAAGCATGATGAAAATGCCATAGTGATATTCCAAGGAGGTAAAAAAATGAATTTGTTTAATGAAATTGATGAAATTGTAAGGTGATGATACAAACAATGGGATATCTCAGGAGGATTACCAAGAGAAGAATGAAACTGAGAATGAAGGTTGTGATGAAATGCTGGAAATATTTCACATGGAAATAGAGTTCTTGGAATGATGGCTCAAGGAACCTGAAGGAGAGATGAAGCTTGCAAAACCTGATAAAGAAGAGATTGCAGTTACCGTGCATGATAGGGATGAAATGTTTCTAACGTTTATAGAGTTAAGTGGACGTTTTAACTCTTTAAATAATAATGTGGTTGTAGGTACAGAAGGCAACATTAATAAATATGATATTGAAATCAGAGGAATTGAGCAGAAAGTATTTGAAGATGAGATGAAAGATCAAGAGCAGCAAGAAATTTATGTCCTTAAATACATAAAGGAAACATAAGTATTGAACTAGAAGGATAAATTTGAAAGCATCCAGCAATTCAAAAGAGGATTTACTGAAATCCAAAAGGTCTATGATGGGAGATTGGTGCTTACAACATCAAAAGAGACTGAAAGGTCTTGTATTTTTAAAACTGATAATTTGTTGATGAATGCAGGTACAACATCGGATGAGAAATTTGTTACTATAGGGGCAGTCAATGACTATAGTTGTGATCAAGGAGAATTTCTTGATTATTATTCATTTCAGAAAGTTTATGTTCAGCGCAATTGGAGATGGAAGCATCATACAAAGAGGAATTACTCTAAGAAAGTGGCGAAAGTAATTGTTGTAGAGGCTAATGGAATCTGGTTGACAAAATGAGTGATGTTGGTGATGCTGATGTAAAGCTAGTTTGAAATTCTTTCAAATCCTGGAGACTAGAAGAATGGGAATCAATGTTTCTACGCAAGTCTGTAATTCCCGAAATAAAGATGGTGTGGTATGGAAAACCGAGAGTTACATTCGATAGTGTTCTGAAAATACTATTCTAGGAATTCTATGCAAAATTACAAATGGAGTTGATACTTTAAAAGACTAATGAAAAAACAGAGTTTGGAATCCTGGAGGTAGAAAGTCATTGAGACTTGTGGCTGTCACATTATTACAGAAAAGTGACATACCTCATAGATAGTAGTGAATGGAAAATTTTCTACATGGGGAGTTTGATGCAGGAGCATCCTACTAAATTTTCATTATTTATTTGGGTAATTTAGGGGATGATTTTTTTTAATTATTTTATAAATAATGTACATTTTAAATAAATTAAGAGAAAAATCTAAGTGTGAGTTTTATTGTAAATATTCTCTTATATTTGAGAATATGAGTGAACTTAGTTGGGTTGTATAGATATATTAGGGCTTATGAAATCCTTACATAGAAATTAGTTGAGTTAGAGGGATAAGCTATTTTATGATTTGGTTGATTTATTTGTGGAGGAAATCATGGAATCAAATTAATCCACAATTATGTATAAATATGAGCTTGGTGTGAGGATGGATATATATATAGAGAGAGAAATGGTGTTAGAGTCTATGTAAAAGGCGAGAGCCGAGAGAGAAACCAAATGTATTATTAGCCAAGGAAGAGTTTAACACTGAAATTTATTGTTTTTGTTTATATACTCATTTGTTTTATTCACTCTCTGTTGATTATTTGCTTAAACCTCTATTATGTTGCATATGTCTTAAATTTATAGTATATATTACCAACGAATGGCATGTGTAAGGCGGTATTTGTCGGAATAAATTCAAAGCAGAGGATATCGATCTCAAATAACTCATGGATGGAAGAGTTTTATGGCTAGGATGTGATCTAGCAGATTCATGTTATCACATAATGTTTAATTGAAATTGCAGAGCTTCATATTCCGCAAATAGAAATCTTGTGCATATGGTTATTCTTTGAGTATATTTCTCTGTTTATCTGCGATGTATGTTAATGATTAAATGGTGGCTAATTTGAATTTTATGCAAAGTATCATTTAATATTCAAAGAATTGGTGGTATCTATTTTTTTTCCGCGTGTATTCTAATTTGTTGCAGATCCTCTGCATCAATTTTGAGCATTTTGACCCTTCTGAAGTGCATTAATAACCATACATTATAGGTGTAGAGTGTAGAGAACCTTCCTTCACAATTAAAGTAATTCATGATGATTTTCACCATGGGGGAATACCTATCCAGGAGGTAAGAAAAAGGAAATACCCTCTTTCCTTCATTTTTGTACCTTGCCTTAATATAGGGCTCATAGTAATGATCCTCCAAGTCTTTTTTTTTGTACAATTTTTCAGCAACATTCAGAATTCTAGTGGCAGTTGCTATAATCGTTGTAGATACTGTGAATGTGACACCAGCAAGGGTTACTTTGTTGCCATGAAGATTATAAATGAATAGCCTAGTCAAAACAGGGTGATATTGGATCCTTTGTATTTTTTCACATTAGTCAAAGCATTCTACATGCTTGAAGCATGTCACAGTCATGGGAAAGGCCATGAGTTATTTGGTGTTTGGAGGTTCAATTATGAGTATCCTCCCTCCTTTGTGTGGCCTCCTCTCTTCCCTTTCTTTTTCCTCGCTGATTTCTCTATTTTCCTCTTCCATAGTGTCTTGGCTAGAAACCCTAGGGAGAAGATGGGAGTGAAATGTAGGTTTAGGGAGTGGGGAATGGGATGGAAAAAATTATGGAGATGTGGGAAGGGGTTTATGAAATTAGGGAGGTGAAAGGAAGTAGAAATGGTAACGGAATTGTGAATGGAAATTTAATTACATGTATAGGGATTTTGGGAGCCTAGGGAATTGAAGCATATAGGTCTTAGGGTACCGGGAATTGAAGATAGTGATATAGGGGGTAGGGATAGGGTCAAATGAAATGTAGGAAAGGAATGTGAGGTGGCAAGGAGTGGAAATTGGGGATTTGATAGTGATACTAGGGTTTTAATCTCAAGAAAACACCAAATATTGAATACAACATTAAAAACCATAGAAATTTATTTAAAGAGAAGAGGAATGATGTAATTGTGGCTTACTTGCTTACTGGAGAGCGTGAGTAATGATTTGTTGAAGTTTGAAAGTGATGCCAACCAATTTGGAGCTCACTGAGCATTTTTGGGTAGTTGTGCCCTCCCTTTGCCAGGTGTGTAGTGCCTGAAGGCAGTGCGTAGCACGACCTACAAGTGCATTCTCTTGATGTCCAGGTGCATAGCGCCACACAAAAAAGTCATTTTTTTTCCCTTCAAATTGGAATTTTGTGCTCTGGAGGTGGTGACTCAATGCTGCAAGGGATAAATGAAGATGAATTTGATGTCTTAAGGGATTTTATACTTGGTGCATTGATGATTTGGTCCTTGGGACCCACTTTATTCCACTATCACTCACTTAATATTTTGAAACACTGTCCTTTCACTTGACTCTTTCTAGTATGACCCATATCGAAGTGGGTGAAGCTTGAGGTGGGGTCCAAGAAGGCACTCCTTCTGAAAATATAGCCACACATTTTCGCCCACCTAGAAGTTGTGTGGCACCTGATGCTGATCATGTTACTACTTCTACTTAGCATTGGATCTATCTAATATGTCATGATCATGTTGGTGTATGTGTTGAATGCGCTCAATGATGTTGTTCACTTTGTCAGCTTTAAAATGGACTTGAGCCGAATCTTCGTGAGTAGTTGCAAATGGCATGGCTACGTCAATAGGACATAGTGGTTGGAATCCCACACTCACCTGAAAGGGGTTGTGGCTAGTTGAGCTTTGGAGAGCTTGGTTATAACTATTTTTTACATAGGGGAGGCTCTCATCCCTTTGCATGGATGCTTTGAGTTGTACATGTGCAAAATGTGTGTGATCATCTTGTTGAAGACCTTTGTCTGTCCATCGGTTTGGGGATGGAAAGCTATGGACTTGGTGAGTTTGGTGTCCAGCATCGACCAAATGTTGGACCAAAATGTACTGACGAACCTGCTATCTCGATCTGAAATGATAGACTGTGGGATCCAAAAGTGTACCCACACTTATTCAAAGAAGAGTTTAGTAGTGGCTTATGCTGTGAAATTATTCTTGCAGGCTGTCGTAATGGTTGTCTTTGAGAATTTTTTGACAACCACAAAAACACAGTCATTTCCATGCTTAGTAGAAGGAAAACCCGATATGTAATCCATGGAGATGGATTCCAAAGGTCGAATAGGGGTAGGAAGTGAATTATATGGGCCTTGCTTCTTGATGGTTGGTTTGGAAATGATGTAGAAAGTGCAGGATATAATGTACTTCCTGACATCTTATTGAAGGTTTGGCCAATAGAAATACTTCTGCAATATTGCCACTATTTTCTCGACCCCAAGATTCCCAGCGAGCCAACTGAAGTGCACTTCCAAAACCCTCTTGGGACACTTGCTTGAAGGAAAAAAAAGGTGTCTGAGGTGACATAGCAGTGTATCCTGGATGTGAAATTTTGGAACTTGCTTACCTTCCAAGAGCATCTTGTATGTGTGGTCGAATTCTAGATTGCTTCTATAGAGAAGCGATGAATCATATGTCTCATTACCACAAGAGTTGAGCACGATGGTTAGTGCCATAATCCGTGGTCATCTGAGGTAGTATGCAACATTTTGGTGCTACCCTTATTGTACTTGATGTTCAAATGAAACCATTGCAGGTATGTATACCACTTCTAATGGCGATAATTGTGAAACTATCCTTGTGTTTGTATGAACTGCTGGGTTTAGTGGTTTGTGTGTATGACTGTTTCCTTCCCCAAAATGTAATGCTTCCATTGTCAGAAAGCCTGCACGATGGAATACATATATTTGTCATAAATGGGATACTTCCATACTGTGTCGGAAAGTGTCTAATTGTGATTTGCCATTTTATGCCCCTGTTGAGTAAGAACTTCCCCAATAGCATAATCAGAGGCATCTATCTCGATATCAAATGGTTGTTGCAAGTCTGGTAATGTAAGCACTAGTGAAAAGCAGGGGCAAGGTTTCAACTCTACAAATGCCTTCTATTGAGATTCATACCAAAATAATTTTTCTTTCACTCCTCCCTTGGTGACTTGGGTCAAGGGCCAAGTGATATTAGAGAATCCCAACACGAGCCTGTGGTAGAAATTAGCAAGACCCAAAAAGTTGCATAGCTATGTTAGAGTGGTTTAGGCTGGCCAATCCCGAATGACTTGGATCTTGGCTGGATCCACAAGCGCCCCCTGTTAATCAATAATGTATCTTGTTATCACAAAATTAGACCTGATAGGCTACTAATCAAATCGATCACATGTAACTATTTCAAACCAATATTTTGATTGAGGCTTAGCCTCCTCAACCTAAGAGGGCTCTCTCAAGGGTTAATGATTTTTTATAGTTTTATTGTCCCATGATTTGGTAGATTGGTAAACCAAATGGCAGAGTAACATCAGACCAGTCTTTGGAGTCTTATGACCTAGACTTCATGGACTCAGAGAGGGCTCTCTCTATTATGCGAAGGATGTGAACTTGTTCGCTTTGGGTGACTGATTTTAGGCTAGTTGTTAAGTGTCAGTTTGTTTGTTTGTTTTGG
This sequence comes from Pinus albicaulis, assembly GCA_034641835.2. Lineage (NCBI taxonomy): Eukaryota > Viridiplantae > Streptophyta > Pinopsida > Pinales > Pinaceae > Pinus > Pinus albicaulis. Next base: position 1,586,395,111 of record CM076570.1, read on the forward strand.
GTTGGGGTAAGATGATCAAGTGGGATAGGTGGAGTGAGAACTTATCAAATCAACTGGGTAATGGAGTCTATGAAGTTATTGATATCTTGGTAGCGAATCGGGGTACATCACAGGGAAAATCTACTATACTTAATGGATCTTTTAATTTTATGTGTGAGGTGAAATGGACAATAAGTTTGGGAACCAAGGTAGGGCAAAGGGAAGATAAGAATCCTTTGTAAAATACCTATGAACATGGAGGTCTTTAATATTGATAAGCAAAATATACTAATCATGAGATAGGGTGCACCATTTACTCAGTGAAAATACTTTTAAACAAATAAACATTCAAGATAAATATTCCAGTAAAACACGAAAGCAAGAAAACTTATCTAACTTCAATGGTTCAACTTTCAAGATTTGAAAACATATAAGAAACAAATAGCATCAATAAATGAAGAGGGAATGCAAAGCATCATTCATTAAAATATAAAGAACTTCTAGGGAAACTGATAAGCATATTCAAAGGGAAAGATCGAAACAAGACTTCTTTTACTTAACCTAACAATCAATACATCAAAGAGAGATTTCAAGGCATAGTTTAGATAGCATTAAAAAATAAGGGCTTACCATGAATCATGTTTATAAACTACAATATTAATCCAATAATGAAAAATACAAACTTAGGTGGGCCTAAGGATCAATTAATAATTATTTAAGATAACCCAGTAGAAGAAAACATGAAAACAATAGCTAACAGGACGACTGAGGTGCCTCAAGCAACATTTCTTATCCTATACTCTTTTGAGCTATTGAAAAATAGAAAATTCACCCCCTAAACGAAAATTCGGGCAGAGGTTGCATGCTGTGGCAGGAACGCAACACAAATTGTGCACGTAGCTCCTGAACATGCCTCGTAGAGTCGGGTCACCTCCTGAATGAAAATTCGGGAAGAGGCTACATGCTGTGGCAGGAGCACAACACAACTTCTGCACGAAGCTCCTGAACATGCCTGGTAGAGTTGGGTCACCTCCTAAATGAAAATTCGGGCAGAGGTTGCATGTTGTGGTAGGAGCGCAACACAACTTCTGCACACAACTCCTGAACATGACTGACAAAGTTGGGTCACCTCCTGAATGAAAATTCGGGCAGAGGTTTCACGTTGTGGCAAGAGCGCAACATAGCTTCTGCACATAGCTCCCAAACATGCCTTGCAGAGTTGGGTCACCTCCTGAACAAAAATTCGGGCAGAGGTTGCATGCTGTGGTAGGAGCGCAACACGGTGCTGGGCCTCGGGCAGAGGCTGCATGATGGTGGGCGCGCAACACACTAATTTTGGGTGGCCTTGAACGTGTTTTTGTGTGGAGGTTGCACAATGCATTTTCTATAGGCATGCAGTGCCTCCGCATAGGAATGTAGCACCGAAAGGAAAATAGCACAGGGAGACGCTACAGGAGCGCAACACAGCACCCAGAAAAACTTCCTGAGGACTCTATCTGAAAATTTGAAAAAACCCTCACTCCTTCTGCAAATATCCAAATGGTAAATGGGAGATGTTTTGCTGGAGTTGTTTTATACCTTTTGATAAAAATCAAAGGTAAAACCCACTTTACAAATGTTATTTTTGGCTTTTTTCTTTTTCGCTAATACTCTCTTTTTATTTGCAAGTGATGTTTATAAGGAGCAATGCTCTTTTGATCTTTTTATTTCTTTTGGAGTAGGCATTTTTTCAAAACCTCTGGAAAACTAGGGATTTTGCTTTATTTTTTCATTTTTCATTTTGAAACTATTTCCTCTCTTTGTCTACTTTATGGATGTTGGCCTTATCATGAGTCTTGTGTCCCTTTATGCTGATACTCTTTTTATATTTTTCAATCTTTGGTGTAGTTGAGGATTGATTTTCATGTCTGCCCTTCTTGATCTTCTTTAAAACCTCTTATTTTACCTTTGGATGAAGTGGAGTTAGTGCTTGTCTTCCAAACCCAAGAAAGTAGTTTTAAAACCCTTTGAAACCATCTACTATGATGAAGGAGGCTTCTTTGTCACTATTTGACCATCTTTGTCCATCTTCCCAAACTTCTGATATTTTAGGGATGCTTAGAAAAAGCAAACAATGTTGTCTTCTAAGTTCTCAATGGAAAAATTATCAAACTCATTACTCCTGTCTAAAAAGTCTTCAATGATCATTTGAAGGGGTTGAGGTGCCATTTTCCTTTGTAACCCTACTATTGCTTTATTTCTTTATCAAAATAGTCACAAATATTTATTCCCATCAAACCCATACCTTGCTACTTTCTTCTTGGTTGTGAGTCATTTTCTTGTGATGGTGCCTCTCATTTTCTACAGATCCATGATAGGAAGTCTCCTATATCTGACAGCATCAAGACTAGACATCATGCTAGCAGTAGGACTAGTGGCTAGATATCAAGAAGCACCTAAACAAAATCACCTTCTTGCATTCAAAAGAATATTCAGATATCTACAAGGAACTGCACATCATGGAATTTGGTATCCTAAAGGAAAAAGTTTCACTTTGACAACATACAAAGATGCAGATTGGGCCATCTGTGTGAATGATAGGAAAAGTACAAGTGGAGGTGCATTTTATCTAGGAGAAAGTTTGGTGGCATGGCTAAGCAAGAAAAAAACATCTATTTCTCTATCTACAGCAGAAGCAGAGTACATAACAATAGCAGCATGTTGTACAAAAGTCATGTGGATGAAGAAAACCCTCCAAGATATGAAGGTAACCATTGATGAACCCATCTCTATCAAATGTGATAATACAAGTGCTATAAGTATTTCAAAAAATCATGTACTTCATTCAAAAACTAAACACATCCCAATCAAGTACCATTTTCTAAGAGAACAAGTAGCACAAAAGGTAGTAAGGTTGGAATATGTGCCCACAAAAGAACAAACAATAGATATATTCGCAAAACCTCTTGCTAGAGAGCCATTCGAATATCTGAGAAATAAACTAGGGGTAGTGTCTTTAGATACTACTCTCTGAAAGAAAAAGGAAGATTTAGTCCAGGGGGAGAACAGAAACAAACATATGATTCTAGGGGGAGATCAGCTAGCAAGAAAAGCATGAGACAGGTCCTCAAGATCAGAGCAATATAGACAAGAGTTGAAAGCACACTAAGAAATGAGAAACCCCTTGCCATTGATGTCAAAGGGGCAGGAAGAGCAGGCAACAGGATAGAGGGTCCTAAAAGGAAAATAGAGAAAGTGTATTTCCATCAATGCCAAAGGGGGAGACTGTTGGAAATGTTGTCATTGATGGCAAAGGAGGCAGCAGGAGATAAAAGAGGTGGTGCTGCAAAGTAGTGAGGACAGTATAAGAGCGCCATTTAATAGCAGAATTGTGGAGACAGAGCAGTGAAGATTAGAAGGGCCTGAAGGAACTTAATACAGAGGTTTAAATTAGGTATTAGGGGTTTTATACAGTTTGCAGATGAATTAAACATGTGCATGACTAAAAAGGCAGAATTCATATATATATAAAAGCCCTGAATAAATAAAGTAGAATGGGAATAATACCTTGATGAAGCACCAAAGAGTTGAATACCATAAGTGTAGATAGCACGAGATTGAAGGGAAAGGGTTAAAAAATGTTCGATACAATGGAACAGTGAATAGCATGGCCAATTAGAATGGAGAACAATGGAGAAGTTAGAATGGGAATGTTACATCTCAATGGAACCATGTAAGGAAAGATTAAATAGGACCGATGAGTTTTTTTTTAATAGAGAAAAGGCATTTGTTTTATACGCGCTTATCTTAATTTAAGTTTGGAAGTGCCGTAGAAAAATGATGATGAAATAGGGGTTATCATATAAAAAGGCGAGACAATGAAATGAAGTTGAAGAGAGACAGAACCCTGAGGCAGAAAGCAACATGGAACTGTGAAGGAACAGTGATGGCGGTTTCAGAGGAAAAACCAGCAGTTTCGCGCACCCTTGCGAGCGGTAAGCGGTAACACCTTTTTCGACGCGATACATGCCTCTATGTGACACATGGCAGAGGGCGGTGTTTGAAAACCGCGAGTTTCATCTAAGTTTTAAGCCTTAAAGCTCGAAATGTAAATTAACGCGAAAATGCATAGTGATCGTCTGATCAATGCTTGGAGCGCGACGTCATATGGACCGTTAGATCCGTCCGGTGATTAGTTGAGGTAAGTTGGTCAATGGGCTGGAGAAAGTCATTTTAGCATTTGCTGAAATAAAATTTTAAAAATACTATGGTCACATGGGTTCATATGTATTTATGTTGTTATATGAATGTGGGCCCGAAGATTTCATTATAAGAATGGTCTAACGTTAAAAGAGCCGAGTATTACTTTATTAGATTCAAAATGTAACATATAAATGAGGTGAAGTGAATCATGGCATATATATACATATATATATATATTTTATGATTGAATAATGAACCGAGCCTTGTATGAAATAAATCGTGCGCTGGGTATATAATGATGTGGGTTTTACTGTAATGTTCCAAATATTTAAATGGAGACTGTATCATTTATTACTACATATATTAGTGTTGGGCTTAAGTATGATCCAAAGACTTAATATAATATTGACAGAGAACATTATATGTAGTGTGGGACCCCCTACATAATATTTCGAGAATCTTAACCCAAGCGGAAAAGTATATATATGGGTAGCGCATTATATAAAAAGGACCACGACTACAATACAAAGCATATGTATTATATGATTGTGCAAAATATTAAACGACTAAAGGTCTCATTGTTATATTTTTAAAACAAACGAAGTAACATAGGGTGGGACCCTTATTGATCGCATCGGCAAAAATAAAAAATTAAAAAAAGGGGGTTTATAAGGTTTGAATATTAAATTAGAATGCTGAGAATGAACATTAATTTTTATGAAATAATAGAAGGAGAGAATCTTGCATAAAGGGCATATATTGGGTTTATAACCATGGTGATATTAAAGCCTCCACATTCATTTATTTAAAGTGCCAGTGAAGGAAATGAAAGCATTGGAATTTGCCTAGATTTAAAATCAGCAGTTATATTATATGCAGTGGTTACACAACTGCAATGAAGAGGAGAGCGTGCAGAAATGAAAGTATGGTGAATAGGAATATACACAAGAATGAATTTTACAGGTGAAAAAGCATAGACAACTGGAAAATTTGTAGAAGACAGTGAGAAGAAGAAGCCAGAACAGTTACCTGACAGCTGTAGGAAAGACAAGTCCAGCAAAGCCAAAGGCCAGAAAATGGGCCGAGTGAAATTTTCTTTATGTAACTAAAAATGTGAATGTAAATGTTGTAATTGATTTTATATTGTTTGCGATGCATTGGCAAGTCTATGGAGGAAAACAAAAATCCCACTGTAATATTGAATTTAGTACATATTTCTATATTTCTCTAGATGAGATGAAAAGGAAATAAGGAGGCAGAAGGCAAAAAGTCAGGACTATTCACTTCAAATTCCCTGAGGAATGTAAACAATCATGTGATGAAATCTATATATAATATCAACTTGATATGCATAGGGAGGTTAGAGAAAGTAAGGATAGAGAATGCAGAGTATAGAAAATTGAGGCAGAGAAGATGAGGAAGAGAGGAGCATAAGGAGGTGCTACAAAATAGAGCTGATATCTGAGGTAAATAAGAAAATATTTCCTTTGATAAGTTGAGGAAGTTGGAGCTTCCCTATCAAGTTGAAGCTTGATAGCTGTCAGTTTTAGCTGGTTGAGGTTGGTGCCTTTAGAAAATTAAAGGGAGTTGGAGCTTCCTTGCAATTTGTAGCTTGCAGAATTGAGGTTGGAGCCTCCTGTGGGTTGGTGCCTATAAAAAATTAGTGGTGGGAGGGATTTGGAGCTTTCCTTTGCATCAAAACAATAATAATATGTGGTTTTCTCCCGTTATGGGTTTCCACTTATATCTGCTTTCTCTATGTGTGTTGCCTATGTGTTGATATGATCTACTCAACCTACTTAATGTTTGCTAATCTCATAATAAGTTTGGTATCTCATTAATTTAATATTTGCTGCACCATATTAATATTATTCACATATTAAAGTTAGTTATAAAATTAAGCTGCAAAAGGTTGATGAAAATTATAAAAAGCTGAGGTATGTGTTAAACTGATTCACCCCCCCCCTCTCAGTTTAACTAAGGATTCAACAATGTCCAACAAGCAGACGGAACAGGTCAGATTGTGAAGGCTATGGAGGAAATGTCCTTGAAAAATAATGAAATCAATAGCCTAAAAAAAAATGATTGAAAATCTTGAATCCACAAGTAAGTTAGCTCAAATAAATGCTAAAACCCATGAGCAGAAGGCAATTACACTTGGAGATAAAATTAAGGGATTACAGAAAGAGCTAATATTCCCTAAATAAATTTCATTTGTCAAGAATAATTTATCGAAAAACATAATTGAGGCCATTCACACTCAATGGCCTTCAATTAAAATTATATATGAACAAAGAGACTTATTTTCAGTAGCACAGGCACATATTCAGAAGACTAATAATGAGCTAACTAATAAGCCAACTCAGGCTTTAAAACTCATCACTTTTCTAAACAACAAGAGCAGAGCAAAGTTTGAAGACTTACAGATACTGGATAGAACAGAGACCATTTTGCAGATTAAAAGGGTAGTAACAATGAAAAATTTGATGAACTACCTAGAAGAGAATTGTGGAGCAATGAATATTGCCTTAACAAAGTTTATGGTAAAGTATACAAACTTGAGAAAGAAAGGCTTGCCAGACATTCATGTCTTCGGTGAGAAATTAATGCTCTAGAAATATTATGATAACAAAATCAGAGAATTTGCCAAAGAGCAAGTCAGCAAGCCATTACCACAAGGCATTCCTATAGGTAAAGACCTCCTCCAACACTTCGAAGATTCGTTCTTTCTTCAACATGAGATCGAACATCATTTTGTGTTTAAGCCCATTTTTTCTAAATACATGGAAGCAGGTGAGAATTTTAGAAAGCTGAAGAAAGTAAAAATTCCCAGTTAAGAACATTGGCAAGCATTTACATATTTAATGTGAAAAGCAGAGGTAAAACAATGAAGAAATTAGCTTGTTAACATTCAATAAGAAACAGTAAACAAAATCACAGTTTGCTGATTTTTTATTGCCAAAAGAAATATTTTTTACAGCAGTAAAATAATGGAAATATCAAGAAAAGTGTATTTGAGTTAAAGGGCAGCGTTAATGAGTATCAGATGAAAGAGTATCAGCCAGGGAAACTCAACTAAAGATATTTTCTAGTAGCCAACAAAGCAGGATAACAAATCACTCAAAGCTCCTTGATTAGATAAAGTATTTCTATTTATTTTGGATAAAGAAGACAACTTGCTAATTTGTTAAGTAGTTGTCCCTCTTATTTTGTAAAGATATTTTCTATTTCCTACAGATATTCCTAGATTTATCCTAGGATATTTGTAACTACATTTTGTATAAATACTTCTACATTTGAAGTATTGAGTGTGGAATAAAATTGGTAGACTTTACTGTAGAGTTTTTGCTAAAAAGTTGTAGGCTATTATGTGTTGATTTCTAAGTAGAAAACTGGACAAAGCTAAAACTGGCATCATAATTCAGGATCCCTGTGATAAACAGATGAGTAAAGTACTTTCTTCTTGTTATTGTTTTCTCTCTTGAGTTTCATGCATTCCATTATATATGTTTTTTCAATCTTAATGAGTAACTAGGAATATTACTACAAGCTAGTCCTTTACTCCCTGTTTTTAACTAGTTACCATTTCAATGTTTTCTGTTGATTTTCGGTGTTAGGAATTCTTAATTGCTCCTATTGCCATTTTTTTTTAAAACTGTAACGAGTATTTTAATTGGTGGAGAAGAATGGCCAAAGCCAGGTCAAGCATTACAATTCACTGTTTCTGTCATTACTTTTCTCTGCTTTTGCAAGGATGCCTTGCCCATTTAGGGAATAGATGCCATATTCGGTGCCCCTGCATTTATGCTGATCATGCTTGTTTCTAATGTGCATCCTGTATTTGCCAATGTGTCTGCTTCTGTGTTTAAATCTCTGAGGATATGGAAGATTTGAGCTGTGGAGAATTCCTGTAGAAGTCTGCTCACTCTTTTGAGCTGCTTGTTTAGTACTGGATCCTTGGGCGCTTTTTTGTTTATCAAGGATTTTATCAACAATACCGTAGTTCTAAAAATCCTCATGTCTCTTGTATTTCTTCTCGCTGACAAGCTTTTGTAAGACCGAGGACCTCAGCTCGATTGTTGGTTTCGAACTCCAAGACCTCAAACCGAGTCCTCCTTTCTCCTGCCCAGAGGGTACAGGCACCTCACCGCTCGGCATCCTTCCGGCCTTCAAGGTTTTCTTTTATGTCTGTCGAAGAAGATAGCATTTAATTTTCGTTTTCCACTACTGGAACTATCCACTAATCTGCTATTTTTTCTTTTGGATTTTTTGGATTATGATTACCAAGTTCCTTATGGGGAGAAGCTTATCCAAATGGCGTTCCTTTTCATCCTTGAGGAGTCATCTTTCTTTTGACGTTGAATGTTGAAAGTTTCTCAAAAGAGATTTGTTCTATCCGCATCATTCTTCATCACAGTTTCTTTTCTTTGATTGAAAACGATATCATTCCTGGCGAGCCACAGCTTCCAGCAAACATATTTTGGAGCTGCTGTCCACACTTCGAGCCAGAGAGATTTTTCAGTGATGTTGAGGGGATATCGAGCTCTCCAAGACGAAAACATGTCAGTGATCGAACAATGAGCAGGAGGGATCACATTCAAACCAGTCAAGAAGCTAGTCCAAGCCTTCTGAGCGTACTCACAATCTATGAACATGTGTACTGAGGTTTCCAAGGCATTTTTGCAGAACACACATCGGTGAGGTCCTGCTATGTTTCTTTTGCACAGGTTATCACCAGTCAGGATTTTGTTATGAAATAAGGTCCAGAAAAAGAAATTAATCTTGGGAATGTCGAAGGACCCGCATCCGTCTCCACACCCATCCTGGGCCGAGGCTCTTGCCTTGTATCCAGCAAGCATTCTTGCTCGATCGTAATATACCCTATTTTCTCTTCATCCTCAAGAGCTATCTTCATTTCATAGCATGTGTAAAAATTCGTGGTTTACTCCAGAGGGTATTCAAATTTCGTATTTTTTTGGTGTGCTTTGAATGATGGGAGGCCCAACGCCTGCTTAATCATGAAATCCTACTCACCCATGTTCCCATTTTCGTGATTCTCTGAACTTAACCGTACTCTTATTTGGGCACTTCATTAATATCTGAAAGCGGAGGGTGTCCCATGACTCAAGCTTGCTTTGCACAGCAGCCACCGTTCTTAATTTTACACACCAGGATCCCATAATTCTGCTTTCTTTACGTTATAGCTCTCCATCTGAGCGTTCTTCAGGAGCCCCTGCTGGGATTGAAGGAGAGCGCATCGATTGTTGAAGATGTTTTTGTTTGGGAAGAGCTGACCCACCGGGTGCGAAGGCTCTGTTATAAGCTGCCACAGGAGTTTACAGCCCATGGCTAAATTTGCATGCTGTGGGTCACGAATTTGAAGCCCGCCCTCAGCAAAGGGACGCTTCGCTGTTTCCCAGTTAATAAGGTGAAATCGATTGCTGTTTCCCTTCCCTCCATTCCATAGAAAATTCCGTATAATACATGAGATTTGATCAGCGATTTGCCTTGGAGCCAATAGCAGAGAGGCTTGAAATGTTGGGATAGCAGATAGCACAGAACGAATTAGAGTAAGCTTGCCGCCTGTAGAAAGCCAAACTCCGCCCCACGCAGCAATCTTTTTCTTGAACTTTGAGATCACCTCCTCCCACAGGTGATTGCGATTGGAACCCAACGTCAAAGGAAGGCCTAAATACTTAATTTTATCCCACGCAGCATAACCTTTGAACCCCAGAACGCTGGCAATCCTCTCAATCGAATGTTGGTCTATATTCCATCCATAGACAGCACTTTTCCTCTCACTGATTAACGCTCCTGAGATGCTGCAGAACTTTTGGAGGATGGTCTTGAAGGCGTTTTCCATTCTCATGGAAGCTCCCCCGAGGAGGAGGGAATCATCAGCGAAGAACGCGTGATTCACTGGAGCAACACCTTGCACAATTCTTATCCCTGGTATGGATCCAATTTGCTTCTCCTGTGACAGCTTTCTGCTTAATGAATCAACTAGCAGAATGTAGAGGAAGGGGGAAAGAGGGCAGCCCTGCCTCAGACCCCTAGTGGCTAAAAAGAACTCAGCTGGTCTACCATTCACCATTGGGGAAATCCAGATGTTTTCAGTGCAAGCTTTGATGAGATTTATAAATTCTTATTTGAATCCAAAGGCTGCAAGGACCCTAAACAGAAAAGAACGATTAACTTCCGAGCCATGTTGAATGCGAACCCTGATTATCATACCTTTGTTCTTTCCCCGCTTTGACCGGAATGCGGTATTTTTGAATTTTGTATGACACGGTTCAAATAGCTTGTTCCGTTTTCGAACAAATCCCTTCTCTCGCTCAGGATGAGTTGCAAGAGCTAATCGTTAGGCCAAACATAGCTGAAGCAATTTTACAGAAGAATCGTGTAGCAAATCGCTCATATCCGTCAAAGGAGTTTGGATTTTAAATCCCTTGGGATTAGAAGTAGGAAGTATGAGTTTATACCCACTTTTTCCTTAAACTTTCTTACTGCCCCAAGAGATCAGCTTTGATAATCTCCCAACATATTCTATAAAAATGTACTGAGAAACCGTCAGGCCCTGGAGCTTTGTCTGGTTCCATGGACCAGACTATATTAGTTATCTCTTCTTCTATGACTGGGCTCATCAGAGAGTCATTATCTTCCACATTGACCAAATTTGGGATGGTTGAGAGAAATTCTAATGCATCCTCCTCATTCCCATTTCTTTTCGCACTTAGAAGGTTCTGAAAATGGTTAACAACTGCTTCTTTGATTTGAGTAAATCCTTTATACACCTGTCCATTAGAGTTGGTGATTTCTGCTATATGGTTGCGTGAAAGGCGTGCCCTACACTTTCTATGGAAGTATGTGGTATTTCTGTCCCCAGATTTAAGCCACAGACTTCTAGACTTTAAGCGCCAATGTTCTTCTTCGTTTCTAAAAGAACAGTATGTATTCCTTTGGGCAGATTTTTCATTAGCTAAGTCTGTGGGAGAGGGATCCTTCTCCTCCATTTCAAATTGTAATCCTTCCAACAGCAGAACTGCCTCCTTTCTCTGACTAGTGGGGGTGTGCATGGGATGCTTTATCCAATCTTTAAGAGCTTTTTTTGTGTTTTTCATTTTTTGTTCCCACACATAGCTTGGGGAACCGAGAACATCTGCCCTCCAAGCTGTTTGAACTGTTTCAAAAAAGCCTTCCTTACCTGCCCAGAGAGGATTAAAGCGAAATGGGAGGGGACCTAGGTCTTCTTCTTCTTTTAGACATAAAAGGATTGGCTTGTGATCCGATGTAAGCTTTGGGAGAATCTTGGAAAAGACTATTCTGTTGTCCATCATTAAGGAGCTGCTGATGAGGAATATATCAAGCCTAGCAGAGATATGATTTACTCTTGTTCTATTGTTAGTCGAGGTGTATTTTCCTTTCATGGGTTTGGAGTCAACTAAATCCCACTGCAGAATCAGGTTTCCCACTGTATTGAGAAAAGGATCCCTAGAGTAATTCCCTCCTCTTTTTTCTGTGGAATCCAGAATAATATTCAAATCACCACCTATGATCATATTTTTGGGGTTGATCTGCTCTATATATTCCAAGAGTGACCTCCAGCACTCTCTCTTTTCTTCATAATGCACAGGAACATACAAATTAAACAGGGCGAGGGAGAGGTTACTTGCAGTATGTCGCAGCTCTGTGAAGATCCAATCCTGGGTCTCAGAAAATCGATCTAATGTGAAGGAGTTTTTTGACCAAAATGTACCAATTCCTCCAGCTGAACCCCTTGCACTGACTGCCTTTCCTGAATCATACTTCCATTTCATGGTGCTAGTATTTAGAAGGGTTTCCCCTTCTATTTTGGTCTCTTGGAGCATAAGGATGTCCGCTGTTTCCATCTTCAATAAATCTTTGATAGCCTCTGCCTTATTGGGATTACCCAGACCCCTACAGTTCCAAGAGACCAGCTGCATCATTTACCACTTGATTGGGTGGGACCACCTCCCTTGGGCGCCCTTGGTCTAGTGTTTCTCCCAATGGACATTTCAATGGTAGTTTGACTGCCTAGGGTTTTCTGCCGTTCTGATTCTTCTTCCCTTGTTTCCTTGTTTGTTCTTCTTCCCACTTTTTTAGTTGGCCTTTCGAAGGTTTCCTCATCAGATGAGCACATGTTTTCTAGGATCTTCTTCTTTTGTTTTACGATATCAGCATAAGAAGGAGAAGAAGTATTGCTAGAGTTTGGGTTTGGAATGTTACCTGTCTCTTGACTGTCTGCATTATTCATCTGTGGAGGATCTTCCTGCTCGACCTCTGGAGGATCTGTCGGCGGGATAAGGGATTCGAAGGGGTTTTTGTCTCCAACAATGCTGTTGTTTTCCCTGCTTCCACTGGGTTGATTACTTGCTCCTTCTTGCCCTGTTTTGTTCCCTGTCTCTTTTACTTTGTTTTTGTTGTTTTGCTTGCTGCTTGCTGTCCTCTTTGCTTGCTTCCACTGCTCGCCTTTTTCTTTCTCTGCTATTTCTTCGTTGTTTTTTTTTTTACAATATCTTGCAAAGTGCCCATATTCGTGGCAGTGGCGACATTTAAAAGGCAACTGTTCGTAATCTAACTCTTGAATGTGCGACCAGTCTGCCACCGAAAGATTGATGGCTTCAGGGAGCCCGACCTCCAGATCAACTTCCACACAGATGCGTGCGCAGGAGAATTGATCCTTTCTCAGGGCCTAGTCAATATACCTGCCGAGGGCATTGCCTATGGATTGCAAAGCGCTCTGACTCCAACAATGGAGAGGGAGGTGCGGGAGGCACACCCAAACATGAACGGCTGTGGGCACATCTTGAGCAGGGTCAAAATCGGGGGACCATTTGTTCAGGTATAACCCTTGTGGGCCCATGAAATAAGGTCCGCTTCTGAAGATCAAGCTTCGGTCTTCCACGTTGTCAAACACGAAAACGAAAAACCCTTTGCCTAGAAAGTGACTTTTTATACCTTCCTTCACCAGAGGGATCCAATTTCGCCTGACCCAATCATCAACAGCCTTCGGGGATGGCCATAGCCCTGTAAACTGGCCGATGAGGCCCCTTTCGGCAAGGTTTAACGCAGATCTGCAGGTATCAACTGTCGGTAGAGACACCGTAGGGATGTTGTCCAACCTCTTAACGAACTTTTGTTGCGAGGCCGAGGGTGGCCTCTTATTGGCTGCAGCAACTAGGGAACGGAATGCATCTAAATCTGAAGGCTGAGAGGGATCACCTTCGTTCGACATGATCGAGGGTGGAGGGGCAGGGGTCAGAGCAGGGGCCCCATGCACCAATGCAACATCTCCCAGGGCTAAGAAACCACAGAAGCAGAGGCAGGCACGAAGGCCTGGACCATACCAGTCAAGAATGTCCCGCACACCTAGGGCCTCCCAGGCATGCCCAGGCCAGGCAGAACAGAGCCGAGCCCAGCCAATGGAAGTACGAGCGCAAAGAACAAAAGACGAAAGAGTATGGACTTGAAAATCAGAACCTCACCTGTCCAAAGCGATCCGCCCACCAGTGGCCACCCCAGCAGCTAAGGGCTCCACGCCCAGCTCGGGCAGGGCAGAGCCGAGCCCAGCAGGAAACTGAACGAACGCGAAAAAATTCAAAAACCAGAGGAGCGGCGCCAAAAAAAGTTCCTTCCCCACAAGGCATGCTCCTATTGCCATTTGACCCTTGCCTCCTTCTTCCATTTTCTGGATAAAAGGATCTTTCATGGCCTTTTATCCCGATCATACCATTTCACCAAAAACACTTTTCCCAAATCTTCGAGGGTTATCTATCTTGCCATGAATACATTTGTACCTTTTTGGTCTTGACTTCTAGTACTGCTATCTAGATTTAGACTCCATAGGCCAATGGAAAGGTAGAATTCTCTCTAGTTTACTTCTAAGTGATTTTTTCCCACCAAAAGCTTTAAAACAAAACCAATTATTCTATCATAACTAGCCTAAAAACATAAATCAAAACAAAGATAAATCTTAAAGAGACGGCCCCTCTCTGAATTCTAGGAAGTCTAGATCCTAGGATTTGAAGTAGGTTTGTGGTTACCTCTAGTTTTCTTTGACTAAAAACTCAAATCTCACAACTTAATAAATTACTAGAGTGATAACATACTGGCGACCATACTAGGGAAACTAACCAATCTCCAATCATAAATTTAGTCTTAAAGGAAGATCTTTAAATTATATTTTTAATTTAAGATTATTTTTATAGGTTGTGGGTATTCAAAACAATCATTCTGGCTTCTAGGAAAACCTACTATACCAGGTCTAACCCGGATCCTAAGCCTGCAGTTATGGTAAATAACCCAGATCAGATTGGAAAAATGAAAAAATAAATTGTCAATTTAGAAACTGAAGTACCATTAAGAAAAGCTAATTCTTTACCCAAAGAGTTAGTGAGTTTAAATGATATTGATTTTGATATAAAATTTGAATATTCTTTGTTTAAAGCTAAATATGAAACTGATTTGAAAAATATTGTTATAGATCTTGTTTTCCTTTCATTTTTAAATGTAAAACAGAAAAATATATCACTAGGAACAAAGTCAAGTAAATCTAAATATCAAAATAAAATTGAAAAAATTAATATTTCATTGATTAAAGATATTAATGGAGCTATTGAGTTAGCTTATTTGTTATCTTATATAAAACCTCCAGTTTCTTAATTGCACACAACAATAATACCAACAACAGATTCATCTTTATACGTTGTCACTTCATTTATAGATACTTCTGCAAGTTCATCTATAGACCATTTCATTCCTAAGTTACCTTTACAACCTAAGATATTATTTCCTTCATCCACTCAATCCACTGCATCCACTACTTTGCATTCAGATTTTATAAGCACCACATCTTTATTTCCAAGCAATTCCATTTACATACCATCTTCATTTCCCAACTCTTCAACTGTAGTTGTTAATTCATCAGCTACCATATCCAGCACTGCCCCTATGATTACTGTTATACCTCCCAGTTCAACAAAGCTACAAGCCATGGCTGCTAGGTATGCTCCCCTTGTTTTACCTCAAAACCTCCATGATATGCCTCAAGGTTACCAAAATAATGTACCACTATTTGATGGCCTTTCACAATATCCTACTCAACAACATGTAACTAAAATGACAGATTATCGTGAAATTTATGAGATTGATGAGTTAGATGTCAAAATGAGGTTATTTGCCCAAAGTTTAACAGGAGAAGTTAAAAAATGGTTCAAAAACTTAACTGTTGGTAGTATAGCTGATTTAGCTTCATTTCATAGAATATTTTTAAATAAATGGGAAAGGAAAAATAACCCCCTTCAAATTTTTTCTGAGTTTAATGCTTTGAAAATATCTCCTATTGAGTCTGTCCAAGACTATTGCACTAGGTATAACAGTGTCTATAATTCTATTCCTGCAGATCTTAAACCTACACCTTACTCTTTTATACTCAAATTCCCTGATGGATTTGATACAGATATGGCCTATCAATTAAGGGAAAGAGATGCCCAAACTTTAGAACAAATGTAATTAAATGATATTAGTGCATAAATCAACATTTTAGCTAGGAAGGCCAGATTTAGAAATGAAAGAAGAGTTACAATTAAAGAAGAAAGTTCAAACTCATATGTTAAATTGGATTTTGTTGCTAAAACTTTAGAAAAGGTGGTAGAGAGATTAGAAAATTTAGATAGAAAACCTCAATGGGATAATCAACCTCAGATCAGAAATCCCAATTTCAGAAAAAATAATAACCCTGGAAAAGCTAAAGAAGCTTCTCCAAACCAAAATATTAGGCCCCCATTTTAGGAGAACTATGCTGAAAGTTCTCAAAATAATGATGAAGATGAGGATGACATCAATCATCTAATGAGAATAGATGAAAACAACACCATTTTCCTCACTTAGGAAGATCTGGAACTATTTGATCTTCAACAACTTAAATTAAACTCCAGTGAATCCTTTGACTACAAACAAGGTTATGACTTTGTTATTAATGAAATTCAAAGTCAGTATAACATTAGAAACAAGAAAAATAATGAACCTTCGACGAAAAACAAATCCCAAAATCAAAATAAGAAAAATGTAGAAGCCCCAAAAACAAAAGTTTTACAAATTCTCCCAAGGGAAAATAAGCAAAATTCCAATCCTTCCAGTCCTAAAAAATTAACAAGTCCCAAAATTGTTGATATTACTGATAAAGTAGCTAAATATTCTAAATATGCACAAAAATCTAATGCTTCTAAAGCCTTTGTTCATTAAGAACAAAAAATTCCGATCCTAAAAGGATTTCTGCTGATTCTAAATCAGCAAATCCTATAGCAGAAAGTTCCAAAACAACTACTGATAATTCTAAGTCTGATATTTTTTTTACTGCCACAAAAATAGTCCTTGAGCAGAAAATTAAAAACAAAAAAACTCAAGAAACTCAAACAGAAAATGCCAAGACAATTAAAGATCATAATACAACTGTTGTAAATCAAGAAAAACCAACTCAGATCACAATTACTCAAGATGAATTAGTTAAAATTAGTAAATCTCAATCCTCATTCAATATTCAGTCTGAAATTGCTATGTTAAAATTAGCTATTCCTTTAATATAATTGGTTAAAAATGACTTATACAAATCAACTATAACTGAAACTTTGAATATAAATGATGGTGAAGATGCCATTAATTTGAATGATGATCAACCTAGGTTGATTTTTGGCCCTGATGTGAATGGAAAGCATTCAAATGGATTAGTCCCTCCTTTAGATATCATTATTACCATCCATGATCATATTTTACACAACACTATGTTAGATTCAGGGGCTTCCCATAATTTAATTCCCAAAGCTATCATGGAAACTCTTAATCTAGAAATAACCAAGCCTTATAAAGATTTGTTCTCATTTGATTCTAGCAAATTTAAGTGCTTAGGATTAATTAATTAATTATGTGTGAATTTAGTTCAGTACCCTCGTAAGAGTATGGTAATGGACATTGTAGTAGCTGAAATCCCACCAAAGTATGGTATGCTTCTTTTTCATTCATGGGGAGAAAAGTTGCAGGGAACTCTACAATTGGACATGAGCTATGCTACAATATCAATGTTTGGTCAACTCAAAAAGATATATAGGGAAACTTTAATGAAATTCATGGTTAGTAGTGATGAGAGATCCATAAATTACCCCATTTATTCTACACCAACTGACCTTGACTCTTTTATTTTGTGTAACTCTGATAACAATGAAATCCAAACTAATGTGATTGATAAAAAGGCAAAACCAAACAATGACAATATATTTCATGAGTCCCATTGGCACTTAGACTTTGATGGCTCTGTAAACAAATCAGGAGTAGGAGCTGGAGTATGGATTACCAATTTGGAAACTAATCATTCATAAGGACATGCCTTCAGACTCAACTTCAAATGCACCAACAACATGGCAGAGTATGAGGCACTTATTCTAGGCCTCCAGATCATTAGAAACTATAATATTCCAAATTTTTCCTTCAATAAACTAGAATATTAACTTTTCTATTTTCACTTAGGAGATGAATAATTGGGTGAGAAGGCCCAATCATAATAAAAACATGTATTAAATCCCTCTAGTATGGAAAGGGATCAGCCTTGGAACTAGATTTCACACCCTCATATTTGAAAGGAGACATTTTACAAAGAGGCTAGGTCAAGTTTGACCAAGTCAACCAGTGCAGAGGTATGAGGTGGAAAGCATCTATGGGATAGCCCAGAGATAGAGAAGGGAATATTCCTTGAAGGAGGAAACCCTAATGGAGTGGTACCCATGGAGAGGGAGCTCTCATATGTTTAAAAGGAGGGCAAGACAACCATTTTTTCTCATGCCATGATTATAGATTTCTTGTATGTTCAGACTTTATGCATTCTCCAGCTATTCAATTGAGTTGCAGTGCTGCTTAGCACAAGGATTTCTTGTTTAGGAATACTTCTCCTTTCTTGAGAAGCCTCTTGAAGGAGTTGTATAGATTTGCCTCACATCTAGGCTTGAGGCCAAGCATCCTCCTCCAGGACAGCGTTATTGCTGCAACAACATAATTCTGTGTTGTAGGGTGTTGCAGTGACGGATTAAAACACCTCTTCCATCACTTTTTTTTCAGAGGAGGAGCCTTCCTTTCCTTTGGAGGATCAGTTTGGAATATTTTGGAGCTTATTTTCAGATCTTGGCACTTTTCCAAATTATTCTATTCCACCTACTGTGCAGTCCCTCTCATTGACTGCGTTATTTTCATGGAGCACTTGTAGTGAGGGCCTATAGTGTTGATAGGAGGGTGAGATATCAAGTTTAAGGATCACCCTTCCACTTAGGATAACCATTGGAGGAGGTCTACTTCAGATTTCTTATCATATTTAGCCTTCTCTATTCATTTCCATTTTTGAGTCGCAGCTGCTACCCAGCAACTCCGACATTTTTTCCATTTTGTTTATTTTAGCAAATTCTTTGGAGGATTGTTGTATTATTGTTTCTAAGGGTTATAGATTTTCTCCCATATTGTATTTGAGCTATATCTTTCCATATCCATGTATTTACATTGTATTGCAGTAGTACTCCATAATAGACTGCGCTATCATAGCCAAGGGTTTCACATATGTAGCAGTGTTCTCTCATTCTTGTACATGTATTGTTGACGCTTGCATTTCCTTTCTTGAGTGGATGTTTCCTCAATAACTTGTACTATTTTTGCTGCTATAACATAATTTTTTGGCTATTCAGATATTCATATGCTCATTTTTGAAGAATAATGTTGTCATTCCAGCTCTTGTGCTTACATTGTTGCGGCCCCTCTCATCGGGTACTTTTTGAGGACATCTAAGTGTGGGAGATATATTTAACCCACTTAGAAGAATTTCTTTGGAGCCTCCTATTGGATTTAGGATTTAGACACATTGGTCTAAGGGATCCAGGTTGTGGTTTCAATTCTTGTAGTAGCCATTACTGGAAAATGCTTTTTCCAGTCATGCCTTGGTAGATGTTCCAGATTTGGAATATTAGGAGGAAAAATAATACTAATCATAGGAGAATTGGAATTAATAATAAAGAAAATAAATGGAGATTATTATGTTCATAATCCTATAGTAGCTAGATACAGAGATACAACAATTGATTTAACTGATGATTTATTGGAATGCAAATTTGTTGCTATACCCAGAAAACAAAACATTCAAGCACACTGTCTAGAAACTTTTTCTAGTACTTGTAAATTACCATTCCAAGCAACTCATAGGTATACTTGTTGAAAATGAAACAAGATGATGGATCTTAGTGAAATGAAGTCGTCTTCACTAAGTGGGCCCGCAGGCTATTTTTGGCGCAAAGTTTATTTTTAGACTATGTCTATTTTTAGACATATGGAGCATGGTCTAAGAGTGGCATGATGCTATTCTTGGATGATTGGTCATGTTGGTAAAAATAGATGGACCTCTATTTTTAGATTATGGGCAGAGACTATTTTTAGACTACTAGTCTAAAAATAGAACGGTCAAATATTATTAGCTCTTAATAATATTTGGACTATAAACATTATCTTATTCTCTTGCAGCACTTCAGTTTGAGCTACAGATGTGGCACATGCAGCTGACAAAGGAATTATGCTATTCCTAGGGTTTTTTTGAGCTATTTCATGGTTGATTTCAGTTAGAACTCATGTGGCAGAGTTCGGTGGAGTTGATTGAGGAGTTGATGGAGTTGTGTTCGGTTTAACTTAGTTGAACTAGTTGTATTTAGTTTAACTGGCTAATACACTAGAGATGAGTTTTGTGAATTAATTATTAATTAATTCACTAATTATTAACTCATAATTCAACTAAATAACACATCAGTTAACAACAGTGCATGGACAGTTCAGTGAAGACCAGTGGAAGAGATAGGTAAAAGAGTCGGTTAGCCATCAGTTGTGACATTAGTTGTGCATGAGATTTGCACAAGCATTGATTGAGATTGCCAATGAGAATTGTACAGTACAAGCCAAGGGGATTCAAACTTGGATCTCATCCATTCTCCTTTTGGATTGCGCAGTAGAGGCAGGCAAATAGTGGAGGAGATTTGAACACGTGACTTGTTCAGATCTGAGCTAGTTTGTGTGTAACTTTTGGAGATAGTACTGAGTACTTGTGAGGAGTATTGTACTATGATTGTTACATGTTCTCTTTCATTATAATATAACAGATAGTTGGGGGTTTTCAGCTATAATCTTTCCCCATTACATATTGCGTTATATGTGTGTTGAATCTATGTTCTTATGATTGCATACCGCTTGTTTTATTTCCGCATGTGATGATCAATTGTAGAGGAGGTTATGTATTATGCATGAAGCTTAAATAATGTATGATAGGGATAATCTCTGTGAATAAAATTCATTATTCAGGCAAATTTATACATGGTATCAGAGCGATATTGTTCAGCAGATCTATTATTCAGAAAGTGATTACATTTTATTTTTTTAGGCAGAGCCTGTAGCGAGGGCCAGGTAGCCTCTAGATTCATCCTTCTTCGGAAGGTGAAATATCTGGTAAATTCCCCTACAGTCAATCTCTGTACGAGAAATAATTTGTTCTCACGAATTTTAGATCGGAAGCGGTTGAGTTTTGAGCTGGTGGAATTCGAATTTGCAGTAGTGTTTTCTTGGTGTCGAAGTCAAAATGTCTTTCAATGGATTGCGATTGGAGTATGCACTTGAGGGTAGCTCGAATTATATCGCATGGAAATATCGGATGGAGGTGGTGTTAGATGACAACGAGTTAAAGGAGTTCATCGATGCTGAAGTCCCAAGACCTGCTTCTAGCGATTCTGCTGCATTGGACGCATGGCAAAAGAAGACAGCAAAATGTCGAAGGATTTTGTTGGAGGGCATGAAGGATCACATTGTATCCAGCCTGCATGGTAAGGCTTCTCCATATTTGATGTGGAAAACCTTGACGGATTTATTCCAAAGAAAGAGTGACCAGAGGAAATTGGTGCTCAAGGATAAACTCTGGAACATTAAGACGGAGAAAGGAGACAGTATGCCCAAGTATCTCATGAGGTTCACCCAATGCAGGGATGAGCTGGGAAGTGTCGAGGTGACTGTAGATGATGAGTACTTGGTGAGCTTGGCTCTCCTTGGTCTTCTGAAAAGTTGGCATGCTTATCAAGATTCTGTCAATGGTTGGGAGAAATTTCCAGGATGGGAAAGACTGTGGTCTGACCTTGTGCAAGAGGAGATAAGGCGGAATACCAGGGATGGATCTTCATCAAAGGCATCTGATGAAGAAAATTGCGCTTTGGCTGCCAAAGCAAAGAAGGGGAAGAGCAAGAAATCTTCTCAGTCTGGTGTGAAAGGCAAGTAGCAGCAGACATGTCCAAGGTGAAGTGCTTTCACTGTCACCAGCACAGACATTATGCCACAAATTTTCTACAGAAGAAGAAAAATAAGAAGGCTGGCGGATCTGCAGCAGGAGAGGCCATAGCCTCGCAGTTCGAGCTAGATTTTTCGCTGATCGCATGCTTGGTATCAAGTGTGATGGGATCAGTGTGGTTCTTGGATAGTGGTGCGTCTTTTCACATGACAGGAGATCGAGATTTGTTTTCTGATCTGGATGAGAAAGATCTTGGAGTGCACATCGAGATGGGCGACGATGGTAGATATAGTGCGACCGGTATCAGTACCATTTCCTTTGAGAGGGAGTCTGGTAAACCCTTTGTGTTGAAGGAAGTGATGCATGTTCCAGAATTGAAGAAGAATCTGATCTCTGTGGAGATTTTAGAAGACAAGGGGTATGATGTGGTCTTCAGCGAAGGAAAAGCTTTCCTGCGCAGTAAGACAACTGGAGAAACCCGGAAGATAGGGGTTTGAGTCAAGAACCTTTATCAATTGCAAGTAGATGGCTGCGCAAAAATGGCATGCAAGGTAGAAGGAGTGGTGAGACGGGATGATGGCGAGCTGTGGCATCAGAGATTAGGCCACCTTCACCATGGAGCTTTGAAGATACTACAGCAGATTTATATTGGGCTTCCTAAGGGTACTCTTGCGCAGTCAAATCAGTGCAAGGGATGTACCTTAGGAAAATTTGTGAAAGCCACCTTTCATGAGAAGGATAGTCGCGCCATGACGATCCTTGAGAGAGTTCACACAGACGTGTGTGGTCCTTTCTCAGTAGCTTCGACAGCAAAGCACAAGTACTATGTGATCTTTGTTGATGATTTCTCTCGAAAGTGTCAGATCTTCTTCATGCAGAAGAAGAGCAAGACATACTCTAAGTTCTATGAGTTCAAAGCACTGGTCGAGAAGGAATCGGGGAAGAAGGTGAAGGCTCTTAGGAGCGACAATGGTGGTGAATTCATCTCTGGTGAGTTCAAGGACTTCTGCAGCACAGAAGGAATTCGAAGAGAGCTCATAGCTCCCCATAACCCACAACAGAACAGGGTTGCTGAGCAGAAGAACAAAACAATCATGGGTGTTGCACAGGCGATGTTGCATGATTAGGGCCTACCCCTTCATTTATGGGTGGAGGCATGCAATATTGCAGTATATTTGCAGAATCGTTTTCCTCACAAGATACTTGCCATGACTACACCCGAGGAGGCATTTTCTGGTAAGAGGCATGATATTTCCCATTTGAGGATGTTTGGTTCACCTGTGTACGTGCATGTCACAAAGGATGCCAGAAAGAAGCTGGAGCCGACCGCAGAGGTTGGGATATATGTGGGGTACACTGATACACCACACAACTATCATGTGTATTTGGCAGAGAGTCGCAAGACTGTTGTGCGACGGGATATCAAATTTCACGAGGAGAAAGCCATGAAGTGTTCGCTTGAGAGGGAGCCCTGGGGGGATGAGCCTCGGGATGTGGATCGACCACAAGATGAAGAACATGGAGTGGAAGGAACCCTCGTGTAGCGCCAGCCATCGAGAGGAGGAAGCGCACTACGAGAATACGAGCGGCGGCTCAAGATGCGAGAGAAGGTTGTAGGACCTACGACGCAAGCGCGGTTAGAGACGATCTCACCGGATCGGTACCCCGGATACATGGCTCTTGTGAGCAAATGTGTCGTGATAGAGCCATCCTCTTTCGAGGAAGTTGTGGAGGATCCCGCATGGGTAGATGCCATGGTGGAAGAGTATGATTCGATTGTCAGAAACAGTGCATGGGATATTGTCCCGAGACTGGAGGGGAAATCAGTGGTGGGTTCGAGATGGATCTACAAAGTGAAGCAGGCAATTGATGGGAGTGTGGAGAAGTACAAGGCAAGATTTGTTGCCCGAGGCTTCTCACAGATAGAGGGAGTCGATTATGAGGAGACCTTTGCACCTGTCGCAAGGTATTCATCCATACAAAAGATTCCTGCTCTCTCAGTGCAAATGGGGTGGCACATCCATCAGATGGATGTGAAGACTGCGTTCCTCAATGGAATCATTGAGGAGGAGGTGTACATAGAGAAACCCGAAGGTTTCGAGATTTTTAGCAGCGAGTCGCATGTGTGCAGGCTCAAGAGAGCTCTGTATGGGTTGAAGCAAGCACCTCGTGCTTGGTACACACAGATAGACAGTTATTTCACCTGACTTGGATTCTCCAAGAGTGAGGCGGATCCAAACCTATACCAGATTGTGGTGGAGGGAAAGTTGTTGATCATCGTACTATATGTAGATGATTTTATTATGATGGGATATGAGCTATTGATACTTTCATGCAAGGAGTATCTTGCTAGAGAGTTTGAGATGAAGGACTTGGGCCTCCTTCATTATTTCCTGGGATTGGAAATTTGGCAGCGCAGTGGTGGAATATTTGTCTCTCAGGGTAAGTATGCCCAGGAGATACTGGAGAAGTTCAACATGCATGGC
Organism: Pinus albicaulis; assembly: GCA_034641835.2. Lineage (NCBI taxonomy): Eukaryota > Viridiplantae > Streptophyta > Pinopsida > Pinales > Pinaceae > Pinus > Pinus albicaulis. The sequence goes on from CM076570.1 coordinate 1,586,419,117, forward strand.
TGCAAGCCTGTTGATACTCCTCTTCCTGGAGGTTGGAGGAAGGAGGATGCTACTTCAGCAGAGGTAGTGGATGCCACTGTCTATCGACGGTTGGTGGGGTCGCTTATGTATTTGGTCAATACATGACCCGATATATGTTATGCTATTAACGAGCTTTCGCAAGCTATGGTTAAGCCTACCAAGCTCTTCTGGAAGGCAGGCAAGAATGTATTGCGTTATCTTAGAGGCACATCGGGATATGGATTGTGGTACAGACAGGAGGATGAGGTGAAGCTATGTGGCTTCACGGATGCAGATTGGGCAGGGAGCCCAACGGACAGAAAGAGCACATCTGGAGGAATCTTCAGCATCAGGTCAACAACAGTTTCTTGGTACAGCAGGAAGAAGAGATCCATGGCACTCAGTTCAGCAGAGGCCGAGTATATGGCAACAAGCTTGGCTGCATGCGAGGCTATATGGATGAGGAAGATCCTGGTCGGGTTGTTCGGGTCACACTTGGAGCCTATTGTGATTTATTGTGATAACCAGAGCTGCATCAAGCTCTCGGCTAATCCAGTATTTCATGATAGATCCAAGCACATCGACATCAGGTACCATCATATTAGAGATTGTGTGCAGCGGAGGATCATGTTACTTTCATACATTCCCACGGAGGATCAGGATGTTGATATCTTGACGAAGGTGCTCACCAGGAGCAAATTCGAGTTCCATAAAGGCAGGATAGGGGTTGCAGATAATCCATATCTTGTTGAGAGGGAGTGTTGAAAATGCAACAAGATGATGGAGCTTAGTGAAATGAAGTCGCCTTCACTAAGTGGGCCCGCAGGCTATTTTTGGCGCAAAGTCTATTTTTAGTCTATGTCTATTTTTAGACATATGGAGCATGGTCTAGGAGTTGTAGGATGCTATTATTGGATGATTGGTCATGTTGGTAAAAATATATGGACGTCTATTTTTAGACTGCCAGTCTAAAAATAGAACAGTCGAATATTATTAGCTCCTAATAATATTTGGACTATGAACATTATCTTATTCTCTTGCAGCACTTCAGTTTGAGCTACGGATGTGGCACATGCAGCTGACAAAGGAATTACACTATTCCTATGGTTTGGTTGAGCTATTGCATGGTTGACTTCAGTTAGAACTCATGTGGCAGAGTTCGGTGGAGTTGATGGAGTTGTGTTTGGTTTAACTTAGTTGAACTAGTTGTATTTAGTTTAACTGGCTAATACACTAGAGATGAGTTGTGTGAATTAATTATTAATTAATTCACTAATTATTAACTCATAATTCAACTAAAGAACACATCAGTTAACAGCAGTGCATGGATAGTTTAGTGAAGACCAGTGGAAGAGATAGGTGAAAGAGCCGGTTAGCCATCAGTTGTGACATTAGTTGTGCATGATATTTGCACAAGCATTGATTGAGATTGCCAATGAGAATTGCGCAGTACAAGCCAAGGGGATTTTAACTTGGATCTCATCCATTCTCCTTTTGGATTGCGCAGTAGAGGCAGGAAAACAGTGGAGGAGATTTGAACCCGTGACTTGTTCAGATCTGAGCTAGTTTGTGTGTAACTTTTGGAGATAGTACTGAGTACTTGTGAGGAGTATTGTACTATGATTGTTACATGTTCTCTTTCATTATAATATAACAGATATTTTGGGGTTTTCAGCTATAAGCTTTCCCCATTACATACTGTGTTATATGTGTGTTGAATCTATGTTCTTATGATTGCATACTGCTTGTTTTATTTCCGCATGTGATGATCAATTGTAGAGGAGGTTCTGTATTATGCATGAAGCTCAAATAATGTATGATCGGGATAATATCTGTGAATAAAATTCATTATTCAGGAAAATTTATACAATACTGGTAAGGTTAAAAATAGACCAATTATCCCAAACAACCTCAAGTACTGGCAGATTTTCTCTTAGGATGAACAGATTTACGATTTGTTGAATAATGAGGAAGAATTTCAAAATTGTAAAATAGATACAGACTGTAATATACATTTAGATTTTGATTTTCAAAGAGATAACATAGAGTTACATAAATTTAACAAACCAACTGTATTTACTCAATCTGATATAGATAACTTAGAGAATATAGATGTTGAGCAAATCATTGAAGAATAAATTGACATGTTAGATTTGAAATATAACTTTTTTCCTAAAGGTTTAACCCCTTCAGAAGAACTTTTTTATTCCAATGATGTGCCTAAAAAGATAAAAATGGAGCCAGTTAGGTCTGACATTGAGAGATGTAACATTGGGATAGAATTAAAACAAAAAATGATTAAACTGTCTAAACATTTACCTTCACAAGAAAAGGAACAATACATGGATCTTTTAAAATAATATCAAGATGTGTTTGCTTGGAGTTTTGAAGATCTTAAAGCTTCTGACACAGAAATAATCCAACACAAAATTCCCATAAAAGATAATCAAAATCCATTCAAACAAAAATTGAGGAGAATTAATCCTGTCCTATTACCTTTGATAGAAAAGGAAATAAAATGCATGTATGATGCTCAAATTATTGCACCAATCAGATATTCTGATTGGGTTTCAGACCTAGTACCAACAAGAAAGAAAATAGGTGAAATTAGGTTATGTGTCAACTTTAGAAATCTTAAAAAAGTGTCTTTAAAGGATAATTACCATTTACCAAAGATGGATCATATATTACAAAGGGTAGTGGGTTCCTCTATAATTTCTTTGTTAGATGATTTTTCAGGATACAACCAAATCCTAGTCCAAAAGGAAGATCAGGCTAAAAAAACTTTTACCACTCCTTGGGGAACTTTTATGTATGTGAAAATGCCCTTTGGTCTGATGAATGGAGGATCAACCTTTCAGATAGCTATGGACATAGCCTTTGCTAAGGAGATTCATGAATTCTTGGTAATTTATGTTGGGAAAAATACTGAGAGGGGGGGGGGGGGTGAATCAGTATTTAGGACTTTATCAAACTTTTTACTTTTTCACTCTCTAAAACCCATACGCTACTTTGCTGAACCAAACTAGCGTATACACGCGGATATCCTTCATAAAACTCGCGTATACACAGAGATCTAATTATGCCATTAATTCTTCACTTATATCATTCCAGCATTCATTCATTAGATGTTCAATAAACATTAAACATGTGCAGTAAGAATAGAATAAACCATCACACATAAGCATCACACTTGAACACCAGGATTTTAGGTGGAAACCTAAGTCGGGAGAAAACCACCGCTGCAGTTGCTCAGCCTTCAATATTTTATTATAGAGAAAACATCTTACAACATATGTGTTGGCGCAAACTCCTACTAGCACGCAGGCACCCACCTGCGCTCATTTACCAGCCACTCCTGGAAGGGAGCTCCAACCCCCTGACTCGTTTACCAGCCTTTCCTGGAAGGGAGCTACAACCCCCTGACTGAAGGCTACAACCCTCAGCACCTCTATGGACCACGTTTCATCAATTTTCACACTGGATCCAACAACTTCAATATAACCCTTTACTTATCAACAATCATACCTTGCTCATTGCTTCAAACAGAACATTGAGACCACTGTAACCAGAGTGTCAGATTTAACCCAGACTTCAGAATAGATATGCAGAAACATGTTCAACCTTCAGCAACCATTAGATTAGAAATCATACGCACTTTTGTTTGAACATACCCGCGTATATACGCGCTTTACATAAGACGATCCCACGTATACTTTAGTGTATTTTCCAAGAAAAACCCTAACTGCGCATACGCGCTTTTCCTTTGGTAATCCCGCGTATATACGCGCTTCCTCTGCGGCCAACTAGCGTATGGTTCTACAGACATTTAGGTCATTGCAATTCTTCAGAACAGATACATCACACAGATTTTACCCTTTACTTCAGACAGATGTTCGCCTCATCTCAGATCTAATCATTCCATAAACAGATCCAACAAATATAAATACATTTCAGATCTAGATCCCCTTCATCATCATTTTCTTCTTTGGTGCATCATGCTTTCAGATCTATCATTCAACTGTAACCCTTTCCATTCAGATATACTTCAGAGAGAAGTATTCATTCAAGCTCAGACATCTTTCACCCACACTCATGATTTGCACAATGAGTTTCTTCTCCTTATATAGGTTTACCCTTTTTCAATACCATGAGCCAAAACCACATTACTTCCAATGGTATTCCTAGACGGGGTCACATAGATGAATCATTACTCAATACAATGGGTCAATACCATGGTGGTTACCCCTAGTTTTGCACTTTATGAGCGCTTTTGCCCATACGCGACTTGTAACGTTATTTCCCGCGTGCATACGCGACTTCTACCAGACAAATCCGCGTATGCCTTGAGACATACTCTTTTCATCATAGATCTAGCACATATTGAATTCCTTTCTTCATTACCTTCTGTACTCTCTGTAGATACATCATATTTACATTATTTAACAGGTTCATCAAGACATATTACATCAAGCACAACTTCATCAAGTAGGATGCCATCATCTTCATCAAGTGGGTTGCCATTCAAGGACAACACTCTATCAAGTGGGTTGTCATCAAGGACAATACTCAGCATCATATTGCCAACAAAAATCATATCACATCAGATTTACATCATTTACCAAGTCCATCAAGTCAAGAATAACTTCATTAGGTGGATTGCCATCAAGGACAACACAAGTCAACAATCTCATGTCTTCATCTTCATTCAGTGGGTTGCCATCAAGGACAACACTCTGCATCATATTGCCAACAATCTCCCCCTTTGGACTTGATGGCAACCACGATGGTTTTTGATCACTACAACAGATAGATATATTAAAAATACAATGACACCATGTCACTCTCCCCATTCTTTGACACCATTTGTTTCCTTTATTCAAACACCATGTCACTCTCCCCCTTTGACATCAAGGGCAAAGGGCAGATCAAAAACCAACACAAGGTTTTTCTCCTCATGTAGAAGGAAGCGTTTTGCATATATGATGTACATTGAAGTGACCATGCTCCCCCTGAGTTCATGCTGAATATTCAAACATATTTTTTCAATGAAGTAAATGACTCTATGAACTTCCTATCACAAAGGACTCATACTTACATCAAATATCCAACCAAGTGGATTTACATATGAGACTCAAGCTACCCAACCAAGTGGGTTTACAAAATTTGACTCAGCTACCCAACCAAGTGGGTTTATAAATTTGACAAGTCCTTACATGACTGAATATTACAATTGTACATCATGGGTCTCAATAAGACCTTTTCATCAAATTACAAGTATGACCATTTATGACCAACAACAGAAAGACTTTAAGAAAGAGAACATATTTTAGAACCACTATAATGCCAACAATGCATTATACTCAGCAAGGCTAATGCTCCCCCTGAATCCGTGCATCCAAACATCCTTTCCATATGACTAAGGCTCCCCCTTAGTTTCTGCATCCTGAACACTTTCAACCAATCATCAAGGCATATTTAAAACAACAGAGATTGAAACAGTATTATAAGAACTGGAACACCACCAGAGATACTAGAGATACTAAACAACACTGTATTCGTGCTGAAGAAAGCTGACCTCAAACAGAAATTTGTCAACAATCAGACATACGCGGTTTTATGTGAATGAACTCGCGTATATATGTGACTGTGTTTCATGAAATCCGCGTAGCCAATACCATCTTCTATATTTTAACCAGATCTGATCCTTTGTGAGGCAGAGACAGTGTTCAGATTCTTTCTGAGATATTTGAATACTTTCCTGGAATATAGATAGATAGAAAAATGTAGTTGTGTCTTCAAGCATCATCCAATGGTTGTAGCATAAGCACATTAGTAACCAAGCCGTCAGATTCTTTGCAGCATCAATACATTCTTTCCAAGAGAGATTATCATACCAGAACAACATCTTCAAATATGTGTCAAGCAATCATTCATGTGATCCAATATCATCAAGATCTTCAAGATTTGACATGATGTACCATATGTAGGGAAAAGGTCTCAACTATAGTAACAAGTTCTGCATGATCTATTCTTATCTCTGAATCATAAGACTTCCAATCTCATCCAACAGACAAACTTCAGCAAACAAAAAACAGGGCTCATTCAAAGTCTCAAAACCCTGTATCAAGCCATCATTATTTGAGCATGAGCATCACAATAACCAAAGAATAAGCAGTCATAGTCCCAACAATGCAATCATTAGTATTCAACCTGTTGCTCCTCCTTAACTTGTGCAACCTGAACATCTTCAACAGCAAGTCACCAGCAACAAACTCTGCATGATCTGTCCATATTAAACAGATACTCTTCATCAAGTAACACTCCGGGCTCATCCATGATCTTCAACATAAGAAACCATGTATCATTTCATTAGCATGAGTATAACCAAAATAATGCTAACAGTATAATCATTAGCAATCAGACTGATGCTCCCCCTGAACCTCTGCTCCTGATCTTCAGCTGTCATCCCAATTCTCTTATCATTAAAGCATACGTGACTGTGTCTGCTGTAACTCGCGTGTATACACAACTTTTGTTCAACGAACCCGCGTATGGAAAGTGAAGCATAGAAATTTTCACATTCCTTCATCTCCCCCTGAACTTGTAATTCCTGTACCTGTCTTCTTTACATCAGATGTACTTTCAGAAATAAACATAACCAGAATTATTAAATCAACCATGAGAATCATCATACATTGCTCCCCCTGTGATGATACATCCCCATAATGTATCTCACATCACTTCTGCAGTCATTCAGAGAAGTAAGCTTCAGAAGCTGATGACTGCAGTAGGGTCAATATTCCCTACGTTTCTGACCGGTCCTCCTTCTTTTTCCAAATTTGCTTGAACTTTCTAATTGTGTGCTGAAAATTGTCCACTTTCTCAGATCTGTTCAACCTGCATTCTTTTTCTACATGTCCATACTTGTTACAAGAATAACATCTCATGTGTCTAGAGAAATAAGCATAAGAATTATAATGAGTATTTCTAATCTTCCTCCTTTTGCAATCAGCTGCTTTATGTCCATACTTGTTACATGAAAAACAATATCCCTTGAAGAAAACAGAGTACCTTTCTATGTAGGAACTGTTTGTTTGAGGCTGAAATGATCTACTCCTGCAATTTGCTGCAGCATGCCCATAATTATGACATTTAAAGCATTCAACAGTATTGAATGATTTCCTTTGAGATTTCATCATTGTTGGTTGACCTTTTGTTTCTTTCAACACTTCAGGTTTTGCATTGACATCCTCTGAATTTTTAGCACTTCCTTGTGAGCTACATTCTCCTTTAACAGTTTCATGGAAACCAAGACCAATTTTGATAGTAGGAGACCTTTGATTACTCAGAATATTGTCCAAAATATTATTACTATCTTGAAACCTCAAAAGTTTAACTTTTTCTTCTAATTTACCTTTGAGAATGTTTACCTCAACCTCCAAGGCTTGACATTGCTTCGTCATGCTTTCTTCTTTCCTTCTTCCATCTTCTACTTGATCATTCAGATTTATAATCTCTTCTTTCAACCAATTTTCGTTTTCTTCACATGTTTGTTGCAGCTCTTCATTCTTCTTATTTGATTTTTCCAGATCTTCTTTGAGAGAGATGATTTCTGCTTCAAGTCCTGCATTCTTCTTATTTGATTTATCCAGGTCTTCCTTGAGGGAGATGATTTCCGCTTCAAGCCCTTCCTTTTCAAATGATTGTAGAGGTTCCTCATTCTTCTTACTTGATGCTTCACGATCTGCTTGTAGAGAGATGATTCCAGCTTCAAGACCTTCATTCTTCCTTTTTGACATTTCGAGATCTGCACTTAGATCGTTGATTTCTGCTTCTAGTCTTTTCATTCGATTGGATGCATAAGCATGAAACCTTTGGTACTTGTCCACCTGTCCATTTAGCATTTCTATTTGTTCTTTCATTTGAGAGATCATCTCTTTTTAGATAGATTCTTGCTTATTAGAAGAACTTTGTAGTTCTTCATCTTTAATCTTGAGAGCTTCTTATAGATCCATAACTTTACTTTCACTATCTTTATCATTGCTTGCACAAAGAAGATTATCACAAGGACCCCAATCACTACCTGATTCATCTTGTTCAATTTCTGATATACATGTTTTCTGAGATATATCCTTGCTTCAAGTAGCCTTCTTCTTTTGCTTCTTTGCCATGAGCACTTGTAGAGCTTGGTCAGAATATTCTTCATCTTCACTGGACACTTCATCATCATATTCATTTGTATAATAACTCTTCCTCTTTTCAAATTGTTTCCCTTTACCATGTTTTTCTCTATAAGGACATTTAGCAGCATAGTGACCAACTCTTCCACAATCAAAACATTTTAAGGGAAGCTTACCTTTGAATCTTCCAGTACCTAGTTGGAGTTTTCTCACAAAATTTGCTTCTTCTTCTTCGGATATATAGCTGGATTCTTTGACAACTTCCTTTTCTTTTCCTTTTGCAGATGCCTTAAAAGCAACTTCTTTGATTTGAGAAGGACCTCCTTGTCTCATTTCAAAAGCAGTCAGAATACCATGTAATTGAACAATAGTAAGAGTTTGCAGATCTTGCCTTTCTTCAATAGCTGAAACTTTAGAGTCAAATTTTGAAGTCAAGGATCTTAAGACTTTTCCACCAGAGTGTTATCGGTTATGGTTTCTCCCAAATTTCTCCTTCGATTTACAATATCATCTAGACGAAGAAAGAAACTGGCAATACTTTCATCACTATGCATCCCTAAATTTTCATATTCAATTCTGAGAGTTTGGAGTTTTGCACTTTTTACCTTTGTATCTCTTTCATAGCTCAGAATGATTTTGTCCCATATTTCTTTTGCAGAATTTAGCTGCATTACTTTAGCAAATTTCGGTTCAGACATGCTTCCTAATAAGACATTCACTGCTTTGGCATTGATTTCATACTTCTTCCTTTCAGCCACATCAGTAGGAATACTTGCTGGATATTGATAGCCTTCTTCCACGATTTCCCATACTTCTGCACCAAGACTTTGCAGATATGATTTTGTTCGCACCTTCTAGAATATCAAATTTCTTCCATTGAATAGAGGTGGCTTTACATACATTACTCCTTCATGACTTCCCATTGCGACGGATCTCCTTCAAGTGATCAAGCTTCTGCAGAAGAACCTGCTCTGATACCAATTGTTGGGAAAAATACTGAGAGGGGGGGGGGTGAATCAGTATTTAGGACTTTATCAAAATTTTTACTTTTTCACTCTCTAAAACCCATACGCTACTTTGCTGAACCAAACTAGTGTATACACGTGGATATCCTTCATAAAACTCGCGTATACATAGAGATCTAATTATGCCATTAATTCTTCACTTATATCATTCCAGCATTCATTCATTAGATGTTCAATAAACAGTAAACATGTGCAGTAAGAACATAATAAACCATCACACATAAGCATCACACTTGAACACCAGGATTTTAGGTGGAAACCCAAGTCGGGAGAAAACCACCGCTGCAGTTGCTCAGCCTTCAATATTTTATTATAGAGAAAACATCTTACAACATATGTTGGTGCAGACTCCTACCAGCACGCAGGCACCCACCTGCGCTCGTTTACCAGCCTCTCCTGGAAGGGAGCTCCAATCCCCTGACTCGTTTACCAGCCTTTCCTGGAAGGGAGCTACAACCCCCTGACTGAAGGCTACAACCCTCAACACCTCTATGGACCACGTTTCATCAATTTTCACACTAGATCCAACAACTTCAATATAACCCTTTACTTATCAACAATCATACCTTTCTCATTGCTTCAAACAGAACAGTGAGACCACTATAACCAGAGTGTCATATTTAACCCAGACTTCAAAATAGATATGCAGAAACACGTTCAACCTTCAGCAACAATTAGATCATAAATCATACACGCTTTTATTTGAACATACCTATGTATATACGCGCTTTACAGAAGACGATCCCGCATATACTTCAGTGTATTTTCCAAGAAAAACCCTAACTGCGCATATGCACTTTTCCTTTGGTAATCCCGCGTATATACGCGCTTCCTCTGTGGCGAACTAGCGTATGGTTCTACAAAGATTTAGGTCATTGCAATTCTTCAGAATAGATACATCACACAGATTTTACCCTTTACTTCAGACAAATGTTCGCCTCATCTCAGATCTAATCATTCCATAAACAGATCCAACAAATATAAATACATTTCAGATCTAGATCCCCTTCATGATCATTTTCTTCTTTGGTGCATCATGCTTTTAGATCTATCATTCAACTGTAACCCTTTCCATTCAGATATACTTCAGATAGAAGTATTCATTCAAGCTCAGACATCTTTCACCCACACTCATGATTTGCACAATGAATTTCTTCTCCTTATATAGGTTTACCCTTTTTCAATACCATGAGCCAAAACCACATTACTTCCGATGGTATTCCTCGACGGGGTCACATAGCTGAATCATTACTCAATACAATGGGTCAATACCATGGTGGTCACCCCTGGTTTTGCACTTTATGAGCGATTTTTCCCATACGTGACTTGTAACATTATTTCCCGCGTGCATACGCGACTTCTACCAGACAAATCCGCGTATGCCTTGAGACATACTCTTTTCATCATAGATCTAGCACATATTTAATTCCTTTCTTCATTACCTTCTGTACTCTCTGTAGATACATCATATTTACATTATTTAACAGGTTCATCAAGACATATTCCATCAAGCACAAATTCATCAAGTAGGCTGCCATCATCTTCATCAAGTGGGTTTCCATTCAAGGACAACACTCTATCAAGTGGGTTGTCATCAAGGACAGTACTCAGCATCATATTGCCAATAAACATCATATCACATCGGATTTACATCATTTACCAAGTCCATCAAGTCAAGAATAACTTCATTAGGTGGATTGCCATCAAGGACAACACAAGTCAACAATCTCATGTCTTCATCTTCATTCAGTGGGTTGCCATCAAAGAAAACTCTCTGCATCATATTGCCAACAATTTATCTAGATGACATTACTGTATTTTCCAAAACAAATAATGAACACTTGGACCATTTGAGACAGGTCTTCATTAAATGTAGGAAATTTGGCATCTCTTTAAATCCCAAGAAAACTCTCTTTACACTGGAGGAAGGTAAATTACTAGGACATATAATTTCAAAAGAAGGAATTAGGATTGATCCTGCTAGGATAGAAGCAATTTTGAACATTCATCCACCTAGAAATATCAAATAATTAAAATCTTTCTTAGGTAAAATTAACTTTTTGAGAAGATTTATTTCAAACTTAGCTGAAATCATTAGAGAATTGAACAATATGCTGAAAAAATACTCAAATTTAAAGTGGACGGTTGAAGCCAAACAATCATTTGATTCCATAAAATAGGCTTTAACTAAAACAACAGTCTTAATCAGTCCAGATTTCAAGAAAGACTTTATAATTTTTTATTTTGCATCAGAACATACCATTGCTGTAGTTTTACTACAGAAGAATGATCAAGGTTTTGAACAGCCTATATTTTTTTCAATAAGACTCTTTGAGATGCACCTCTGAAATATAACATAATGGAGAAACAAGCTAAAGCTATAAAATATTTCATATTTTACATTCTCTATTCCCACATAATTGCCTATGTCCCTAATTCAGTAGTTAAAGACATTTTACAAAGGATGGACCTAATGGAAGAAGAGGTAAGTGGATTGCCACTATCCTAGAATATGAAATAGAAATCAAACAAAAAAAACTCATTAAAGGACAAGGATAAGTGAGATTGATGGTTGAATCCAACTGTAATGCATTAGACATAAATTTTATTGCTCATATTGATGACCAGGAAGAGATGGCGACTCCAATGATCAGTGAAGCCTTTCTAGATTCACCTTGGTACTTAGATATTATATTTGTACTTACAAACTTACAAGATCCTCCTGGATTATCGAGGAAAAAATCCAGGTTTCTTAAACTTAAAGCAATGAGATTTTGTATTTTAGATAATGTGATTTTTTGGAAGGAACATAGCAGGATATTACTAAATTGTTTGCTGAAAGTAGAAGCTAACAAAATTCTTGAATAATTTCATGCAAGTGACTGTGGAGGGAATTTATACTGGAAAAGTACTGCAGATAAGATTCTTAGAGCTGGTTTTTACTAGCCTACTTTATTTTGTAATGTTAAGAAATTTGTTACTTCACGTCACAAATGTCAAATTTTTGAAGGAAAAAAGAAATTGTTACCTTTACCCTTAAAACCAATTTCAGCTAAGATGCCATTTCAACAATGCGGTTTAGACTTCATTGGAGAAATTCACCCCCCATCCTCTGGCCAACATAAGTGGATTTTGACTACCACAGATTATTTTACCAAGTGGATTGAAGCCATTCCTACCAGACAAGCCACTGACACAGTCATTATCTCTTTCATAGAAAGCAACATTTTATCTAGATTTGTATGCCCTCAAAAAATAATTACTGATAATGCAACATCATTTAATAAGAAAATAATTTCCTTTTGTCACAAGTATCATATTACCCTAGGCCACTCTACTGCATATTACCCTTAGGGTAATGGCCTAGTTGAATCTTCAAACAAAAGCCTTGTAAATATCATTAAAAAATTACTTGAAGATAACAAAAAAAGATGGAATATAAAGCTAGTCTATGCCTTATGGGAAGATAGAATTACCACCAAAAAGTCAATTGGCACTTCCCCTTATCAAATTGTTTATGGAATGGATGCAGTTTTTACATCATCCTTAGGTGTTCCAATAATGAAGATTATTCAAGAATCGCACATAGAAATCAATGATATACAAAGGAGGATAAATCAGACTATACATCTACAATAAAAAAGGGAAGAGGTCTATGAAAAATCCCAAGTCATTCATGATAAAATTAAGAAAATTTTTGATAAAAGAAGTAAAGAAGATGACTTTTACATTGGATATCAAGTGTTAAAGTGGGATTCCAGGAGAGAAGACAAAGGTAAGCATGGGAAGTTTTCCTTTCTATGGAAAGGGCCTATGCAATTTATTGATATAGGGGTAACAATTCTTTCTTCATCAAAGATTTGGATGGAACATATATTCAAGAAGGATCAGTTAATGGTAGAATGCTCAAACACTACTATTCTTCTGAGTTAACCAATATTTAGCCCAGTTACTTTTTACATCATTGTAAATATCCATTGAAGTTTAGATTGGATTGGATATTTTATTTCCAAGGTTGAAGCTCGAAGAGAAGGCCCTAAGCTTTGAAGAGTAAAATGTCATAAATATGAGTTTTTGCAGAAAACAAAAGAAAATTACTGGATCATCATGGTCAAAGTTGAAGGCTACTAGTCTTATAGTTCTCGACATTTCACTAGGAAATGCCATCCCCATGTGAAGCCGTTGTTAGGGTCCTATAAATATAGGATTCATAATTTTGAATTGAATTTTGATAGTCTTGTAAAATATGTACATACCTTGCTTTTTGCAAGTTGTTTTCCCATATTTAAAAAAAAATAAAAAATCAAAAAATCAAAAAGAGGGTAAAAAGTCCTAAAAGAAAGATCAAAGGACTTCAAAAATATAGACCCCAAAACCAAAAAAGATGAAAATAAAACATGATTATGGCAGTTCAAATGCCACTAATTTTTACTTTACAAATGATTATGGCAGAGTGTTAATAAATGCCATAATCCATGATGAGTTAAATAACTTGACTTGTCATGTTTTCAATTTCCATGTTTTATATATTGAACAAAGTTTTGTCAGACAGTTTAATCCTGACAAATCAGTAGATGGGTAGAGAATAATGAGGAGCTCATCAATTTAGTCTGAGCCCTCGGATGAAATAAAGTAGAATTAGATAGTTTTATTCTTTCAAAAGAATAAATTTTTCAAGGTAGTAAGCTTAAATGCACCTGCTAAAAGGAAGAAAAAATGTTAGAGTAATGTTGGGTAGGTAAAATGAAGTGGGAAAAATCATGTAAATATTATTCACCAGGTAAAAATTACTAATTTCCCTCTCCTTGTAGGTATTCGGTATCCTATACTTCCAGTCAAACAGTCTCAGAGCATTTCTTTGACTTCTGTTGGGACTAGACCCAAGGCTTAATGACTGAATAGTGGAAAATGTTGAATTCTTATGATAAAATCCTCTTTACCATTATTGTATCCCTCATTTATACATTTAAGTCATCTTCATAAGTAAGACTCATTCTTAGTTGATGAAGCATCAAACCCCATGTAATTAACTTCATCCCTTTAGAAACATGCATAAAATCCTCAAAAATACATTTATCCTAAGTACTGGTGAAATGATAAAAAGATAAGCTATGCTTTACTCTTACACTTTACTTAGTGATTTTATATATTTTGTGTTATATTCCATTTCCCTTTCATATTAACTCTTAACCTTTTTTTATTAAATCCCTAACTAATTACCTTATCCTACCTATTTAATTCCCTATATCTAAATACCCCCAAAATTGACTATTATAAAGTTTTTTGACCAAAATTATTACCCATGTGCTAAATAAAAACTCCAATCAAATGCGCTTTGGTTTAAAAACTATCACTAAATAAATATCCTGCCCCCTATGGTTATAAACCTTTGAAAAAAAGTATAAAACTATATAATAAAATAAAAAATGTGAATATCGCTTTCATACATATCCTATGTGTTGAATGCCAAAAAATATTTCCCGTCCCAGGTTTATCCTAAGTATTAAGACAGAATAAATTTTGTTACAAAAAGTAATGCCCTTGCCTTTGTAATATACTCATTAATCGTTCCCTGCATCACTTTTTTAACCCAAGGTTTTTTCCCGTGCTCTCTCCCTGATATGTAATAGCCTTGCGCTATACATAAAGTTAACCTAGGTTAAACCCTATAATCCCACCTCAAGCCCCTGCTTACATACATTTTAATCCCTTTTAACTATATATCACCCCCCCTTGTATAGATAAATATAAAACCTTTAATCCCATAATTAACGTATGAAGGTTTTAAAACCATTTTCATCTCTCAGCGCATATCATTTAAACCCTGGTCCCACATAACTTTTGACCACAACTTCTAAAATAATCCTGTCCCTTTGCTTCAACTTTTTATATCTGACGACACAAGATCCTTTTTGCGTTAATAATATGATCATCCGCCTGAAGCCCAAACGAACATGGAATGGGCTGTTTTGACATTTTTGCCTCCTGCGACGTGGAAAAACACCATTCTATCGCATTCATTTAGAGAAAAGCAGCTTACCACCATTATCCAATCTGAAAAATGCTGCCTGTTTCACATTTCAAAATCAAAGTGGTCGCCTACCATTTGATGGGACTGAAATTAATGCATTTATGATGGTTAAATATCAAAGTTTTAAACTGTTGATATACCATTTTAATGTGTATTTGTGCATTTCAAACTGTTAAAAGACTCAGCTTAACTGAGAAAAAATCCCTTTTGATCTAAATTATTGACTCATACCCAGAGAAAGTCAAGATTGACCATAGATTTCCCATTGAAGACCATTAAAGCAGTTTCTTAATCCAGAAATCCGAACCAGACTTTGAAATTCAACCACAACTTCTTAAGAACCCTCCAAGTAACCAAATACCTGCATTTCAAATGTATTTCTTTCCAATTAAAACCTACAATTCAAAGTTTAGAACCAAAATCATAGAACCGGGTTTTCAAATAAGGGTTTTTTTATTGAAATAAATTACTTTAAAAAGCCCGAAAAAGAGGCCAAACCCTGGCCAATTTTTCCCACTGAAGGGGTTTTTAGATACTCTTCCTACTTGTTTCATTTGTTTTTATCCTTCCAAGCTGACAATTTTCCAATTTCTTTACAAAATATGAACTTGGAAGGTAAGCCTTTATCTATTGTCTTCTCGACTTCCTTGCTAAGGAAAGATAACCGTGAATTCACTTATATAGGCTTCTCATATCTTTTCCTCCATATAGCAATGAATATTTTTTACAAAGAAGAACAACCCAGGGTCAATGAAGAAATGAAGAGGATCTTACAACTATCGGAACAGAGCAAAATGGGAGACTGGTTTCTTTATGAAAAACATATAGAAATAATAATTTTTGGATCCATCTTATTACCTTATAAGTTTCCAAAATACATTAACATGAGAATTTTTTCATTGGAATATTTAAGACAGATTTTAAATTTTAACTCTATCAACTTTTTAGCTGGAAGGGAAAATACTCAATTCAAGTTCAAAAATCAGATTGGTCCTTTCATCATCAATTACAAAGAAGAAGAAAAAGAGATTTCAAGGAGACTAGTAGAATTAAAATTTCAACAGAGTTTTCCATGGAACTATGATCCACAAGGGATCCTTAGTAATTTAAGGGTAAAATGTAAACTTACACCCTTAATTCATGAGCCCAAACTAGAAATTGAGAAAATTTTCAATCAAGAAGAATGGGTGGAAAACACATTCATATATACAGTCATCAATGCAGAGGCAGCAAGACAAGTGGTTACAACACAGGCCCTGGAATTTTTAAAGCCAGTAGAAACTTCAGCTAAAAGAAGCAGAGAAGAAGGGACATATATAGCTGAAACAACCACAGAAACAAAATTCAAGTTGATTTACAATAAATGGCTCAAAATCAGTTCTATAAGAAAAGAAAAGGTAATTGATGTTCAGGATACAAATCACAACCAGAGGTGAATAATGATGAAGCTACAATGATAAGCAATGAAACTCTTTCAGGAATTGGAAAAGATCAAAAAACAAGTAAATATGATACCCAGATGATTGAGAAACAAAATATGGGTTCTTCTTCCTCACAGACAGCTAAGAAAAAATACTTAGATATAAAAGCAAAATATAAACCGATAAAGCAAAAAAATGAGGAAATTAAATCATAGATATATTCTCAATTCCTCAAGAGAAAACCATGGAATTAGAATAGGCTACTGATAGCCTTTGACTATTCCAAAAATAAAATGATTATGTCATTTCTGCAGCCAACTACTTCAACACCAAATATAGTAGCAGACTATAAAAAGGTCGAGTTTGAAGTAGATACTGAAAATGTGCATGAGCTAGACCAAATTGAATTTCACATACATAGCTATGAAATTTTATATTCAACTATGGTGACAAAGGATATGAGTGCTACTAACTTGCAGAATACCATTATTAACATGCAGGATCAAACGAAGCTGGAAAAAGGCTCTTTGTATGCTAAATATCTAAGGATTAAAGCCTTAGAGGAGTTTATTCTACAAATGACCCCTCTAATGTGTAGGCAACTGAATTTTTTCTTAAGAAAAATAATGAAGATATTGCAGCTTTGAGGAAATAGCTTAAGCTTCCTCAAAGTGAGCACCCAAAGACTAAAGAGATCGTTCAAGATCAAAGTGAGAAATAAGAGATGATGAATCTCATCGTCAAACTAACTGCTCAAATCAAAGAAATGGAATCTCAAATGGACCAACTTGTCCAAGAGAAAGAAACTGTGAAAGAGACTGAGACTCCTATTATTGCTTTAGTAGTACTAGTGATTACCACAGCAGTGGCATCCACCTTAGGAGAAAAGCTAGCACGAAAGGAACCACTGGCAACTACAGTGCCAATGAGCTCAACAACTACTTCAAACACAGAATATTCTACAACACAAGTTCAACAAGTAGATGGAGCAGGTCAGATTGTGAAGGCTATGGAGGAAATTTCCTTGAAAAATAATGAAATCAATAGCCTAAATAAAATTATTGAAAATCTTGAATCCACAGGTAATTTAGCTCAAATAAATACTAAAACCCATGAGTAGAAGGAAATTAGACTTGGAGAGCAATTAAGGGATTGCAGAAAGAGCTAACATTCACTGAACAAATTTCGTTTGTCAAGAATAATTTATGGAAAAACATAATTGAGGCCATTCACACTCAATGGCCTTCAATTCCAATTATATATGAATAAAGAGACTTATTGTTAGCAGCACAGGTAGAGATTCAAAAGACTAAGGATGAGTTAACTGATAAGCTAGCTCATGCTTTAAAACTCATCACTTTTTTGAACAGCAAGAACATAGCAGAGTTGGAAGAGTTACAGATACTGGATAGAACAAAGACCATTTTGCAGATTAAAAAGGTAGTAACAAAGAAAAAATTGATGAAATACCTAGAAGAGAAGTGTGGAGAAATGAATATCTCCATAAAAAAGTTTACGGTAAAGTATACAAACTTCAGAAAAAAAGGCTTGCCAGACATTCATGTCTTTAATGAGAAATTAATTCCCTAGAAAGATTATGATAACAAAATTAGAGAATTTCCAAAGAGCAAGTTAGCAAGCCATTACCACAAGGCACTCCTATAGGTCAAGTCCTCCTCCAACACTTTGAAAATTTTTTCTTTCTTCAACATGAGATCAAACATATTTTTGTGTTTAAGCCCAATTTTTCTAAATACACAGAGGCAGATGAGAATTTTAGAAAGCTGAAGAATCTAAAAATTCCTAGTGAAGAATAGTGGCAGGCATTTACAGATTTAATGTGGAAAGCAGAGGTAAAACAGTGAAGAAATTACCTTGAAAACAGTCAATAAGAAACAATAAACAAAAGGACAGTTTGCTGATTTTTTACTGCCAAAGAAATATTTTTACAGTAGTAAAAAATGGAAATATCAGTCAAAGTGTATATAAGTTAAAGGGAAGTGTTAAGGAGTATCAGATGAAAGAGTATCAGCCAAGGAAACTCAACTAAATATATTTTCTAGCAACCAGCCAAGAAAGACGAAAAATCACTAAAAGCTCCTTGATTAGATAAAGTAGTTCTATTTATTTTGGATAAAAAAGACAACTTGCTAATTTGTTAAGCAGCTATCCCTCTTATTTTGTAAAGATATTTTCTATTTCCTAAAGATATTCCTAGATTTCTCGTAGGATATTTGTAACTACATTTTGTATAAATACTTCTACATTTGAAGTATTGAGTGTGGAATAAAATTTCTAGACTTTACTATAGACTTTTTGCTGAGACATTGGAGGCTATTATGTGTTGATTTCGAAGTAGCAGAATGGACAAAGCTAAAACTGGAATCATAATTCAGGATCCCTATGATAAACTAATGAGTAAAGTACTTTCTTCTTGTAATTGTTTTCTCTCTTGAGTTTCATGCATTCCATTATATATGTTTGTTCAATCTTCATGAGTAACTAGGAATATTACTACAGGCTAGTCCTTTACTCCTTGTTTTTAACTAGTAACCATTTAAATGTTTTCTGTTGATTTTTGGTGTTAGGAATTCTTAATTGCTTCTACTCCCGTTTGACCCATGCCTCCTTCTTCAATTTTCTCGACCAAAGCCTCTTTCATGGCCTTTTATCCTGATCATACCATTTCACCAAAAACAATTTTCCTAGGGTTATCTATCTTTCCCTGAATACATGTTTACCCTTTTGGCCTTGACTTCTAGTACTTCTATCTAGATTTATACTCCATAGGCCAATGGACAAGTAGATTTCTCTCTAGTTTACTTCTAAGTGATTTTTTTCCCACCAAAACCTTTAAAACAAAACCAATGGTTCTATCATATCTAGCCTAAAAACATAAATCAAAATAAAGATAAATCTTAAAGAGAGAGCCCTCTCTGAATTCTAGGAAGGCTAGATCCTAGGATTTGAAGTAGGTTTGTGGTTACCTCTAGTTTTCTTTGACTAAAAACTCAAATCCCACGACTTAAGAAATTACTAGAGTGATAGCATATTTTTCTAAGTCCTTTGATCTTTATTTTAGGACTTTTTACCCTCTTTTTGTTTTTTTATTATTTTTCATTTTTTGAAAATATGGGAAAACAACTTGCAGAATGCAAGGTATGTACATATTTACAAGACTTATCAAAGTCAATTTAAAATTTTATGAACCCATTATTATATGACCCTAATAGGTCCTGCGTGCCTTTCGTGATTAATTATCAATTAACATTTTGGTTAGATATTTATGATAAACAAAGTGAGGAGAAGGGTCTACCCTAGCTTGAAAAAATGAGCATCCATGTGTTTCAAGATTTCCAACAAACAGAAACAAAGATTCGTTCTAACTTGACCAACTAAATGAAATAAGAAATGGAAATGGTGAAGGTTTACATGGTTGAAACAACCTTCACAAGTGAGATAAGACTCAGTTATTATCACCAACCAATTCCACTTATCCTCCAACTCGGCCTTCTAATCCCTAGCCTTCGAGTTTCAACCTTTAAAATCTTCTTTTAGGAAAAATGGAAAGTCCATCCTTTCTAGAACATGGCTCTAAAAACCCTTTCTCTTTCATAAAAAGTTGTAGCCTCCGCTATCATATCCTATGTGATTAGAAAATAAAGTCCTCCTATCTCCATCGACTAACCATTGAGCGAATTCCTGAGCCACAACATCATGGTAAAGGGTGAAATGGTGGAAATATTCGTACCACCTAGCACATTGAAATTTTTGTTAAATGTTAGGGTAAAATCTCCAAGAGATCTGACACTTTTGGCTCAGACTAGTTACGTTTTTTTCTCTTCCCCATTGGACTCCAACTACCCTATGTTATTATACCCCTAAAACCACTTGCGTTCATTAATCTTTGAAGGTAGGTACCATTATGATATATTGTCTCGGACAAATACTTGTGAGTAGTTATATATAAATGTTACATTAGTCCTAGGATTAGACCAAAGATACTTTGTACTTCCTAACAACCCTTCTACCACTTATAGAACTTATACCACTTATAACTTATTCCACCAGTAAGACCTTTTTAGGGCAGCCATCCATCTATTAATGGAAAAGGTGAAGACAACAAAACTTCAAATTTTGAGAAGATATTTTTAAATTATTTGTATGAAAGAGTCTGATAATATAAAATCATTCTTTACACATGTGATTAGGTTGGTTACCCAAATCAGGTCTCATGGTGAGACTCTTGAATAAAGGAAAATAGTTGAGAAAGTCTTAAGAAGTCTACCATCAATGTTTTATGCCATAGTTGTGGCCATAGAAGAGACAAAGCATCTCTCAAAGTTTGTAGTGGATGAGCTCCATGCATCACTGATGTCTCATGAGAACAGATTGAACAGAGCAACAAAATTCTCATTGGAGCATGCATTCAAGATAAAAATGTCTTTTGGTTAAGGTAGAGGTCTAGGAAGATCAAACTACCAAGGAAGAGTGATGCAGGACAACTAAGTTAGAGCGAACAATATGACAAGTTGGTCACATGTTGTGGCTTCGGAAGAGGACTAGCAGTCCAAAGAATTTGAAGACTTTATTTTTTAAATTATTTCATTGACTTAATTTGGGCTGACACAACCATTGTAATTTTCAAATTAAAAGAATAGTTAAATTAGGATTAGTTAAGTATTTAGTTAAATAAATTGTTCTAAAACTGAATGACAGTTTCTCAACAATATGGGGATTTTGGAAAGACACAAAGCCAGAACAAATCCACCATTGAGGGGTGCTACCATCGATAGAGAGAAAAAGAGAATTAAAGGGAAATAGGTGTGAGAGGGGGTTTAACAGAGAGTAGGAACAAATGTAAAAAAGATAGCCATCCCAGGGCCTGGTTCTATGTATTTTCATTTATAAATTAATTCCAAGTGTTTTCGATTTTGATCAGCCTCTATTTTTTAACCCGTTTGTTTTATTTCCATATCGAAATTAAGTATTGCATTTATGTGTTATTATAAATGTGTGTTATTTATGTTAATGAGTAGACATATTGAGCGAGAGGATGAAGTTCCCATGAACTTCACATAGACCAACCTATGGCATAGATCAAGGGGTGAGAGATGAAGAACAAGCTCAGGAGGGATCCACACATTTACAGGCTAAATAAATATCATGAGAGATAACATTGAATAATTTTGAAGAAGCTCAGGAGGGGAAGCATGGAGCAAGCAGTATTGTAGAGTGGCAACAACTGAAAGAGGAGAAATCGAATAAAGAACATAATACACTTAGAAGAATTCTAAGTGAGGAATTGACAACGAGGATCGAAGTGCAGAACCAAAGGTTTAAGGTTTGAAAAAAAAGATCAGTGCGGGCAGAAGAGGTGAAGAAGAGTCGTGTGAAGGTGAGTGGACGAATGCGATTAGATTGTAGATTTGAAAGGGGAATAGATCAACGGTGGATGATGAGATGCTATTTATCACTTTGCAAATTATAGCGCATATCGTTAAAGAGTTCGCAAGGTAAGTTGTTCACGACGCGATGCGGTAAGATTTGAAATGTGTGATGCAATGAGGTAAGGCCATGTGTCAGCATGGCACATGAGTGCAGATCACATGTTTTAAGTTTTAACTCTTATCTTAGGTCAGAACCTATTATTTCAGCTGAGGTTGAAATATAAGAGGATAGTAATGTTCTCAATTGTAGATGAGTTGTAAGGGTGAGCCTAGAAGGAGAATAGAGGAGTGCTTAAGGAGGGTTTTAGATTGAGTACCTGTACTTTCCAAAAGACTAATCACAGAGAACATTTGGTGAGGTAGGTTGTAGTAGGAGGAACTCTTACTGCAGGGGCTAGTGCAACTCATAGAGGGTGAAAGAACTCAAGAAGAAGACTATTGAAAGTCGTAGCAAAGGTTTAGGGGGAAACCACAAAGTGAAGAAAGAAGATGCCAAGACAAATGACATGTGAAGGAGATGACTGATGAAGAATATAAGAGAGAAATAGTTGAGATGAGAAACCATCTTGATATATTGATGGAGTTGTTAGAAAGGATTGATGAATAACAGAAGTGTGGATGGATTACGAGGAAGAAGTTGTAGTGGCATGGGCTTCAGATGAAGAGGGAGCATAGGTTTAATGCTTAAGAATAAGAAGAATTATTTAGAGCAGCAGAGTATGAAAGGTATAAAGGATGAAGGGAAACCATTAGGAATTTTCATGGATGATGGAGGGAAGCATGAAAATGAAGTGATCATAACATGTGATGAATAAATAGAGTTCCCAAAAGAGACAAATATTGATGGTTATCCAAAGGGGTGAAGGAGGAGTCACAATCAAAAGAAAGAAGTCAGCAGAGATGCCAGTAAAATAATGAGCATGGAAAAGCTTGGTGTGATATCTATAGACAGGTTGTTGGAGTCAACTTGTAGAGATGGATTGTTTGTAGTCCATGATGAACAAATAGGAGTTCATAAAGGAAAGAATACTATGGCTACTGATATTCATAGTAAAGGTTCTAAGTGATATTATTAAAGATCAAGTAAGAATAAAATTGATAGAGAATTAGCTGAGATAAAAGTGCAGCTAGAAGTGTTGAGAAAATTCTTACAAGGGAATATGGAACACCAAAGGTATGGTTGGGTTCTTCAGAAGAAAATAGTCAAGTGGAGTCAGCTACAGAGCAGGCTGAGATCTGACAGAAGAATTCATCTAGAAGAAGAACTTGAGGAGCCGAGTTACAACATAGGATGTCTTCAGAGGAAGAGATTTAATTATGTGAACTTGAGCAGGGGTCCATTCTTGGTGATAGTAGTAATGAGGATGAAGACATGAGACCAACTGATGGTTTCATGGATCCTTGTAAGGATGAGATCTAGCGGAAATAGATGATGTTTGAGACAACAAGAGAGGCTATGGATCCTTATGGTTTTGAAACAAATGATTATTGTATGTTTGCGGGTGAAATAGGTAAAGAAAGAAAATTTGTTGATGTTTTTTTATAAAGGATGAAGGGAGAAGAAAGAATCTAAATTTCGTTCAAGAAGAAAATGAGACAACTGAGTCACATGTACATGCACATGCACATATAAGTGAAAACAATGATTTCCAGCCTACTGTGAAAGCTAAAAACAAGCAGGACTTGTCTTACGATGATGGCCAAGAATAGAAAGAGGAAAAATATGATATCAAGAATTCATATGCTATGCTTGAGAAAGCTAAAAATAAGACCAATGAAGAATTTTTGAGTCCTGAAAGAGACTTAGAACAACAAGAGAAATATTCAGTGATAGAGTCATCTAATAATACAACTAGGTCTTGTGAGTTTAATGCTGACAATTTTAAGGTGTTTGTAGGTTGTGTAGATGACAATCTATCTCTTGGAATTTTCTCAAGTAAAGTTGAAGTTTATCTCGCAAAGCATAATGAAGAAGAAAATTTTCAGGCAAGGTATGATGAAGAGTGTCTTTCTGATGAAGATCAAGTTGAGTTGTTACAGCAGAAGGAATTCATAAGTTCCTTATTTGATGAAGGGAGTAACTTTAATGAAGATGAAGTAGTAATACCTCATGAGATGAAATTTTTTATTAATGAGGACACAGAGTAATTATCTTGCTTAAGTAGCCAAAGGAAGATTGTTGGACGACCATTTAGGACTATCATACAAATAGAGAATCATACTTTTATTCTGATTAAAGATGAAGAAGTAGTGTCACAAGGAGGTTTGGTTTGTAACAATGAACAATAAATCCATAAAGATGAAAGTGAGGTAGTTATGTCTCAAGATAAGGGAAATTCAGTCCTAGAAGTGGAAAATAATGAATTGAATATCAAGACTAATCAAGAAGCAGAAGGACAACAATGGAGTGTTGTCAAGGAAGATGAAGTGAGTTATGTTGAAATTATAATACATCATGTTGAAGAGGTGCTTGAAGGGAATAAAGTAATTAGTGAATGGTTGAGTTGCTTGCTGAAATAATTTGAGCAAGAGAAAGAGATTGTAGACAATAACATGGGAGCGCTTCAAACTGTAGTTGAAATAGAGATAGATATTAGTTTCCAAAAATTAATTATGTTAACTAGTATATAAGAATGAGTGAATAAATATATTACTACAGTCAGAGAATTAGAAGGAAATTTACCTTTTGATAGTATATTTGCAAACAAGGAAAAGAAGAGGGATGTCGCAGAGGGAGAGATCTTCAAATATATTCAAGAAGTTTGGGTGGTAGCAATGTCTGGAGTAATATTTGCCGCAATATCTGGGACAAAGTGTAGTATAATGTGTTGGTAGAGGACAGGAAATAATATTAGATTACAACATAAGATTGAATTGCAAGAAGCCATAGATGAGCTATGAGAGCTAATGCAAATACCTAAGAAGAGTTACAACAAAGTGAAGAAAGCAGTCCACTGTGGAATTGTTTGGAAAGTGAAGAACAGTGAAGGTAGAAGCAGTGGAGCACTACAACAAAAATTATGGAATCCTGGAAAATTGCAGCTAAAGAATGGTGAAAACAACGCAGCTTATGGACAACAAAAAAATAGAGTTTGCAGGAGAAGCATGGAGGAAGTTGTATTGCAAAGCGACGATAAATGAAAGTGGAGAAATCAAATAAAGAACAAAATACACTTAGAAGAATTCTATGTGAGGAATCGACGATGAGGATCAAAGCGCAGAACCAAAGGTTTAAGGTTTGACGGCAGAGATCAGCGTAGTCAGATGAGGCGAAGAAGAGCCGTGTGAATGTGAGTGTATGGATGCGATTAGATCGTAGATTTCAAATGGGAATAGATCAACGGTGGATATTGAGACACTATTTCACACTTCGTAAATTATAACGAATCATTAAAGAGTTTGCTAGGTAAGTTTTTTGTGACACGATGTGGTAATATTAGAAATGTGCGATGTGATGAGGTAAGGCCATGTTTCGACATGGCACACGAGCACACATCACATGTTTTAGGGTTTAATTATTATCGATATAGCCTTAAATTTGCGTGCAAGTGCTTTGCAATGAGGTGAAGGCTGTTGGATCTAGCGAAGATCGACGGTGGGGATTGCGTCACAACTTCCCATCGGCGAAATCACAAGGTTTTTGTTAAGGTTGTTTGGTAAACTTTTGAAACGTGATGATTTGTTATTGGATAAAATATTGTGGGACCCGAGAATCATAGTCTGTGCATATGTAGGTAATGGTTTGAGTTATATGGGTGATTTTTTATAATGTGAATCATTGTTGAATTGCTAACGTATGTATATTAATAAAATTCATGTAAAGTAATCCACTATTATCGCTTCGCGTATGTATGTTAATAACTCTGAATTTGAATTTCGCTGAGTATAAGGAGTTTATGTGGGTCCTAACCCACAGGTCTGAGTTATATGTGTAAAATTATGTTATGGTTGCATCAAATAGGAATAATACAACACATAGGTGGAAGAATCATCCCTGCAAGCACAAGTGTAAGGGGCAGCAATCAGAATCCAAGCCAAGGCTCAAGCCAGAATCAAGCACAAGGAAAGATGTATGATAAATCTCAAGTCCAATTTCATTATTGAAAAAAGTATGGTCATTATGAAAATGAATGTAGAAAGAAGAAGAATGACATGGGTAGTAAACCAAGTGTAAATTTTACAAAATAAAATTAGAACCATGAAAGTTTGCTTTTAGCTTGTAATGCTACACAAGAAAAACAAGAAGATATATGGTTCTTAGATTCAGGGTGTAGTAACCATATGATTGGAAACATATAAATGTTTTCCAATCTAGATGAAAGTGTAAAATTTGAAGTGACAATGGGGATTGATAGCAAAGAATCTATCATGGGAAAAGGGAGAGTAGATGTTCTTACAAAGAATAGAGAGAAGAATTTCATGCCAGATGTCTATTACGTCCCAAGTTTGAAAAGTAAACTTCTAAGCATTGGACATCTCATGAAAAAGGGCTAAAATGTGTTTTCTAAAGATGATGTTTTCACAATCATAGATACACCTCCAAGTAGACAACTCATTGCAAAAGTGTGTACGACAAGCAATAGAATACTTCCTCTCAAGATGATATCAAACTTGAAGGAAGGAGGTGTTGTAGCAGCTGTCACACAAGAAATATTTCAAGAAGAAGTGAAAGATGAGAATTGGTTATGGAATTTGAGATTTGGTCATCTCAATTTTATAGGTTTGAATTTGTTGCATAGAAAAGGCATGGTAAAGGGATTACCACTCATAGAGAAACCAGATAGCCTATGTGAAGGCTGCATCTTGGGAAAATAACACAGAGAATAATTTCCAACATGAAAGAGTATAAGGGCAAAGGCACCTTTGGATATTATCCACTCAGATTTATGTGGACCAGAGAAAACACCATCATTAGTCGAAAATCATTATATTTGGACATTTATATATGATTACACAAGGAAGACATGGGTCTATTTTATAAAATATAAAATTGGAGTATTTGAACAGTTCTACCATTACAAAGCTCTTGTTGAGAAGAAATGTGGACACTACATAAAACTATTGAGAACTGATAGAGGTGGAGAATATATCTCCAAATAAATCATACGTTTCTGCAGGGAGCATGGAATACAAAAGAAATTTACCACATGGTATACACCTCAGGAAAACAGTGTTGCAGAAAGAAAGAATAGGACCATCATGGACATGGTAAGAAGTATGTTGAAGGAAAAAAAATTTCCCAATGATTATTGGGCAGAAGCTATCTCTTATGAAGCATATATCATAAATATATGTCCAAATTAAAATTTTATGAACAGAGTTCCAAAAGAAGCATGGAGTGATAAAGAAATTTGTCACTCAAATAGTTACAACAAAATAAATCGTTGAAACTCCTGAGATAAATTCTCGAGATACAGAAGTCATTCCTGTGTTCCTTACTGATGATATCATTTTGAAAGTAACTGATATCCCTCGACTAGATGTATTCTACAACCCTCTTCATAAATCTGTAGTAACAAAACAGAGGAAAAGAAGAAGGATTTAAACACCCCCAGGAAAAGTTATTGAAGTAGTATGGAAAGATACTCCATCAAATCCAATTGAAAATTTAACTCGGCTATGTCAATTCACTGGTGCATACACCACTGCAACAATGGATAAGGCAGCAAAAGTATCTATTTTGGTCCAAGAAAAGGATGACAAAATCATGCAACTACAACAACAAGTAGATGAAGAAAGAAACAATCTAAATTAGAAGTTTGAACATCAACTCCTCAGAGTACAACAAGAGATGGAAATGCTTAAGATAAGTCATGAAAATGACTTATCTAACAAAAACTCACTGATTGAAGAATTGAGAGAAGATATTAACAAATATAAAGGTATTCCTACTGGAGAGGAATTCATAAAAGAAGCATTGGCATTAAATGCCTTACTCTCAAAACAACAAAACCTGTTTGTTGTAAAAATGTCAGACATAATTCCACACCTAGAAACCAGTGAATAGTTGACTAATACAGTCATTGATAAAAAAAGAATTGAGTTCAATGAACTCAATGCCAAAATATCTGATTATATTGAATGGAAATATTCAGAGGAAGGGAGAAAGTCAGGTCTCCCAAAGATCAAGGAGACTTTCAAATATATTCTTTTTACTGACTGGGATGCACAGGTGAAACAGGCAGAATTGGCCATAGCTATAGCATCATGTATATCAAAGAATATGGTCAAAATGATTAACAACATATTGCATACTTCTGGTTTGATTAAAGAAGGAAATCACAAATCTATTCCCGATCTCAGAGATTTAGAGCAAAGTTGGAAAGATGCAGGTAAACTCCGAGAAAAAGCACTTACAGAGCTAAAAAAGACTGATTGGGAAGCATACAACAGCTATTGGTTAAACCTCATAGTCAAATCATGACACTGAATTGTTCTCTGAATTCCATACAGAAAATATAGCCACTTTTACTGGATGCTATATTTTCTACACAAATGAAGACACTGTTCAGGAGACCTCCACAATTTCAACCGATGTCCGATACTTGTGAGCAAAAAAGAAGAGCTGATAGTAACTTATCATCGGGCATGATTATTAGTTTGTTTGTTTTTATAATTTCAATTTTTAGCAATTAGTTACTAAGAATGAGGAAGGTTGTTTGAAACCGCCTCATATGATATTTTGTATAATCTATTTTTGTAAATAGTTAGTATAGTATTTAAACCTTTCTCATGCATTTAGAGAAGGGTCCAAAATTTTATTGAGAACATTTACAAAGAATGCTTTACTGTAAGTTTGTAGATGCCTTGATAAAATAATGGAACACAATATTTTCAGTTATATAGCATTTTGTTGATAACTGTTGATGCACTTTTGTATTCTTTGAAAGAATTATTGGTAGAAGATTTGAATGTGGCCTATTATCACTAATCAGATGAATAGGATAGTACACATCTGGTACTATTATCATGTATGCCAATTCTATTTTAAATATTAGTGATGAACCCAGCTTTCATGAATTATATATGAAATCAATTATTTCTATTTGAAATATTATTTGCACTATTGTATGATATAAAGATAGAAATTGGTTTGTTTTATATATGATCATCAGATATATGCGATATATTTTACATCTTCTTTTGATTAACTAATTTTTCAAGAGAATCATCTTGCAAAAGTATTAATTCTATTAAATCTGTGACGATCTAAATCATCACATATTGAATAGATATCATTCTAGATCACATCAAATTAGTATTATCCCGGGTTAGATTAGATTAGACTTAATTCAAATTTTTGCATTTTAGAATAATTTTTTTTTAGTTTTTTAGTGATTCATCATGCAAATACTTTGATAAAAACCCAACAATCAAACAGAAACCCAACTCTAGGAAACTGGTCCCATTACACCCAGTCGGAGCCACTATCCCAAATGGAAAAGGAACTGTCTTAAGGTCCGGACCGGGTGGTTATCCCCCTTGTTGTTGCCATAGATTTTTGAGGCCTCAACACATATATAAAAATTACAATAACTAATCACAAAATTATAGTTCAAAATTTATTTACAGGAACCAAAAATAGTAATGAAAATATTTTAAGTACATGCATCTCAAAATATCTTCTAAATATATCAAGTATTTCTAAAATAAAAACTACTTGCTCAAAACTATTATAAAATTAGGTTCGAGAAACCAATATCATCATAATGTGCCCCTTACTCATAGGTTAGGTCCCTGAATACAAAATAAGCCTAGTCATCCTTCAAAACTTCTCTTCTATTTGAGCTCCTCCTTTCTCTGGATTATTGTAATTATTGATATTGTCGCTACATAAACAAACTTTCATCATTTTTCTTAACCCGTTTCCTTTCAAAATGCACTCACAATGGAAATTTCATCTCTCCAATGTGCTTCTCTGTATACAATGTTAACAATTCCATGGTCAACGATATGCAAAATTCACTTGTAACGATGAATAGTAAAAAAATAAAAATGGCCCTTAGCATCTTATGTGAGGGTGTTGGGTGCCTTTAGAAGAACATCTAAATTTTCCATTATTTTTCCTCTTACACTCCCTAGTTTCCATAGGGCCATTTTCCTTCGTTTCTTTAGCTTTTGATTTCTTAGAACCTACAATTTTTCCTTTTTTTATTATGAGATATTTTAATGGATTTTTGTCCACATTAATCACCTCCTTGGAAAGGTGTGGATTTATTTTCAACTTTATCTTAAACCTCAGTTTGTTTGAAGTCCTGGTATGAGGTCTCTTACCTCCCCTAAAGATCTGAGATAGTGGAGGTTTTTATTCAAGTAGCAGTTCTTCATCTTGGGTTTCCACTTCAATTTATTTTCCTTTAATGATTTTTTTGTGAATGTATTTCTGTATGGTATTTCTCAATGGGTGATTTTTTAGCATGAATGGAAGTGATAGCAGAGTACATGTCTTCAGTGGAGGCAGGGCATGTATTTTTGAGCCTAGCTCTTCTTCTAGCATAAACCTTAGGGATTTTGGAACTAGAAGATGAGGACGGGATGTTTTTTTCTTTTAGGCTAGGGGCTGGCTTAGTGGAAGCTCCTCCATGAGTTTTCGTACTATTTTTGGTGCCTTTTTTTCCTCCCTTGTCTATCCTTAGGAGTTTGAGGTTGAAAACCTCCCCAAACAAGAAATGGCTTTGGGTCCTTCGTGCCTTGGGTAATTAATTCTCAATTAATAGTTTTGGTTAGATATATATGATAAACAAAATGAGGAGAAGGGTTTACCCTAGCTTGAAAAAATGAGCAGGAATTTGTTTCAAGATTTCCAATAAACAGAAACAAAGATTCTTTCTAACTTGACCGACTAAATGAACTAAGAAATGGAAATAGTAAGGGTTTACATGGTTGAAACAACCTTCAAAAGTGAGATAAGACTTAGTTATACTCACCAACCAATTCCACTTATCCTCCAACTCGGCCCTCTAAACCCTAGCCTTCGAGTTTCAACCTTTAAAATCTGCTTTCAGGAAAAATGGAAAGTCCATCCTTGCTAGAACATGGCTCTAAAAACCCTTTCTCCTTCATAAAATGTTGTAGCCTCTGCTGTCATCTCCTTTGTGATTAGAAAATAAAGTCCTCCTATCTCCATCGACTAAGCATTGAGTGAATTCTTGAGCCACAACATCATGGTAAAGGGTGAAGTGGTGGAAATACTCCTACCACCTAGCACACTAACATTGTTTTTAAATGTCAGGGTAAAATCTCCAAGAGATTAGGCACTTTTGGCTTAGACCAGTTATATTTTTTTCTCTTACCCATTAGAATCCAAATACGCTACGTTATTATACCCCTGAAACCACTAGTGTTCATGAATATTTGAAGGTAGGTACCATTATGATATATTTTCCAGACGGATACTTGTGAGTAATTATATAAAACTACTAAATTAGTCCTAGGATTAGACCTAAGATACTTTGTACTTCCTAACAACCCTTCTACCACCTATAGAACTTATACCACTTACTTATAACTTATTCTAGCAAGAAGACCTTTTTAGGCTAGCCATCCATCTATTAATCCCTTTACTAGACCTTCCTTCACTTACGTGTTACCATACCACCTATCCACCACCGGAAGACCTAGATGACATATGCATGATACCATTTAATTAATGAATATTTGGGAGGTACAACTAGAGAATGGAATTACGACATGATATGACACAACCTTATTACCCTTCTTACTGCTTACTTATGTGTTTACTAACTACCTCCCTTAATCTAAGTGGATAGCAGGGTGTCTACGAATTATATCTTACTTAATTCACCCTAATAATAATCTTATTATGGAGCATGGGGGACTAATATGCGATTCAAGTTGATCCCTTTCAAGTTCAATCCATTAATTTTACTCTTAGCTAGGTTTACCTATCAAGGGTATTGAGATTATTGCTATCGGGTATCCATCTTCAAGGATAAGCTACATATGAAACTGTTATGTATGGATTTCCCTCTACACGTGCCTTTGCCTTAGGTACTACTACTGCTGATACTATTGGTGTTTCTACTAGTAGTTTGAAAGGATTTGGTACTGGATACACCACTAGATATGGGTATTAATATTTAACCCCTGAGCAGAGATAATACACTTAGAGGATTTCCACTTTACCTATGGTCACGGACCGGACCATGCAACACCGACCACAAAAAAATGGAATGATGATTATAGAAATAAATGAACTATTGATGTGATCCAGCTACTTACCAATTCCTCTGCCTCTCCTGTCTATATTGTCGTGGCTTATTATAAAATGGTCACTAGTAGGGATCCTAGGCGAGATAGTTACTATATAAAAATTTTCGGTTCTGCTCCCATCGTTTCAACTGAATTGAGTACGAATTTGGGACTCAAATAGACCACCAAAGTCCTTGCTGATGTCGGTCCAGTTGCCATGGTTCACGCTACAGTTGTAGCCAATGATACTAAACATGTAGGATAAGGTTCCTTCCTCAAAACATCGTTGTCTCAGGCCCCCCACCCCTTGGCCCTTTCCACTACTTCCTTACTCTCCATTCACCAAGGAGATAACAATTGTTGGAACAATCTCATAAACTATCGCTAAGTGTATAAATTTTTGGCACATGCCTTTACACCCATAGGGTCCCCATATCACTAGTATAGCCTCCTTTTTATTGTTAGTGTAACCCTATTGTTATTATTGTACCCTTGTAACCCCCCATTTTTGTTATTATTGTGCCCTTAAAATTATTATTTTTAGGTCGGGTTAGGATTACACTGTGTACCGCCTAGATTACATATTATGTCCCCATGACCCTGCATATGAACAGGCCTGCACCACCATGGTTTGTTCATTTAAAAATAGCTTCCCCAAGATAACAATGTCACTTATGCAATGATATCTTTTCTTTTTTGAGTCACATACAAATATTTTATATCAAAGCTGTTGGGACAAAAATGGTCACAAAGATGTTGGGTTATGACTTTGAAATAATTCAGCACATGTGCAGTCAATGTTGTTACATGTTCTGGCAGACAGAAAGAAGTATTGTTTTCAGGCTATTTCTATTATCCAAATCGTATTGGATAAATCAAGAAGAGATGACGTAACATGACAAAGAATGTATGGACATCCATCCAAAACAAAGGACCAAAAATCAGACACATTTAGGTTTAAAACACCTTACAAAATAACTTATATCTTTGCAAGAATTTCATGAGAAATGAAAGATTCTTTTTCTAATTGCACATTTCTTTAGAGGACATTTTGGATTTTTAAAATTTACCGCTGTGGTGAAGAAGAATTTTTTTGGGATGGCCTTAAATCGATATTCAAAGTTTGTGTAATGTTTATTCGTATACATAATAAAGTGGAACACCAAGACCCAGACTTCTACAACCTTATCCATTCCAAGTCAACGTTGGAGAAGATTTCAATGGATTTTTACTGCCTTAATGTCCAAGGAAAGAATGTCATCATGAAGAAGGACATCTACCATATGCACACTTTTGTAGCTGTCTATCTTCATCCATTTAAAAGTATGCGCTAATAATGGTATTTATGGATAATCAAAAGCTGCACAGTTCATGTCATGATGCACAGATTCCATTTCTTACCCATTTTTTGGACTTGAGTTATTTTCTTGTTTAACACTAATTAGCTCATAGTTCATCTTATCATCCTCAATCAACATGGTCAAACCTAGATTCGTAAATAAATGTTTGGAAGGATATCTTCATGTAATCGTATAAACAAACACAATGGTCATACACTTCTTTAACAATGGTATAACATTTTCCATACCGTAACAAAAATGACCCCATTTATGGCACTTATGGATATCCACCATCCATCACATCATCTTTAAGAGAAAATTCTAAGGTTCCTGCCAGTAAAGATCACATCTATATCAACAAGAAGTTCTCCAACTTTAAAGGATAACCGAGTTTGCACAAAATCGAATGAACAACAGCATCAACATCGCAACGAGAGAAGCTTTGATGTAGGAGATTGCATTTTGGTCATGTTAGCATACAAACAAATGTCCTCAAGTAAGCTAAGAAGGATAATACTATCAAATTGAAAGTACTGTTGTCCTTACAAGCAGTAAAAGATTGGTTCTATGGCATACAAACTGAGCTTCTGTCAAATGCAGCATATCCATTTTTCCAGCTCATGCTGAAAAAGGTTAATAGGTAGAAAATCTTTCAAGCCTCAAACAATATTTTAACCTAAGGAGTAAAGGAAAATCATAGCTGAACCTCGAAGTGTCATGGAAACAAGAACTCGACAAATTATGGAATTCATCACTTAAAAATTTCCATGAAGAACCTACCCACCAAGATTCTGTACATGGGAGGATGAGAATTTTACACAGAAGCACCTTTAGGCTACTCAAGCGTTGAGGACAACATTTCCTTGCTGGAGAGGAAGAACTTATATCACTAGTATAGTCCTTATTATTGTTAGTGTAACCTCTTTGTTGTTATTATTGCACCCTTGTAACCTCTATTTTGTTATTATTGTGCCCTTAAATTATTATTTAGGTTTGCTAGGATTATATCATGGCTTCATCAGGATTACACATGGTATTCTAATCTACACATGGTATGAATAAAGTTTATCATCAACGTTCATTTATGGACATGAATGTCTCCTCAAGAGGTTTCATTTTCTAAGTTTGATTTCTTTTTCTTTGGAGCTGCCACCATGTACTGGCTAATTTTTGTTTATAAAGAACAAAGTTACCGTACTCGTAAATTCAACAATAAGCACGTAAAATCTGTGTGTGAGCACCGTCCGCTCGTACTTATTTCCTTTCTACCGTATTCACCTACCTCTTTCCTATAGTTTACATCCCACAAGATTTAAGCCTTACCTCTTAACGCTTAGCTAAATGTTAAGTTTTTGCCGATGCGATATCGGTGGGACCCATCAACCCTGCTGCATTACCAATCCACACACAAACGTTCGCATTTTCACTTTTCCTTAACTTTCCACCATTTCACACTTCCCATAGTTTAGTGCATCACATACCACACTTTGCATGACTTACCATTTACCTTTTAAGCCCCACACCAAAACATTGCAATGTTGCGACGCACCATCATAAAACTTAGATTTTGCATTTCGCAAGATTTTACGTTTACCTTTTTATTGCCCACACTTCACACTTTGCTTATCTTATGAATTACCTTTAGCACCTTGAAAGTTGTTTTATTTATTTTGTGATGTGATCGCAATCACACATCACAAGCTCAGGAGGATAGTGCCCACATGTTAAAATTTTTAAGTTGCGATGCAATCATGCCATCGCACATCGCAGTTGCAAGTTTTTATGTTTCTAGTATCACGCCAATTAAAAGTTAAGATCACCAAAATGAAATTTGTGATGAAGGCATGGATGTGATGTGGTTTTGAAGCTGAAACCCATAAAATTTCAAGTCTCATTTATTGTGTTTTTTATGTTGTTTCGTGTAAAAATAGAAGATCAGGGCGGAAGGACATTTGGGTTGTTTTGAGAAGCAGCTTCTCCAACAGAGAGAAGGTTTTTGTTTACACAGTTAAAATGGTAGCAACAAGCACAAACTTGACTAATCCACAAATACCGTAGTTCAATGGGAAAATTTATCATTATTGGGATATTACAATGAAGGCCCTATTCTCCTCACAAGATATTTGGGAGCTGGTGGAAAATGGTTTCTAAGAACCCGTAGATGCAGCATCATATAATTCTTTGACACAATCAGAAAGATATTTGTTGAGAGACAATAAGAAGAAGGAATCCAAAGTCCTCTTCTATATTTTCCAGGAAGTGCATGAAATTATTTTCCTAATGGTTGCAACAACAATGATGTCCAAGCAAGCATGGGATACCCTCTAGAAAACCTACCAAGGCATGGAAAAGGTGAAGACAAAAAAACATCAAATGCTGAGAAGAGATTCTGAAACTCTTTGTATGAAAGAGTATGATAATATAGACTCATTATCTACACATTTTATTGGGTTGGTTACCAAAATCAGGTTTCATCGTGAGACTCTTGAATAAAGGAGAATAGTTGAAAAAGTCTTGAGAAGTCTACCATCAAGGTTTGATGCCATAGTTGTGGCCATGGAAGAGACAAAGGATATCTCAAAGTTTTCAGTGGATGAGCTTCATAAATCACTAACATCTCATGAGCACAAACTGAACAGAGCAACAAATTCCTCATTGGAGCATGAATTTAAGATATAAATGTCTTTTGGTCAAGGTACAGGTCGAGGAAGATCAAACTACCAAGTAAGAGTGATGCAAGAGCATTACGGTAGAGACAAAAATGTGCCAAGGTGGTCACATGTTGTGTCTTGGGAAGAGGACTAGCAGTCCAAAGAATTTGAAGACTTTATTTTTTAAAGTATTTTGTTAAGTTAATTTGGGCTAACACAACCATTGTAATTTTCAGATTAAAATAATATTTAAATTAAGATTAGTTAAGTATTTATTTAAATAAATTATTCTAAAATTGAATGACAGTTTCTCAACAATATGGAGATTCTGGAAAGACACAAAGCTAGACCAAATCCACCATTGAGGGGTGCTACCATGGATAGAGAGAAAAAGAGAATGAAATGGAAATAGGTGTGAGAGAGGGTTGAACAGAGAGTAGGAACAAATGTAAAAAAACCAGCCATCCCAGGGCTTGGTTCTGTGTATTTTCATTTATAAATTAATTCCAAGTGTTTTGGATTTTGATTAGCCTTTATATTTTAATCCGTTTGTTTTATTTCCCTGTCAAAATCAAGTATTGCATTTATTTGTTACTATAAATGCATGTTATTTATGTTAATGAGTAGACAGATTGAGTGAGAGGATGAAGTACCCATGAACTTCGCATAGACCAACCCATGTCATAGATCGAGGGGTGAGAGATGAAGAACAAGCTCAGGAGGGATCCACACATTTACAGGTTGAATAAATATCAAGAGAGATAACATTGAAGAATTCTTAAGAATCTTAGGAGGAGAAGCATGGAGGAAATAGTATTGCAGAGTGGAGACAACTGAAAGAGGAGAAATTGAATAAATAACATAATACACTTACAAGAATTCCAAGTGAGGAATCAGCAATGAGGATTGAAGCACAG
This sequence comes from Pinus albicaulis, assembly GCA_034641835.2. Taxonomy (NCBI): domain Eukaryota; kingdom Viridiplantae; phylum Streptophyta; class Pinopsida; order Pinales; family Pinaceae; genus Pinus; species Pinus albicaulis. Next base: position 1,586,456,347 of record CM076570.1, read on the forward strand.
AACCAAAGGTTTAAGGTTTGACAATAGAGATCAGTGCGGGCAGAAGAGGCGAAGAGGAGCCATGTGAAGGTGAGTGGACGATGAGATTAGATCACAGATTTGAAAGGGGAATCGATCAACGGTGGATGACAAGATGCTATTTCTCATTTCATAAATTATAGTGGATATCGTTAAAGAGTTCACAAGGTAACTTGTTCGTGACGCGATGCGGTAAGATTTGAAATGTGTGATGCGATGAGGGAAGGCCACATGTTAGCATGGCACACGAGCAAGCATAGATCACATATTGTAAGATTTAACTCTTATTCATATAGCCTTAAAGTTGTGGGAAAGTGATTTGCGATGAGACAAAGGCTGTCAGATCTAGCGAAGATCAACGGTAGAAATTGTGTTACAACTTCGCATCGAAAGAATCACAAGTTTTTTGTTAAGGTTGTTTGGTAAACTTGCGAAACACGATAATTTGTGATTGGCTGACATATTTTGGGACCCGAGAATCTTGTTTTGCGTATATGTAGGTAATGGTTTGAGTTATATGGGTGATTTATTATAATGTGAAACATTGTTAAATTTCTAATGTATGTATGTTAATAAACTTTGTGTAAAGTAATCCGATGTTATCGCTTCACGTATGTATGTTAACAACTCCGAATTTGAATTCCCCTGAGTATAAGGAGTTTATGTGGATCCTAACCCATAAGTCCACAGATTATTTGTAAACTGTAGTTACGAGTTCATCAATTGGTATCAAAGCATACATGATTTGAGAGGTGGTGTGAAGGACTTTGTTCAAAGGAAAGTTGAGAAAGTTTGCTCATTGATTCTAATCTAGTGAAACCTAAGAGGTAAGATTGTGGACTAAAGGCCTATGAAAAATAATAAGAGATACAACAACATGGATGAAGTAGTAGCACAGAAGATAAGGTAAGAATGTTTTGTTTCATTTTTATTTTGGATTATACAACTGATAAGTAAATGGTCACACTCAGAAGGAGAGAATAAGAGTTTAATAGAGGTTATTTTGTTAGTTTTCTTACATTAGGAGTGATTACATGAAAGAGGTCACAGTAGGAGTGAAAACACCTCAACAAGAATATCACAGCCTTTAAGGGTAGTGATGAAGGAAGCTAACAAGGGTTTCTAGGAGGAAAAATAAGTGTGGTCAGAACCTAGTATTTTAGCCGAGGTTGAAATATAAGAGGAAATTAGTGTTCTCAATTGCAGATGAGTTGTGAGGGTGATCCTAGAAGGAGCATAGAGGAGTGCTCAAGGAGGGTTTTATATTGAGGACTCGTACTTGCCAAAAGACTAATCACAGAGAAATTTTGGTGAGGTAAGTTGCAGTAGGAGGAACTCTTACTGCAGGGGCTGGTGCAACTCATAAAGGGTGAAAGAACTCAAGAAGATGACTATTGAAAGTTGTAGCAAAGGTTCAGGGGGAAACCACAAAGTGAAGAAGGAATATTCCAAGACAAATGGCATATGGAAGCAAATGACTAATGAAGAATATAAGAGAGAAATAGTTGAGATGAGAACCCATCTTGATCTATAGATGGAGTTGTTACAGAGGAGTGATGAAGACCAGAGGTGTGGATGGATTACAAGGAAGTAATTGCAGTGGAATGGGTTGCAGATTAAGAGGGAGCATAGGTTTAATGCTCAAGAAGAAGAAGCATTATTCAGAGCAGCAAGAGTATGAAAGGTATGGAGGATGAAGGGAAACCATTAGGAATTGTCATAGAATATGGAAGGCAGCATGAAAATGTAGTGATCACAACATGTGATGAAGAAATAGAGTTCCCAAAAGAGAAAAATATTGATTGTTATATGAAAGGCTCAAAGAGAAGTCACAATTAAAAGAAAGAAGTCAGCAGAGATGCCAGTAAAAGACTAAGCATGGAAAAGCTTGGTGTGCTATCTATAGACAAGTTGAAGAAGTCAAATTATAGAGATGGATTGTTTGTAGTCCATGATGAACAAATAGGAGTTCATAAAGGAAAGAAGACTATGGCTATGATAGTCATAGTAAAGGTTCTAAGGGATATTATGAAAGATAAATTAAGAATAAAATTGATAGAGAATTAGCTGAGATAAAAATGTAGCTAGAAGTGTTGAGACAATTATTACAAGGGAATATGGAACACCAAAGGTATGGTTGGATTCTTTGGAAGAAAATAGTCAAGTGGAGTCAGTTACAAAGCAGGCTGGGATCTGACACAAGAATTCAACTAGAATAAGAACTTAGAGGAGCTGAGTTACAACATAGGATGTGTTTTGAGGAAGAGATTTAATTATGTGAACCTGAGCAATGGTCCATTCTTGGTGATAGTAGTAATTAGGATGAAGACATGATACCAATGGATCCTTGGAAGGATGAGAACTAGCACAAGGAGATGATGTTTGAGACAACAAGAGAGGCTATGGATCCTTATGGTTTTGAAACAAATGATTATTGTATGTTTGCGGGTGAAATAGTTAAAGAAAGACAATTTGCTAATGTTTTCATAAAGGATGAAGGGAGAGGATAAAATCTGAATTCCGTTCAAGAATAAAATGAGATAGCTGAGTCCCATGTACATGCACATGCACTTATAAGTGAAAAAAATGATTTCCAACCTACTGTGAAAGCTAAAAACAAGGAGGACTTGTCTTATGATGATGGCCAAGAATAGAAAGAGGAAAAATATGATATCAAGCATTCATATGCTATGCTTGAGAAAGCTAAAAAGAATATCAGTGAATAATTTATGAGTCCTGATAGAGACTTAGAACAACAAGAGAAAGGTTTGGTGATTGAGTCATTAAATAAGACAACTGCTTCTTGTGAGTTTAATGCTGACAATTTGAATGTGTTTGCAGGTTCTGTAGAAGACAATCTATCTCTTGGAATTGTCTCAAGTAAAGTTGAAGTTTATCTCCAAAGCATAATGAAGAAGAAAATTGTCAAGCAAGGTATGATGAAGAGTGTCTTTCTAATGAAGACCAAGCTGAGTTGTTTCAGCAGAAGGAATTCATAAGTTCCCTATGTAATGAAAGGAGTAAATTTAATGAAGATGAGGTAGTAATACCTCATGAGATGAAATTTTTTGTTGATGAGGACAAAGAGTAATTGGCTTGCTTAAATAGCCAAAGGAATATTGTTGGACGACCATTTAGGACTATCATAGAAATAGATAATCAAACTTTTATTCTGATTAAAGATGACAAAGTAGTGTCACAAGGAGGTTTTCTTTGTAACAGGGAACAAGAAATCTATAAATATGAAAGTGAGGCAGTTATGTCTTAAGCTAAAGGAAAGTCAGTCCTAGAAGTGGAAAAGACTAAATTGACTATTAGGTCTAGTCAAGAAGCAGAAGAACAACAATGGAGTGTTGTCAAGGAAGATGAAGTGAGTTATGTTGAAAATATAATACATCATACTGAAGAGGTAATTGAAGGGAATAAAGTAATTAGTAAATGGATGAGTTGCTTGTTGAAAGCATTTGAGCAAGAGAAAGATATTACAGACAATAAGATGGGAGCATTTCAAACTGTAGTTGAAAAAGAGATAGATACTAGTTTCCAAAACTTAAATATGTTAACTAGTATACATGAAAGAGTGAATAAATATATTACTGTAGTCAGAGAATTAGAAGGAAATTTACCTTTTCACAGTATAGTTGCAAACAAGAAAAATAAGAAGGATATTTCAGAGGGATATATCTTCAGAGATATTCAAGAAATTTGGGTGGTAGCAATTTCTAGAGTAATATCAGGGACAAAGTGTAGTATAATGTGTTGGCAGAGGAATAGAAATAATATTATATTGCAACAGAAGATTTAATTGCAAGAAACCATAGATGAACTATGGGATTTAATGAAAATACATAAGAAGAGTTGCAACAAAGTGAAGGAAGCAGTCCACTGTGGAATTGTAGAAGAAGTGGAGCACTACAACACAAAGTATGGAAGCCTCGAAGATTATAGCTAAAGAATGGTGAAGACAATGCAACTTATGGACACCAACAAAATAGAGTTTGGGATCCTATAAGATTCAAGAATTAAAGGCACATGACTAGGAGGTCATGAATTCTTTGACCTCGAGAGTCTGATTTAGAAGCATTAAGGTAGAGCCAACAATGTGATAAGTTGGTCACATGTTGTGACTTGGGAAGAGGACTAGCAGTCCAAAGGATTTGAAGACTTTATTTTTTTAAGTATTATGTTAAGTTAAAATAATAGATAAATTAGGATTAGTTAAGTATTTAGTTGAATAAAATATTATGAAACTGAGTGATTGTTTCTCAACCATACAGGGATTCTGGAAACACATAAATCCATACCAAATCCTCCAATGAGGGGTGCTGCCATCGATAGAGAGAAAGAGAGAAAAAATGGGAAATATGTGTGAGAGAGGGTTGAACAGGGAGTAGGAAAAAATGTAAAAAATCCAGCCATCCCAGGGCTTCGTTTTGTGTATTTTCATTTATAAATTAGTTCCCAGTGTTTAGGATTTTTATCAGCCTCTTTGTTTTAACCTGTTTTTTTTATTTCCCTATTGAAATCAAGTATTGCATTTTTGTGTTATTATAATTGCCTGTTATTTCTGTTAATGAGTAGACAAATTAAGCGAGAGGATGAAGTTTCCATGAACTCCTCATAGACCAACCTATGGAAGAGATCGAGGGGTAAGAGATAAAGAACAAGCTCAGGACCGAACCACGTGTTTACAAGCTGAATAAAGCTTAGGACAGATAGTGTTGAAGAATTCCAAAGAAGCTCAGGAGGAGAAGTGTGGAGGAAGTAGTATTGCAGAGCGACGAAAGCTGAAAGTGGAGAAATCGAATAAAGAACATAATACACTTAGAAGAATTCTAAGTGAGGAATCGAAGACAAGGATCGAAGCGCAAAACCAAAGGTTTAAGGTTTGATGACAGAGATCAATGCAGTCAGATGAGGCGAAGAAGAGCCATGTGAATGTGAGTGGATGGATGCAATTAGATCATAGATTTCAAATGGGAATAGATCAATAGTGGATGCCAAGACACTATTTCACACTTCGTAAATTATAGCGAATAGTTAAATAGTTCACAAGGTAATTTTATCGCGACGCGATGCAGTAAGATTTGAAATGTGCGATGCGATGAGGGAAGGCCATGTGTTGGGATGGCGCATGAGCACACATCGCATGTTTTAGGGTTTAAATCTTATCGATATATTCTTAAAGTTGCCGACAAGTGCTTTGCAATGAGATTAAGGCCTTTGGATATGGCGAAGATCGACGGTAGGGATAGTGCCACAACTTCACATCGCTAAAATCACAAGGTTGTTGTTAAGATTGTTTGGTAAACTTACGAAATGCGATAATTTGTTATTGGCTGACATATTGTAGGACCCAAGAATCATGTTCTGCATATATGCAGGTAATGGTTTGAGTTATATGGGTGATTTTTATAATGTGAAGCGTTGTTGAATTGCTAACATATGTATATTAATAAAATCTGTGTAAAGTAATCCATTGTTATCGCTTCACGTATGTATGTTAATAACTCTGAATTTGAATTTCGTTGAGTATAAGGAGTTTATGTGGGTCCTAACCCACAGGTTTGAGTTATATGTGTAAAATTATGTTATGCTTGCGTCAAAGAGGAATAAGACCACACAGAGATGGAAGAAGCATCCCTGCAAGCACAAGTGGAAGAGGCAACAATAAGAATCCAAGCGAAGGCTTAGGCCAGAATCAAGCACAAGGAAAGAGGTATAATAAATCTCAAGTCCAATGTCATTATTGAAAAAAGTAGAAAGAATGACATGGATAGTAAACAAAGTGTAAATTTTACAAAAGAAAATCAGAACCATGAAAGTTTGTTTTTAGCTTGTAATGTAGCACAGGAAAAACAAGAAGATATATGGTTCTGAGATTCAGGGTGTAGTAACCATGTGATTGGAAACATAGAAATGTTTTATAATCTAGATGAAAGTGTAAAATCTGAAGTGACAATGGGGATTGATAGCAAAGTCTCTATCATGGGAAAAGGGAGAGTAGATGTTATGACAAAGAAGGGAGAGAATAAGTTCATGCCAGATGTTTATTACATCCCTGATTTGAAAAGTAACCTTCTAAGCATTGGACATCTCATGCAAAAGGGCTACAATGTGTTTTTTAAAGATGATGTTTGCACAATCATGGATAAACCTCCAAGTAGGCAGCTCATTGAAAAAGTGCATATGACAAGAAATAGAATGTTTCCTCTCAAGATGAGATCAGACTTGAAGGAAGGAGGTGTTGTAGCAACTATCACACAAGAAATATTTCAAAAAGAAGTGAAATATGAGAATTGGTTATGGGATTTGAAATTTGGTCATCTCAATTTCGAAGGTTTGAATTTGTTGCATAGAAAAGGCATGCTAAAGGGATTACCACTCATAGAGAAACCAAGCAGCCTATGTGAAGGTTGCATCTTGGGCAAACAACATAGAGAATCATTTCCAGTAGGAAAGAGTATAAGGGCAAAGGCACCTTTGGAGATTTTCCACTCAGATTTATGTGGACCAATGCAAACGCCATCATTAGCTGAAAATCATTATATTTTGACATTATAGATGATTACACAAGGAATACATGGGTCTAAATTCTAAAACATAAAATTGAAGTATTTTAATAGTTCTACCACTACAAATATCTTATTGAGAAGCAAAGTGGACACTACATAAAAGTGTTGAGAACTGATAGAGTTGGAGAATATATCTTCAAAGAATTCCTACATTTCTGCAGGGAGCATGGAATGCACAAGAAATTTACTATAAGGTATACACCTCAGGAAAACAATGTTGCAGAAATAAAGAATAGGAACATCATGGACATGGTAAGAAGTATGTTGAAGGAAAATCATTTTCCAAATGATTATTGGGCAGAAGCTGTCGCTTGTGCATCATATATCATAAATATATGTCCAACCCAAAGTGTTATGAACAGAGTTCCAAAAGAAGCATGGAGTGAAATAAAGAAATTTATCACTCACATGAGAATTTTTGGATGTGTGGCATATGCACATGTCCCAAATTAATTAAGGAAGAATTTGGACAACAAGGGGGAGAAATGTATATTTCTTGGATACAATGACAAATCCAAGGCTTATAAGCTCTATAATCCATCAACCAAGAAAGTAATAATCAATTCAGATGTTCAGTTCATAGAAGAAGAAGCTTGGTATGGAAGTTTAGAGAAGACAGTAAATGTGAAGACATGTATGTCTCATGAAGAGAAAGAGGAATGGACTGTAGCAAGTAACTCCTCAACGGTGGCTCCTCATCCACCTACACAAGGTCAACAGAGAACATCGTAGGAAGGAAATATAATAGCATTGATAAATCAAGTGCTTCTCCAAGAACACCACAGGGATGAGAAACTCCCTCGAGTTCAAGTGCAACTCCAAGCACATATTCAACAAATTCAAGAAGATTGAGATTCATAAATTTAAGTGAAATTTTTGAGCAAGAAGAAGTTGATAATAATGTTGGACTAAATTATTTATTTGCATTATTTTGTCATGTTGATGACCCAATCCATTTTGAAGATGCAGTAAAAGAAGATAAATGGGTTGAAGAAATGAATGATGATATAGGAGCAATAGAAAATAGTGACACATGGGAGTTAGTGGACCTCCCACAAGGAAAAGAAGTTATTGGAGTGAAATGGGTCTATAAGACCAAGAGCAACACTAAAGACAAGATAGAAAGGCTTAAAGAAAGGCTAGTTGTCAAAGGCTACAAGCAGCAGCAAGGAAGAGACTATGAGGAAACCTTTGCACTAGTTGCAAGGATGCAGACAATGCAGGCAATGTTACCAATAGCAGCACAAAAAAAATGGAAAATTTTTCGAATGGATGTGAATTGAGCATTCTTGAATGGAGTGCTGAAAGAGGAGGTGTATTTTGAACAACCTCCTGGCTATGAGATAGAAGGCCAAGAACACAAAGTGTATAAGTTGCGAAAAGCTCTTTATGGGCTGAAGCAAGCACCATGAGCATGGTAGAACAAGATTTATTCTTACCTGATAGACAATGGGTTCGAAAAGTGTGATGGTGAACCCACACTCTACATCAAATAAATGAAGATAAAATTCTTATTGTTGTTTTATATGAAGATGATTTAATTTTTACAGGAAATTATGTTTCTCTCATTGTTGATTTCAAAGAATTCATGAAAAGTGAGTTTGAAATGACTAACTTGGGTTTGTTAAGATTTTTTTTGGGCATAGAAATAAAGCAAACTGAAAAGGGAATTTTTATCTCCCAAGCAGAGTATGTTGCAGAAGTTTTAAAAAGGTTCAATATGCAGAACATCAGGCCATCATCAACTCCAACTGTCATGGGGTTGAAGTTGAGCAAGGAAGATTGTAGCAAGAATGTCAATCTGACATTGTACAAAAGCATGGTTGGCAGTCTAATGTATTTGAATGAAAATAGGCCTGTTATAGTGTATGCAGTAAGTTTGATATCTATATTAATGGAGACACCCAAGGAGACACATTGGTAAGAAGCCAAGATAATTATAAGGTATCTAAATGGAACAAAGGAGTATGGTGTTCTATAATTTGAAACAAATGATTTAAGCTGATTGGTTACACTAACAATGATTGGGATGGAAGTGTTGATGATAGAAAGACCACATCAAGGTATGTTTTTAATTTAGGATTGAGAACCATTTTATGGGCTTCCAAGAAACAACCAATAGTTTCATTATCAACAGCAGAAGGTGAATATGTAGTAGCAACAACAACAACATGTCAAGTAGTTTGGATGAGGAGGATGTTGAGGGATTTATGTCATGAAAAAGACAAAGGAACGACAATTTTTTTTGATAACAGCTCAACAATTGCATTGTCAAAGAATTATGTTTTCCACAAGAGAACACAACATATTAATTCCAAATACTATTTCATAAGGGAATTAGTTAAAAATGGAAAAATTGTGTTGCAGCATTGCAGGTCAGAGGAACAATTTGCAGATATACTCACAAAGGATTGGGATAGAAAATTTTTGTTTATCTCGGAAAGTGTCTGGGAATGATTGATGGCGAAAATTGTGATTAATGGGAAGTGTTGGAAATAATCCCAACCACCGCCATGAATAAAGTCTGGTAGTAGCCCACACTTCTTTGAATTTTTCTTGCAAGAATGAAAAAGCACAAACCCAAAATCCGCAGGTGTTTTCACGCAAAATCTACAAAACAAAGTACCCAACCTTACTCTGCATTTATTTCCTTTCTGTCGTATTCACCTACCTCTTTCTCGTAGTTCGCAACCCACAATATTTAATCCTTACCTCTTAACGCTTAGCTGAAAATTAAGTTCCCACCGATGCGATATCGATCGGACCCATCAACCTTTCCGCATTACCAATCCACCCACAAACCTTTGCATTTTCGCTTTTCCTTACCTTTCTGCCATTTCACGCTTCCCATGACTTAGAATTTACCTTTTAATGCCCACACCAAAACCTTGCGATGTTGCGATGCGACATCGTCATCGCACATCGCAAAACTTAGATTACACGTTTTGCAATATTTTTTGTTTACTTTTTACCGCCCACACTTCGCACTTCGATTATCTTATTACTTACCTTTAGCGCTTTGCAAGTTGTTTTATTTATGTTGTGATAAGATCGCAATCGCACGATGCAAGCTTAGGAGGATAGCACCCGTAATTTAAAAGTTTTAAGTTGTGATGCGATTGTGCCATCACACATTGCAATCACAAGTTTTTATGTTTTCCCGTATCGTGCCAGTTAAAAGTTAAGATTACCGAAATGTGATTTGTGATGAAGGCATGAACGCAATGTGGTTTCGAAGTTGAAACCCATAAAATTTCAAGTCTGGTTTATTGTGTTTTGTACATTGTTTCATGTAGAAACAGAAGATGAGGGCAGAATGAAGTTTGGGTTGTTTTACGTCCGTTCTAACATCGAATTGCATTCAAGTTTCAGGCACTGCCAATTTTTGTATAAAGAAATGTAATTTCATATGTTTTTAGAGAGAAGAGTTGAATGAAAAGAAGTTTTCCTCACTTGTGCGTTCTTGCTGTGTCTCTCTGTGTATACTTTTTATTTTCCTCAAATATTGCTTCTTTGTTTTGTGTAAGCTCTCGACATAGCATAGCATCAGAGCATACCTGAATTTCCAATAATAAGCCTGAGCACTGCTCTTGGGGTGAAGCAGTCATGAAGTATTCACCGATGGAAGACACCAGGGAATATAGCTCTAAGTATTGCTATGAGATTGAGGCATTCATGAAGTATTCATTGATAATTGGTTTGGCTTTACATCTCTATCCCAAACCTGTCGGGTCACACCACGATTAGGCAAAAATACTTCTCGATAGGAATACACTGAATCAACCTGCTAAGTCAGAACTCGGGATAGACCTAATTACACTATGCAGGTAAACACATTGAATCAAGACGTACCGATCACTGCTTAGAGTAGGTGAGAATATACCATATTAGTAAGGACACACCAGACCAATACATACTCATAACCACCTGGCTTCCTTCTTACACTCACTTAAAAACACATCAAAATAAGACTCGCTGAATCATATTTGAGTAGTAAAGTACCTATCTTATTAGGCAATGTTCACCCAGTAACCACCGATATCCTTCCTTTAGTGTAACAGGGTTCACATATCAGAATAAGACATTTGGTTACTACCCAAGCGAATTAGTATCTTATTGGATGAAACGAACCCATTAACTATCTCTTTCATGTCTTTCATTGGGAGGGTAATTGAGTACTTTTTTCCTTAGGTGAGATGTACTCTAATTAATTGAAGTGGATCACCAAGATCCAAGAATATTTTATGGTGATCAAACTTACAAAGTGAATAAAGTGAAAGGGATGTAAAAATTGATCTTAAACACATACACATTAAATAGTTAGTACGTAATAAGTGCATAGATACTACCTGACTAAGTTTCACACCCTTAAGAGGAATAAGCTAGCGGAAACACATAAATATTCACAGGTCTTTGATCCCCAAAGATCCATGATTCATGTCAACAAACTTGGACTGTGACAGCAAACATTCACTTAAAATGTATTTACTACCTTCTAACTAAAGGTGGCAATTCACATCATTACTATTATTGTTAAAGCATTTCAAAAAAAAATAAATTTGAAATTCATTTTGGGGTTGACATTATATTTTTCAGCTATACCTGAAATACTAATAACCCCATTGTCAATGCATTCTTGTGAACAAAAATTATGGAAACCATAAATTAACTCACTCATCATTGCATACAAATTCTACTATTTATCATTATAGATCAAGAAAAAATACTATTTATCATTATAGATCAAGAAGACAAGGATCAAAATTCACATGTTGAAAAATTGAATTTTTATGATTAATGTTGTGTTTTATATTATGCACTTTTAATCTTGTTTTTTTCTATCTCCTAATGTCTTATAAGCGAAACCTACAAACTCCTTTTTTTTTCTCATATAATATCAGTGTCTAGTTTAGGGTAACATAGCCTTGTTCTAGCTTTTCCTAGTGGAAATAATATAAAAGAACTGTACGCCCTATTCCTCTTCAAAAGACATTATTGGCCAATATACTTATACAGCATTCCCATTGAAAATTAGCTGAATGATTTTCTTTACTTTTTCATGAACTGATGTGTTATACCTTGTTTTAGCATTTCATAGCTGAAATGATATAAAATAAGTTTATGCCTTATTCCTTTTTAAAAGACACTATTAGCAAATACATTTATACATTCTAGAGTTTGAATACTGACACTATGACTTACAACTTTTACAACTTTGAGAAATAGTCTTATTCATTTGTATAATCTCACCAATAAAAAACAATCTAATAATACAAGACAATTATTTTTAAAAAGAAATAACAATTGCTAATCATAAAATGAATTCATAATACAAATTATGAACATCAAAACCTGTGAAATTGTTTCACTGGACTTTGATAAGCAGATTTGGTTCAATTGGTATAGCTCTGTAATTGCCCAAGTGACGACTCAAGGGACAACTGGGAAGCCAACTCCATGTGTTATAAATTAAATTATAATCAATAACATCTTCTAATCTTGTGCATAGCCGATCAAAGAGTGAATGTGCGAAACAAACATGATCTCCAACTCCTGCGCAATCCCAATATAAAGTATACTCCTCCGCAATCCCAATTTTTTCCCTCCATTCCTTCCGAAGGGAGGAAGGCATATGTGCAATTTTCACCCATTCCCACGCTGGCGTGTTGGACAGAGGCACCTGGTGGCCCTCATCACGCTTAAACTTCAACTCCCACACACTAATAGTATCCACCTGCATACGCTTCCTTCGTCCACCAACTCGACATCGAACAGAAACGTAGCTATCAGAGATGAATAGGAGACGGGAACCGCAGCTGATCATTCACGAATGACCAGCACCCTCCGTCAATTCCCGAGGGAATGGTGCAAAACTCATGGGTATGAGGTTGGGCACTCTAACAGAATCAGTCCCCTCCTCTAAGGGAATGGTGAAACACCCGATACCACTCACCTGTCCCCCCGCCTCTATCCACGAACAGTGTGTGTAGAATGTTCCGTTGCAGTAAAGAAGCGGAGTGGTTTCCAGAGTTAAATCCAAAGGAATGTATGCCGCTACTTTCCATCTTTTTTGGGATGGTTCGTAAATTTCCACCAAATGTTGTATTTCCCACAATCTTTTTTCAACTGACCAGTGGAGTCCTTCCCCAACAGCTGCAACTTTGTATGTAGTGTCACACAGCTGATCATCTTTCTCATCCACAACAATGCAGTATGAGATATATGAGTAGTAACGTGTGTGTGGGTGCTGAAGGTCCGGAATTTTGACGAACGTTCGTGTATAAGGATTGCAGAGTGTGCCACATCGACTTCCTAATTCAAAATTGTCGACCAACATGAGTCCTCCCACAGGTTGTTTGAAAGAAGCTGTGTATTTCCAGCCCAGCTTAAGGAATGAAAGGTCAAAACATGAGTTAATCCAGGTCCTTGCATAGAAACAAAAAGCCATACATGAGCTTTTCATACTGAAATCGAACATAACCAGCTGAGCCTGATTCTTGTTGCGAGATGCCTCAGCCCACCTGGTTAGGAAGTAGTTTGAGGATAGAAATTCGTTCCATTGCTTGCAAATCATGCGATGACTATACACACACTCCACTGGCAGACGTGCACATATTTCTGTTTGAAAGTCAGTAGGCAATTCGTTCCACCATGAAGCGGCCTTTATCATTTCCATTTTTATAACTATAACTCTAGGGGACCAATACAAATACAGAGTCCAAGGACATATACAGAATCGAAGAACTCTACAAAGTCGAAAAATATGAAGTGAGTTATGAAATGTGACTCCAACTTCAATATATATAGCACAACTATGAAGATTGAGCGTTCTTCAAACTAAATATGTCACGTCGGTTCAGAGGTTATATTACGAATAGAAAGTATTTGGACTTTCTATAGAAAAATATAATATTATAAATAAATGAAAAAAAAAATGGTGAGCAGTTTTTCTTAAAAAATTATTAAGAAAAATATAGTATAATATAATAATATGAAAGAATCAATAATTTTGTGTGATGGTTTTTTTAATTGTGGATAATAAGTATGTACTATTTAATTTTATTTATAAAATATTATTAATAAATAATAATAATTAATGAGTACATTCTATTAAGTATAAAAAGTAATTTTATAGAAACTATCTCGACTATTTTACTATTAGTAGAATTATTTTATAAATGATCACAAGGGCCAATATGTCTTTAATTCTAATCCACGCAAATTGAGACAACCATTATGTAATCAAGTTGAGGAATGTAAATCCGATCATGCAACTAGGCATCCTCTCACATTATTTTTTCCATTAGAAAAATGCCAAGATGTTGTCCAATATATTGAAAATGGTTGTTATTGATGTCAAAGGTTGTCCAAATGAAAGAGAAGATAACATAGTCAAACAACAAATTGTGATACATTTCAAACTGTGTATGGTATTCGCTCTAATTCCACAAGAATAAAGAGGTACAATCCAGGATATCCACCTTGATCATTCCTCCCCCCTTAAGAAGCAATGGTCCCCACTGCATGCAAACCCTCCATGAGGGGAGGAATTTTTTGTTGAACTTGGTCCCTAGTGAACCACTTGCCCTCGTGAAGGAGTTGGCCTGCTTTGACAAATCGATATAGTTGGATCCTCTTTTGCGGGTGTTCTTGATCTGTGTCTCCATGATACGATCAATTGTGGCTTGTTCCATGTATTTTGCATTTAACTCTATTGATGTGAGTTGTTCTGCAATGTCAGATGTGTCGAGTAATTGTGGAAAGTAGGGCTCAAGGTAGTCCACATTGAACCCTGTCTGAAAACCGAGTAATGTTGGAATATTGAGCTCGAAGGAATTGTCCCCTACAAATTTGGTGATGGTGTATGGCCCATATCCAAGCCAACGAAGCTTGTGGTGGGTTCCAATGTGGCCGTCCTTCGGCAAATGTAGCCAAACATTGTCACCCACCTGGAAGTTGTGTGGCACCTAATGTTGATCATGTTGCTACTTGTACTTAGCATTGTTTCTATTAATATATCATGGACTTGTTGTTGTATGTTCCTAATGCACATAATGAATTTGTTCTCCTTGTTGGCTTCAGACTCGACATGAGTCAAATCTGTCTATGTATCCGTAATGACATGGCCACATCAATGGGACATAGTGGATGGAATCCCAAACCCACCTAAAAGGGGCTACTACCAGTTGAGCTGTGGAGAGACCATTTATAGTTGTGTTGTACATAGGGGATGCTTTCATCCCATATGTGTGGATGCTTCAAGTTGTACATGTGTAGGATGTGTATGATAATCATGTTGACGACCTCTATTTTTCCATTAGTTTGGGGGTGGACCATTGTGGACTTATTGAGCTTGGTGTCCAACATCGACCAAAGACTTGACAAAAATGTATTGAGGAACTTGTTGTCCCAATCTGAGATAATGGACTGGGGGATCCTAAATTGTACCCACACTCATTCAAATAACAATTTAGCATTGGATTCTTCTGTGATATTCTTCTTGCAAGCCACCATGATGTCCATCTAAGAGGATCTGTCGGTGACCACAAAAACACAGTTATTTCCATGCTTGGTAGAAGAAACATCCAACATGTAATCCATGGAGATGGATTCCCAAGGTCGACTAGGGTAGGCAGTAAACTTTATAAGCCTTGGTTTTTGATGGTTGGTTTGGCAATGGCACAAGAAGTGCATGATATTATGTAATTCTCAACGTCTTGTTGAAGGTTCGGCTAATAGAAATACTTTTGTAAAGTTGTCGCTCTTTTCTCCACCCAAAAATTTCCAGTGACCTGAATTCAGTGATCCTCCCAAATGATATTGGCACGCTCACTTGAAAGAACACAAAGAAGTCCCATGTGACATAACAGTGGATCCTCAAGGTGAAAATTTGGAACTTTCTTTCTTTCCAGGAGCGTCTTGTATGTATTTCAATATCATGTATCACATTTGTAGAGATGCCACCAACATGAAGTCTTCTTCCCATAAGAACCGAGCACAATCTTTAGCGCCACAATCGGCCGTGAGCTGAGGCAGTCTACAACATTATTGGTTCTACCCTTTTTGTACTTGAGTATCAAATGGAATTATTGCAGATATGTGGACCATTTCTGATGGCGATTGTTCTACAACTTCCGTTATGAATGTATGAACTACACGGGTCAGTGATTTGTGTGGATAACTCTTTTCAGCCCCAGACTCAAGGGTCGAATCCATGAGAGAAGGAGAATTTCCACCGAAACTTGAGCTGAATACCTAGAGTGTAGGGTGGTCAAATCGACTTATCCCTCACTTTTTGCAAAATGATTCATTAATCCTCACTGATGAGTTTTCATCTAATGTATTTACCCTAGGTAACAGTAAAAACATAATAATTACATTTACTTCCATCAATTAAATAAGTAATAATTTTATTTCCCGAGATGAAAATTAAATTTGCATAAAAAACAGAGAAAAATCAGAAAAAATCAGTTGCGCCCTCAAAATGCCAGGTGCATCCTCCGAGTGCCAAGTTTTCCCTCCATCTTGTAGCTGAGTTTTGGATGGGTTCCCAGTGTCCAAATTGAGCTTAGGATAACGCATTGGAAATATTATCCTGTCTAATTTCCATATCTATTCTTGATTTTTAGAATGGAATTGATTTGATCCCTCAAAACTTCATTCTCCTAAGACTACTCAGTGTGCAACGCCAAGGTGAAAAATGAGGCAAAACTATGCTTTTTAGGGTGTTTTTTCACTTTTTCACTTGCAGTTGTCCAAAAAAAGCTTATCAAAGTAGTTTTATTACATATAGTTATCATTATTAATATAATGGTGGTCTTATTTTGGCTAGAATATGCCTCAAACAAAAGTGCAGCGCCATACCTGGCTTTGCAGTTATCACAAAATTGTCTTGAATGCACAAAACATTCAAAATTTGCAAAAATGTCTCAAAACGTGTTAAACTTTGATGAATGATGACTGATGATGAATGTTATGCATGGAGTTAGACTTTAACAAGGATATCAGGCCTTCTTTTCTCTTCTTGCATGGTCAATGCTTTAATTTTTACATTGGCTTGTTTGAGTCTTGACCTTGCAATTTTGTTTTTCTTAGCATAGTGCTTGGCCCTATTTCTCAATATATCATTATCCCTATTTACCTTCTCCAGAAGCTTCTCTAGGTGCCGTTTAGCTTTATCAAGCCATTGCTCACAGTTCTCATTGATTACCAATGAAAATTTTTCTTTCAAAGTGAGATGATTGGCAATCTCATCGTCTTTTTTCCTCTCTAGTTCTAGAGATCTTTTCATCCCTCTAGTCCTAGGCCTTCTCCATGGCACTTATTCTTCTGCCTCATTGGTTTCACCATATGTTTCTAATTTCTCTTCAAACAAGAACTTAGCCTTTTCTAATTCTCTTTGAGCTTTGATGAATTTCACTTCATCAATGAAATTTTTGGTCTTTAGCTGTTGGTTCTCTTGCCCAAGAAAGGTAATGACAAATTTAGATCTCTCAAGGTTATTTTGTAGCTCCTTAATCTTTGCTTCTTTCTCCTTGATGAATGTACTAGTGATATCAGAATCATATTTCTGACTCAAATCAACAAGCTCAAATTCCATGTTTGTCTCATGAAGATTCTCCTCCTCATGCATGATCTCTTCTTGAATATCTACCTCTATCACCTTTTTTTCTTCCTTTGTCTACCTTCTTTGCCGATGAATAAGGCAAGTCCCCTCCTGCAATCTGTGGGTAAAACACTTGCCTATGACCTCTCTAGTATAGTTTTTCCAATATGCTCAAATTAACCCTCTTAGGCTTGCTAATCTCAACTATGCTTGGTGCCCCGATGTGCACATTAAATAGTGATGGTGGTGGTGAAATGGGTTGAGTAGTTTGAGCTGATGATGAAGTAGGTACTATGGAATGAGATGGAGGAATATATGTGGAAGGATGAGATGGTGGAGGCACAAATTGAGCATGTTGAACTAGTGGAGCAGTGAAGATGCCATTTTCTATGAAAGTACTCCATGAGATGGTCAATTGATCAAGGTAATGGAGGACTATGATCTTGGTGAGGGAGTGGTGAAAAAGAATTTTCATTTGGTGGCCATAATATCTCTTTTGAACTAGGTAAGACATTTTTTCAATGCTTCTGAAGAGAAAATAAGGCATGTTTGATGCACGAGAATCCTGCTACATTGTCATTATTTATTTGGGTAATTTAGGGGATGATGTTTTTTTAATTATTTTATAAATTATGTACATTTTAAATAAATTAAGAGAAAAATCTGAATGTCAGGTTTATTGTAAATATTCTCTTATATTTGAGAATATGAGTGAAGTTGGGTTGTATAATGACTTAGGGATTATGAACTCCTTACATAGAAATTAGTTGAGTCAAAGGAGGGATAAGATATTTTAGGATTTGGTTGAGTCATTTGTGGAGGAAATCATGGATTCAAATTAATCCACAATTATGTATAAATATGAGCATTGTGTGAGGATGGATATAGAGAGAAATGAAGTGAGACTTATGTAAAAGGCGAGAGCCTAGAGGATAACCAAATGTATTATTGGCCAAGGAAGAGTTTAACACTGAGATTTATTGTTGTTGTTTATATACTCATTTGTTTTATTCTCTCTGTGGATTATTTGCTTAGACCTCTATTACATTGAATATGTATTAAATTTACAATAGATATTACCAACGAATGGAATGTGTAAGGTGGTATTGGTTAGAATAAATTCAAAGCAGACGATATCGATCTCAAATAGCTCACGGATGGAAGCATTGTTTGGCTATGATGTGATCGGCATATTCATGTTATCACATAATGTTTAATTGATATTGCAGAGCTTCAGATTCTGCAGATAGAAATATTGTCCATATGACTATGCTTTGAGTATATTGTTGTGTTTATCTACGGTGTATGTTAATGATTAAATGGTGGATAATTTGAATTTTATGCAAAGTAACATTTAATATTCAAAGAACTGGTGGTCTCTCCTTTTTTGCACGTATTCTGATTTTTTGTAGAGCCTCTCATCATTTGCTATCAGAACGTATGGTTTTCTCTTTGGGTGTGAATGAGTGTGAGAAAAATAGATCCATGCGACGCATTAAGATCATTCTTGCATAAAAAAATTGTGAGGGACCAAAGTGTTTTTTGGCTTTACGTTGCTACCTAATGCGAACCTTTGTTCAAGTGTAGGAAGCTACTACTTGCACCATTTGCCGAGACATGCAACACGAATTTGGGCAGTACACGTAGTTCTTTGAAGGTGTTGTGGTATCGCAATTGATGAAGCTGAGTTGAATGAGTGTGCAAAGATGGAGCAAGTTGAGAGGATGATGTGCAGAACTAGAGCATCAATCGCAAGCCTCATTTTTAAAGCGGCAATAACATTTTCAAACAGTGCATACACTGTTTGCATATTTTTGGACCATTATTGGGCATGAAATGAGTGCAATATAGCTTGTGGGAAAATAAGACTACGCAAAAATTGAAAGAAAATTCGATGGAATGAATTTGGGCTTGCAATGAATTTGAAGGAACAATAGTAGGTTATGGTGTGTAAAAGGAGAAAAATCAGCAGCTTAAACATTTGTGTAAACTCCATAGGTGTCACCAGCATTGCATTGTTGAAGAGCAATCACCAGAAATTTAAAATGTAAAATTGGACCTATGTAGACCCATGTGAAGAGAAGCGGTCCCGTGGAGTTGTTGATCCATTGCAATACTGATTCATTGAGCCACCATGAAGTAGTCTTAAGCAACAACGTGGAGCAGAACTACGTTGGGTGAATCACAAAGTAGGGAACAATAAAACTATTATGCGTGGAGATGTATGTACACAAAAAAACCAAGTTTGCATTATTTTACATTGGGTGAATCACAAAGTAGGGAACAATAAAACTATTATGCGTGGAGATGTATGTATACAAAAAAACCAAGTTTGCATTATTTTAATTTATGAGAGAGACGTAGTGGGAAATTTTACATGAGAATTTTGTAAGAAGAGTTGAGAATTATTGAGCATGGATTTACATGAGTTTTTGTAAAGTGTTAAAATTAGTTATGTTGTGTATTGGTAAAGGGTGATTTCAAAAATATTTTTTGAAAAGTAATAAAGAAAAAGAAAAGGTGGGCTATTTATTTTTGAAATTTGAATGGACAATTAAGACGTTTTGTGGAGTAATAAGGTAATTTTTCATGAAAGTGTAAATTTCTAGAAAGATAAGGTGTCAGGTAATTAGTAATAGTGGAAGTAAATAGTAAAGGTTGTATTAAAGGTGAAAATAAATGGTAAAGGTAAACTAATACTGTAAAACATGGTGGAGGACAAATGGTGTCGTTTTGAATAAGTGATATATGGTTTTAGAAAACCATGTGTGGATGTGTAGGCTTTAGAATGCATAACTTCATAGTGTAATTTTACCTTTTTTAATTATGTGTTCTGAATAGGAGAGAGATTAAGTACTCCTTAAATTATATTTTATTAGAGGTCCTTTGAAGTTGATTTTTATGGTCTAAGAAGTGGTATAATTAATGTACTAGTGTTAAAGTTGAAGTAAATATTTGTATATCATGAAGTAAAAGGAGTATAGTACATTATGATTGAGGTTAACTTCAATTGTTTTTTTTTTAGAAGATTTTTTCAAAATTCAAGAAATTGGTCAATCAAGTGAGTTTGTTAATACAATTAAAGTCCTTGCACAAGTTGAGCGTTTTTTTAATGAAGGGTTGATGTCAAGTCTGGAGTCTTAAACCAATTCAAAGGTTTGAATGTAATTGGGTGCATGATTGGTGGAGCCCGACACCAAAAGAGTGTGGTCATTGTAACACAATAAATACTATAGTTGTTGTTTGTAGCAAAGAGGAGCAAGAGAATTGCTTAGAAGATGATTCCAAGACATAGAAGCAAAAGATGCCAAGAGGTCAAGTGCAGGAAGAGAGCTTGTATTATTAGATAGCAAGTATGAAGGCTTGCTAAAAAAGGGTTGAATGAAATACACAAGTGAACACATGAGGTTCACAAAGGAGGAAAAATGACTGTTGATAGTCATTTCAGAGGTTCTGTGAAAGACCACAATAGAAGAAAGAAGAAGGAAGATGGCACGACAAATGGCATATGGAAGCAGTTGACTGATGCAGGATATGAGAGGGAGAAGGCTGAGATAGCAGTTCATCTTGAGTTATTGGTGGAATTGTTGCAGAGAAATAAGAAAGACCAAAGACATGGTTGGACCATGAGGAAGAAAGTGAAATGGTAGAGACTACAAGAAAAGAGGAATCAACAAGTAAATATGCAGTTAACAGAAGAGATGAAAAAGCTCGAGCAAATGATGAGTGTGAAATTGATATTTGAAGAACTTAGAGAAGCTGAGTTGGAAATGGAAGTTTCCATTTGTAGACAAGAATAGGGTGAAATTCGTGGTGAAGAGGTTAATGAGAAAGATCTCATGGACTATTGGAATAGTTCAGAACAATTTAAAGATATGTTGACAAGGGAAGTAGATGAGGCTATGAAGCCTTGTATTTTAAATCTCATAGTTTGTGTATGTTTGTAGGATGTGAAGAATATGGTGGACAGTCTGGTGAAACTGTCACAAAGATGAATAAAGCTCTTGAGGTGAAGTATGATGGAGAATTCCTTTTAGAGGAGGAAGGTACTGATTTATTGTAGCAAAAGAATTCACAAATGAATTCTTGTTTGGTGTAAGACAACAAGTTGAAGCTATTATGGAGTAGAAGCATGATGAAAATGCCATAGTGATATTCCAAGGAGGTAAAAAAATGAATTTGTTTAATGAAATTGATGAAATAATTTTGTAAGGTGATGATACAAACAATGGGATATCTCAGGAGGATTACCAAAAGAAGAATGAAACTGAGAATGAAGGTTGTGATGAAATGCTGGAAATATTTCACATGGAAATAGAATTCTTGGAACGATGGCTCAAGGAACCTGAAGGAGAGATGAAGCTTGCAAAACCTGATAAAGAAGAGATTGCAGTTACCGTGCATGATAAGGATGAAATTTTTCTAACGTTTATAGAGTTAAGTGAACCTTTTAAATCTTTAAATAATAATGTGGTTGTAGGTACAGAAGGCAACATTAATAAATATGATATTGAAATCAGAGGAATTGAGCATAAAGTATTTGAAGATGAGATGAAAGATCAAGAGCAGCAAGAAATTTCTGTCCTTAAATACATAAAGGAAACATAAGTATTGAACTAGAAGGATAAATATGAAAGCATCCAGCAATTCAAAAGAGGATTTACTGAAATCCAAAAGGTCTATGATGGGAGATTGGTGCTTACAACATCAAAAGAGATTGAAAGGTCTTGTATTTTTAAAACTGATAATTTGTTGATGAATGTAGGTACAACATCGGATGAGAAATTTGTTACTATAGGGGCAGTCAATGACTATAGTTGTGATCAAGGAGAATTTCTTGATTATTATTCATTTCAGAAAGTTTATGTTCAACGCAATTGGAGATGGAAGCATCATACAAAGAGGAATTACTCTAAGAAAGTGGCGAAAGTAATTGTTGTAGAGGCCAATGGAATCTGGTTGAAAAAATGAGTGATGTTGGTGATGCTGATGTAAATCTAGTTTGAAATTCTTTCAAAGCCTGGAGACTAGAAGAATGGGCATCAGTGTTTCTACGCAAGTCTGTAATTCCCGAAATAAAGATGGTGTGGTATGGAAAACCGAGAGTTACATTCAATAGTGTTCTGAAAATACTATTCTAGGAATTCTATGCAAAATTACAAATGGAGTTGATACTTTAAAAGACTAAACACAAAACAGAGTTTGGAATCCTGGAGGTAGAAAGTCATTGAGACTTGTGGCTATCACATTATTACAGAAAAGTGACATACCTCATAGATAGTAGTGAATGGAAAATTTTCTACATGGGGAGTTTGATGCAGGAGCATCCTACTAAATTTTCATTATTTATTTGGGTAATTTAGGGGATGATTTTTTTTAATTATTTTATAAATAATGTACATTTTAAATAAATTAAGAGAAAAATCTGAGTGTGAGGTTTATTGTAAATATTCTCTTATATTTGAGAATATGAGTGAACTTAGTTGGGTTGTATAGATATATTAGGGCTTATGAAATCCTTACATAGAAATTAGTTGAGTTAGAGGGATAAGCTATTTTATGATTTGGTTGATTTATTTGTGGAGGAAATCATGGATTCAAATTAATCCACAATTATGTATAAATATGAGCTTGGTGTGAGGATGGATATAGATATATAGAGAGAAATGGTGTGAGAGTCTATGTAAAAGGCGAGAGCCGAGAGAGAAACCAAATGTATGATTATCCAAGGAAGAGTTTAACACTGAAATTTATTGTTTTTGTTTATATATTCATTTGTTTTATTCACTCTCTGTTGATTATTTGCTTAAACCTCTATTATGTTGCATATGTCTTAAATTTATAGTATATATTACCAACGAATGGCATGTGTAAGGCGGTATTTGTCGGAATAAATTCAAAGCGGAGGATATCGATCTCAAATAACTCATGGATGGAAGAGTTTTCTGGATATGATGTGATCTAGCAGATTCATGTTATCACATAATGTTTAATTGAAATTGCAGAGCTTCATATTCCACAGATAGAAATCTTGTGCATATGGTTATTCTTTGAGTATATTGCTCTGTTTATCTGCGATGTATGTTAATGATTAAATGGTGGCTAATTTAAATTTTATGCAAAGTATCATTTAATATTCAAAGAATTGGTGGTATATATTTTTTTTCCGCGTGTATTCTATTTTTTTGCAGATCCTCTGCATCAATTTTGAGCATTTTGACCCTTGTGAAGTGCATTAATAACCAGACATGATAGGTGTAGAGTGTAGAGAACCTTCCTTCACAATTAAAGTAATTCATGATGATTTTCACCATGGGGGAATACCTATCCAGGAGGTAAGAAAAAGGAAAGACCCTCTTTCCTTCATTTTTGTACCTTGGCTTAATGTAGGGCTCATAGAAATGATCCTCCAAGTCTTTTTTTTTGTACAATTTTTCAGCAACATTCGGAATTCTAGTGGCAGTTGCTATAATCATTGTAGATACTATGAATGTGACACCAGCAAGGGTTACTTGGTTTCCATGAAGATTATAAATGAATAGCCTAATCAAAACAGGGTGATATTGGATCCTTTGTATTTTTTCACATTAGTCAAAGCATCCTACATGCCTGAAACATGTCACAGTCATGGGAAAGGCCATGAGTTATTTGGTGTTTGGAGGTTCAATTCTGAGTATCCTCCCTCCTTTGTGTGGCCTCCTCTCTTCCCTTTCTTTTTCCTCGCTGATTTCTCTATTTTCCTCTTCCATAGTGTCTTGGCTAGAAACCATAGGGAGATGATGGGAGTGAAATGTAGGTTTAGGGAGTGGGGAATGGGATGGAAAAAATTATAGAGATGTGGGAAGGGGTTTATGAAATTAGGGAGGTGAAAGGAAGTAGAAATGGTAAGGGAATTGTGAATGGGAATTTAATTACATGTATAGGGATTTTGGGAGCCTAGGGAATTGAAGCATATAGGTCTTAGGGTATTGGGAATTGAAGATAGTGATATAGGGGGTAGGGATAGGGTCAAATGAAATGTAGGAAAGGAATGTGAGGTGGTAGGGAGTGGAAATTGGGGATTTGATAGTGATACTAGGGTTTTAATCTCAAGAAAACACCAAATATTGAATACAACATTAAAAACCATAGAAATTTATTTAAGGAGAAGAGGAATGATGTAATTGTGGCTTACTTGCTTGCTGGAGAGCGTGAGTAATGATTTGTTGAAGTTTGAAAGTGATGCCAACCGATTTGGAGCTCACTGAGCATTTTTGGGTAGTTGTGCCCTCCCTTTGCCAGGTGTGTAGTGCTTGAAGGCAGTGCGTAACACGACCTACAAGTGCACTCTCTTGATGTCCAGGTGCATAGCGCCACACAAAAAAGTCAATTTTTTTCCCTTCAAATTGGAATTTCGTGCTCTGGAGGTGGTGACTCAATGCTGCAAGGGATAAATGAAGATGAATTTGATGTCTTAAGGGATTTTATACTTGGTGCATTGATGATTTGGTCCTTGGGACCCACTTTATTCCACTATCACTCACTTAATATTTTGAAACATTGTCCTTTCACTTGACTCTTTCTAGTATGACCCATATCGAAGTGGGCGAAGCTTGAGGTGGGGTCCAACAAGGCACTCCTTCTGAAAATATAGCCACACATTTTCGCCCACCTAGAAGTTGTGTGGCACCCGATGCTGATCATGTTACTGCTTCTGCTTAGCATTGGCTTTTTCTAATATGTCATGATCATGTTGGTGTATGTGTTGAATGCGCTCAATGATGTTGTTCACTTTGTCAGCTTCAAAATGGACATGAGCCAAATCTTCGTGAGTAGTTGCAAATGGCATGGCTACTTCAATAGGACATAGTGGTTGGAATCCCACACTCACCTAAAAGGGGTTGTGGCTAGTTGAGCTTTGGAGAGCTTGGTTATAACTATTTTTTACATAGGGAGGCTCTCATCCCTTTGCGTGGATGCTTTGAGTTGTACATGCGCAAAATGTGTGCGATCATCTTGTTGAAGACCTTTGTCTGTCCATCGGTTTGGGGATGGAAAGCTATGGACTTGGTGAGCTTGGTGTCCAGCATCGACCAAATGTTGGACCAAAATGTACTGACGAACCTGCTATCTTTATCTGAAATGATAGACTATGGGATCCAAAAGTGTACCCACACTTATTCAAAGAAGAGTTTAGTATTGGCTTATGCTGTGAAATTATTCTTGTAGGCTGTCGTAATGGCTGTCTTTGAGAATTTGTCGACAACCACAAAAACACAGTCATTTCCATGCTTAGTAGAAGGAAAGCCCGATATGTAATCCATGGAGATGGATTCCAAAGGTCGAATAGGGGTAGGAAGTGAATTATATGGGCCTTGCTTCTTGATGGGTGGTTTGGAAATGATGTAGAAAGTGTAGGATATAATGTACTTCCTGACATCTTATCGAAGGTTTGGCCAATAGAAATACTTCTGCAATATTGCCACTATTTTCTCGACCCCGAGATTCCCAGCGAGCCAACTGTAGTGCACTTCCCAAACCCTCTTGGGACACTCGCTTGAAGGAAAAAAAAGGTGTCTGAGGTGACATAGCAGTGTATCCTGGATGTGAAATTTTGGAACTTGCTTACCTTCCAAGAGCATCTTGTATGTGTGGTCGAATTCTAAATCGCTTCTATAGAGAAGCGACGAATCATAAGTCTCATTACCACAAGAGTTGAGCACGATGGTTAGTGCCATAATCGGTGGTCAGCTGAGGCAATATGCAACATTTTGGTGCTACCCTTATTGTACTTGATGTTCAAATGAAACCATTGCAGGTATGTATACCACTTCTAATGGCGATAATTTTGAAACTATCCTTGTGTTTGTATGAACTGCTAGGGTTAGTGGTTTGTGTGTATGACTGTTTCCTTCCCCAAAATGTAATGCTTCCATTGTCAGAAAGCCTGTTTATAAATTATGTACATTTTAAATAAATTAAGAGAAAAATTTGAATGTGAGGTTTATTGTAAATATTCTCTTATATTTGAGAATATGAGTGAAGTTGGGTTGTATAGTGACTTAGGGATTATGAACTCCTTACATAGAAATTAGTTGAGTCAAAGGAGGGATAAGATATTTTAGGAATTGGTTGAGTCATTTGTGGAGGAAATCATGGATTCAAATTAATCCACAATTATGTATAAATATGAGCATTGCGTGAGGATTCATATAGGGAGAAATGAAGTGAGACTTTATGTAAAAGGCGAGAGCCTAGAGGATAACCAAATGTATTATTGGCCAAGGAAGAGTTTAACACTGAGATTTATTGTTGTTGTTTATATACTCATTTGTTTTATTCTCTCTATGGATTATTTGCTTAGACCTCTATTACGTTGAATATGTATTAAATTTACAGTAGATATTACCAACGAATGGCATGTGTAAGGTGGTATTGGTTAGAATAAATTCAAAGAAGACGATATCGATCTGAAATAGCTCACGGATGGAAGCATTGTCTGGCTATGATGTGATCGGCATATTCATGTTATCACATAATGTTTAATTGACATTACAGAGCTTCATATTCTGCAGATAGAAATATTATCCATATGAATATGCTTTGAGTATATTGTTGTGTTTATCTACGGTGTATGTTAATGATTAAATGGTGGATAATTTGAATTTTATGCAAAGTCACATTTAATATTCAAAGAACTGGTGGTCTCTCCTTTTTTGCACGTATTTTGATCTGTTGCAGAGCCTCTCATCATTTGCTATCAGAACGTATGGTTTTCTCTTTGGGTGTGAATGAGTGTGAGAAAAATAGGTCCACGCGACGCATTAAGATCATTCTTGCATAAAACAATTGTGAGGGAATAAAGTGTTTTTTCGCTTTACGTTGCTACCTAATGCGAACCTTTGTTCAAGTGTAGGAAGCTGCTACTTGCACCATTTGCCGAGACATGCAACACGAATTTGGGCAGTACACGTAGTTCTTTGAAGGTGTTGTGGTATCGCAATTGATGAAATTGAGTTGAATGAGTGTGCAAAGATGGAGCAAGTTGAGAGGATGATGTGCAGAACTAGAGCATCAATCACAAGCCTCATTTTTAAAGCGGCAATAACATTTTCAAACAGTGCATACACTGTTTGCGTATTTTTGGACCATTATTGGGCATGAAATGAGTGCAATATAGCTTGTGGGAAAATAAGACTACGCAAAAATTGAAAGAAAATTCGATGGAATGAATTTGGGCTTGCAATGAATTTGAAGGAAGAATAGTAGGTTATGGTGTGTAAAAGGAGAAAAATCAGCAGCTTAAACATTTGTGTAAACTCCATAGGTGTCCCCAGCATTGCATTGTTGAAGAGCAATCACCAAAAATTTAAAATGTAAAATTGGACCTATGTAGACCCATGTGAAGAGAAGCGGTCCCGTGGAGTTGTTGATCCATTGCAATACTGATTCATTGAGGCACCATGAAGTAATCTTAAGCAACAACGTGGAGCAGAACTACGTTGGGTGAATCACAAAGTAGGGAACAATAAAACTATTATGCGTGGAGATGTATGTATACAAAAAAACCAAGTTTGCATTATTTTAATTTATGAGAGAGACGTAGTGGGAAATTTTACATGAGAATTTTGTCAGAAGAGTTGAGAATTATTGAGAATGGATTTACATGAGTTTTTGTAAAGTGTTAAAATTAGTTATGTTGTGTATTGGTAAAGGGTGATTTCAAAAATATTTTTTGAAAAGTAATAAAGAAAAAGAAAAGGTGGGCTACTTATTTTTGAAATTTGAATGGACAATTAAGACGTTTTGTGGAGTAATAAGGTAAATTTTCATGAAAGTGTAAATTTTTGGAAAGATAAGGTGTCACGTAATTAGTAATAGTGGAAGTAAATAGTAAAGGTTGTATTAAAGGTGAAAATAAATGGTAAAGGTAAACTAATATTGTAAAACATGGTGGAGGACAAATGATGTCGTTTTGAATAAGTGATATATGGTTTTAGAAAACCATGTGTGGATGTGTGGGTTTTAGAATACATAACTTCATAGTGTAATTTTACCTTTTTTAATTAAGTGTTCTGAATAGGAGAGATTAAGTACTCCTTAAATTATATTTTATTAGAGGTCCTTTGAAGTTGATTTTTATGGTCTAAGAAGTGGGATAATTAATGTATTAGTGTTAAAGTTGAAGTAAATATTTGTATATCATGAAGGAAAAGGAGTCTAGTACATTATTATTGAGGTTAACTTCAATTGTTTTTTTTTTAGAAGATTTTTTCAAAATTCTAGAAATTGGTCAATCAAGTGAGTTTGTTAATACAATTAAAGTCCTTGCACAAGTTGAGCGTTTTTTTAATGAAGGGTTGATGTCAAGTCTGGAGTCTTAAGCCAAGTCAAAGGTTTGAATGTAATTGGGTGCATGATTGGTGGAGCCCGACACCCAAAGAGTGTGGTCATTGTAACACAATAAATACTACAGTTGTTGTTTGTAGCAAAGAGGAGCAAGAGAATTGCCTAGAAGATGATTCCAAGACATAGAACCAAAAGATGCCAAGAGGTCAAGTGCAGGAAGAGAGCTTGTATTATTAGATGGCAAGTATGAAGGCTTGCTGAAAAAGGGTTGAATGAAATCCACAAGTGAACAGATGAGGTTCACAAAGGAGGAAAAATGACTGTTGATAGTCATTTCAGAGGTTCTGTGAAAGACCACAATAGAAGAAAGAAGAATGAAGATGGCACGACAAATGGCATATGGAAGCAGTTGACTGATCAAGAATATGAGAGGGAGAAGGCTGAGATAGCAGTTCATCTTGAGTTATTGATGGAATTGTTGCAGAGAAATAAGAAAGACCAGAGACATGGTTGGACTATGAGGAAGAAAGTGAAATGGTAGAGACTACAAGAAAAGAGGAATCAACAAGTAAATATGCAGTTAACAGAAGAGATGAGAAAGCTCGAGAAAATGATGAGTGTGCAATTGAGATTTGAAGAACTTAGAGAAGCTGAGTTGGAAATGGAAGTTTCCATTTGTGGACAAGAATAGGGTGAAATTCGCGGTGAAGAGGATAATGAGAAAGATCTCATGGACTATTGGAATAGTTCAGAACAATTTAAAGATATGTTGACAAGGGAAGTAGATGAGGCTATGAAGCCTTGTATTTTAAATCTCATAGTTTGTGTATGTTTGTAGGATGTGAAGAATATGG
The DNA here is from genome assembly GCA_034641835.2 of Pinus albicaulis. NCBI lineage: Eukaryota > Viridiplantae > Streptophyta > Pinopsida > Pinales > Pinaceae > Pinus > Pinus albicaulis. The sequence goes on from CM076570.1 coordinate 1,586,485,728, forward strand.
TGGACAGTCTGGTGAAACTATCACAAAGATGAATAAAGCTCTTGAGGTGAAGTATGATGGAGAATTCCTTTTAGAGGAGGAAGGTACTGATTTATTGTAGCAAAAGAACTCACAAATGAATTCTTGTTTGGTGTAAGACAACAAGTTGAAGCTATTATGGAGTAGAAGCATGATGAAAATGCCATAGTGATATTCCAAGGAGGTAAAAAAATGAATTTGTTTAATGAAATTGATGAAATAATTTTGTAAGGTGATGATACAAACAACGGGATATCTGAGGAGGATTACCAAAAGAATAATGAAACTGAGAATGAAGGTTGTGATGAAATGCTGGAAATATTTCACATGGAAATAGAGTTCTTGGAACGATGGCTCAAGGAACCTGAAGGAGAGATGAAGCTTGCAAAACCTGATAAAGAAGAGATTGCAGTTACCGTGGATGATAAGGATGAAATGTTTCTAACGTTTATAGAGTTAAGTGAACGTTTTAACTCTTTAAATAATAATGTGGTTGTAGGTACAGAAGGCAACATTAATAAATATGATATTGAAATCAGAGGAATTGAGCATAAATTATTTGAAGATGAGATGAAAGATCAAGAGCAACAAGAAATTTATGTCCTTAAATACATAAAGGAAACATAAGTATTGAACCAGAAGGATAAATATGAAAGCATCCAGCAATTCAAAAGAGAATTTACTGAAATCCAAAAGGTCTATGATGGGAGATTGGTGCTTACAGCATCAAAAGAGACTGAAAGGTCTTGTATTTTTAAAACTGATAATTTTTTGATGAATGAAGGTACAACACCGGATGAGAAATTTGTTACTATAGGGGCATTCAATGACGATAGTTGTGATCAAGGAGAATTTCTTGATTATTCTTCATTTCAGAAAGTTTATGTTCAGCGCAATTGGAGATGGAAGCATCATACAAAGAGGAATTGCTCTAAGAAAGTGGCGAAAGTAATTGTTGTAGAGGCCAATGGAATCTGGTTGACAAAATGAGTGATGTTGGTGATGTTGATGTAAAGCTAGTTTGAAATTCTTTCAAAGCCTGGAGACTAGAAGAATGGGCATCAATGTTTCTACGCAAGTCTGTAATTCCTGAAATAAAGATGGTGTGGTATGGAAAACCGAGAGTTACATTCGATAGTGTTCTGAAAATGCTATTCTAGGAATTCTGTGCAAAATTACAAATGGAGTTGATACTTTAAAAGACTAACGACAAAACAGAGTTTGGAATCCTGGAGGTAGAAATTCATTGAGACTTGTGGCTGTCACATTATTACAGAAAAGTGACATACCTCATAGATAGTAGTGAATGGAAATTTTTCTACATGGGGAGTTTGATGCAGGAGCATCCTACTAAATTTTCATTATTTATTTGGGTAATTTAGGGGATGATTTTTTTTAATTATTTTATAAATAATGTACATTTTAAATAAATTAAGAGAAAAACCTGAGTGTGAGGTTTACTGTAAATATTCTCTTATATTTGAGAATATGAGTGAACTTATTTGGGTTGTATAGATATATTAGGGCTTATGAAATCCTTACATAGAAATTAGTTGAGTTAGAGGGATAAGCTATTTTATGATTTGGTTGATTTATTTGTGGAGGAAATCATGGATTCAAATTAATCCACAATTATGTATAAATATGAGCTTGGTGTGAGGATGGATATAGATATATAGAGAGAAATGGTGTGAGAGTCTATGTAAAAGGCGAGAGCCGAGAGAGAAACCAAATGTATTATTGGCCAAGGAAGAGTTTAACACTGAAATTTATTGTTTTGTTTATATACTCATTTGTTTTATTCACTCTCCGTTGATTATTTGATTAAACCTCTATTATGTTGCATATGTCTTAAATTTATAATATATATTACCAACGAATGGCATGTGTAAGGCGGTATTTGTCAGAATAAATTCAAAGTGGAGGATATCGATATCAAATAGCTCATGGATGGAAGAGTTTTCTGGCTATGATGTGATTTAGCAGATTCATGTTATCACATAATGTTTAATTGAAATTGCAGAGCTTCATATTCCGCAGATATACATCTTGTGCATATGGTTATTCTTTGAGTATATTGCTCTGTTTATCTGCGATGTATGTTAATGATTAAATGATGGCTTATTTGAATTTTATGCAAAGTATCATTTCATATTCAAAGAATTGGTGGTATCTATTTTTTTTCCGCGTGTATTCTAATTTTTCGCAGATCCTCTGCATCAATTTTGAGCATTTTGACCCTTGTGAAGTGCATTAATAACCAGACATGATAGGTGTAGAGTGTAGAGAAGCTTCCTTCACAAGTAAAGTAATTCATGATGATTTTCACCATGGGGGAATACCTATCCAGGAGGTAAGAGAAAGGAAAGACCCTCTTTCCTTCATTTTTGTACCTTGGCTTAATGTAGGGCTCATAGTAATGATCCTCCAAGTCTTTTTTTTTGTACAATTTTTCAGCAACATTTGGAATTCTAGTGGCAGTTTCTATAATCGTTGTAGATACTGTGAATGTGACACTAGCAAGGGTTACCTGGTTTCCATGAAGATTATAAATGAACAACCTAGTCAAAACAGGGTGATATTGGATCCTTTGTATTTTTTCACATTAGTCAAAGCATCCTACATGCTTGAAACATGTCACAGTCATGGGAAAGGCCATGAGTTATTTGGTGTTTGGAGGTTCAATTCTGAGTATCCTCCCTCCTTTGTGTGGCCTCCTCTCTTCCCTTTCTTTTTCCTCGCTGATTTCTCTATTTTCCTCTTCCATAGTGTCTTGGCTAGAAACCCTAGGGAGATGATGGGAGTGAAATTTAGGTTTAGGGAGTGGGGAATGGGATGGAAAAAATTATGGAGATGTGGGAAGGGGTTTATGAAATTAGGGAGGTGAAAGGAAGTAGAAATGGTAAGGGAATTGTGGATGGGAATTTAATTACATGTATAGGGATTTTGGGAGCCTAGGGAATTGAAGCATATAGGTCTTAGGGTATTGGGAATTGAAGATAGTGATATAGGGGGTAGGGATAGGGTCAAATGAAATGTAGGAAAGGAATGTGAGGTGGAAGGGAGTGGAAGTTGGGGATTTGATAGTGATACTAGGGTTTTAATCTCAAGAAAACACCAAATATTGAATACAACATTAAAAACCACATAAATTTATTTAAGGAGAAGAGGAACGATGTAATTGTGGCTTACTTGCTTGCTGGAGAGCGTGAGTAATGATTTTCTGAAGTTTGAAAGTGATGCCAATCGATTTGGAGCTCACTGAGCATTTTTGGGTAGTTGTGCCCTCCCTTTTCCAGGTGTGTAGTGCCTGAAGGCAGTGCGTAGCACGACCTACAAGTGCACTCTCCTGATGTCCAGGTGCATAGCGCCACACAAAAAATTCAAAATTTTTCCCTTCAAATTGAAATTTCGTGCTCTGGAGGTGGTGACTCAATGCTGCAAGGGATAAATGAAGATGCATTTGATGTCTTAAGGGATTTTATACTTGGTGCATTGATGATTTGGTCCTTGGGACCCACTTTATTCCACTATCACTCACTTAATATTTTGAAACACTGTCCTTTCACTTGACTCTTTCTAGTATAACCCATATCTAAGTGGGCGAAGCTTGAGGTGGGGTCCAACAAGGCACTCCTTCTGAAAATATAGCCACACATTTTCGCCCACCTGGAAGTTGTGTGGCACCTGATGCTGATCATGTTACTGCTTCTACTTAGCATTGGATCTATCTAATATGTCATGATCATGTTGGTGTATGTGTTGAATGCGCTCAATGAAGTTGTTCGCCTTGTCAGCTTCAAAATGGACATGAGCCGAATCTTTGTGAGTAGTTGCAAATGGCATGGCTACGTCAATAGGACATAGTGGTTGGAATCCCACACTCACCTGGAAGGGTTTGTGGCCAGTTGAGTTCTGGAGAGCTTGGTTATAACTATTTTTTACATATGGGAGTCTCTCATCCCTTTGCATGGATGCTTTGAGTTGTACATGTGAAAAATGTGTGCCATCATCTTGTCGAAGACCTTTGTCTGTCCATCGGTTTGGGGATGGAAAGCTATGGACTTGGTGAGCTTGGTGTCCAGCATCGACCAAATGTTGGACCAAAATGTAATGACGAACCTGCTATCTCTGAAATGATAGACTGTGGGATCCAAATGTGTACCCACACTTATTCAAAGAAGATTTTAGTAGTGGCTTATGCTGTGAAATTATTCTTGCAGGCTGTCAAAATGGCTGTCTTTGAGAATTTGTCGACAGCCACAAAAACACAATGATTTCCATGCTTAGTAGAAGGAAAGTCTGATATGTAATCCATGGAGATGGATTCCAAAGGTCGAATAGGGGTAGGAAGTGAATTATATGGGCCTTGCTTCTTGATGGTTGGTTTGGAAATGATGTAGAAAGTGCAGGATATAATGTACTTCCTGACATCTTATCGAAGGTTTGGCCAATAGAAATACTTCTGCAATATTGCCACTATTTTCTCGACCCCGAAATTCCCAGCGAGCCAACTGTAGTGCACTTCCAAAACCATCTTGGGACACTCGCTTGAAGGAAAAAAAAGGTGTTCGAGGTGACATAGCAGTGTATCCTGGATGTGAAATTTTGGAACTTGCTTACCTTCCAAGAGCATCTTGTATGTGTGGTTGAATTCTAGATCGCTTCTATAGAGAAGCGACGAATCATAAGTCTCATTACCACAGGAGTTGAGCACGATGGTTAGTGCCATAATCGGTGGTCAGCTGAGGCAGTATGCAACATTTTGGTGCTACCCTTATTGTAATTGATGTTCAAATGAAACCATTGCAGGTATGTATACCACTTCTAATGGCGATAATTGTGAAACTACCCTTGTGTTTGTATGAACTGCTGGGGTTAGTGGTTTGTGTGTATGACTGTTTCCTTCCCCAAAATGTAATGCTTCCATTGTCAGAAAGCCTGCATGATGGAATACATATATTTGTCATAAATGGGATACTTCCAGACTGTGTCGGAAAGTGTCTAATTGTGATATGCCATTTTATGCCCCTGTTGAGTAAGAACTTCCCCAATAGCATAATCAGAGGCATCTGTCTCGATATCAAATGGTTGTTGCAAGTCTGGTAATGTAAGCACTAGTGAAAATCAGGGGCAATGTTTCAACTCTACAAATGCCTTCTATTGAGATTCATACCAAAATAATTTTTCTTTCACTCCTCCCTTGGTGACTTGACTCAAGGGCCAAGTGATATTAGAGAATCCCAACATGAGCCTGTGGTAGAAATTAGCAAGACCCAAAAAGTTGCATAGCTATGTTAGAGTGGTTTAGGCTGGCCAATCTCGAATGACTTGGATCTTGGCTGGATCCACAAGAACCCCCTGCTAATCAATAATGTATCGTGTTATCACAAAATCAGACCTGACAGGCTACTAATCAAATCGATCAGATGTAACTATTTCAAACCAATATTTTGATTGAGGCTTAGCCTCCTCAACCTAAGAGGGCTCTCTCAAGGGTTAATGATTTTTTATAGTGTTATTGTCCCATGATTTGGCAGATTGGTAAACCAAATGAAAAAGTAACATCAGACCAGTCTTTGGAGTCTTATGACCTAGCCTTCATGGACTCAGAGAGGGCTCTCTCTCTTATGCGAAGGATGTGAACTTGTTCGCTTTGGCTGATTGATTTTAGGCTAGTTGTTAAGTGTCAGTTTGTTTGTTTGTTTTGGGTTGGGGTAAGATGATCAAGTGGGATAGGTGGAGTGAGAAGTTATCAAATCAATTGGGTAATGGAGTCTATGAAGTTATTGATATCTTGGTAGCGAATCGGGGTACATCACAGGGAAAATCTACTGTACTTAATGGATCTTTTAATTTTATGTGTGAGGTGAAATGGAAAATAAGTTTGGGAACCAAGGTAGGGCAAAGGGCAGTTAAGAATCCTTTGTAAAATACCTATGAACATGGAGGTCTTTAATATTGATAAGAAAAATATACTAATCATGAGATACCATTTACTCAATGAAAATTCTTTTAAACAAATAAACATTCAAGATAAATATTCCAATAAAACACGAAAGCAAGAAAACTTATCTAACTTCAATGGTTCAAATTTAAAGATTTGAAAACATATAAGAAACAAATAGCATCAATAAATGAAGAGGGAATTCCAAAGCATCATTCATTAAAATATAAAGAACTTCTAGGGAAACTGATAAGCATATTCAAAGGGAAAAATCGAAACAAGACTTCTTTTACTTAACCTAACAATCAATACATCAAAGAGACATTTCAAGACATAGTTTAGATAGCATTTAAAAATAAGGGCTTACCATGAATCATGTTTATAAACTACAATATTAATCCAATAATGAAAAATACAAACTTAGGTGGGCCTAAGGATCAATTAATAATTATTTAAGATAACCCAGTAGAAGAAAACATGAAAACAATAGCTAACAGGAGGACTGAGGTGCCTCAAGCAACATTTCTTATCCTATACTCTTTTGAGCTATTGAAAAATAGAAATATGGACATATGGAAAACATGAACATATGAGAGATACATCACAATTAACTAAACTCAGGGATCCTGTAAGCAAGCCTTCATCACCATCAATCAAGGCAATCCATCCACAAGCTCCAAAACACTAAATTGTTATTTAACTTTCAAAAACCATGTCTTTCTCTTAAACACATCAAGTTCCCAAGTGTTGAAAATGAATCCTCATGCCTTATATAACAAGCAAGGAAGAAGAAAACCAAAGAGAATATCTATAAGCCTATTGGCCAACAAGAAATATCCTAAGTTGTCCTTGAGGCCTTGCAAGGCCCAAGGCACAAAAATATCCAACAAATATATTTTCCAGCCAAAAATAGCAATTATATTGACTTTTTGGCCCTGATAAGAATGTGAAAACTTTCCAAACGCACATTCTTCCTAGTCATCTACAGGAGTGCAGCACACTGTGTCAAAAATTAAAATTATGCCAGGAGCGTAGCACAGAAATAAGCCTTTTTGCAGCACTGTTTTGGAGGCCTTCCCAATGTCAGAAAAGGATCCATGATGGCTCGCTGGAAATGAATTGAAGTCTACTTTCCATATATACCTTTATTTATTCAATATAGCCTCTTTAATACACCCAAAATGGGAAAATTACAAGACTTCCAGGAGCACGGCACATGCTCAGAAAAGTGGGCAGAAAGGTGAAAAAATGAGTGTTTTTGACCCTTTTGGGGGGTCAAAACAACTCCAACTAAGCTGAAAATTGGTGAGAATACTCTTATAATGATGGGGAATCCAAAAAATTAAACCTATCCTTCTAAAGGTGCCCTGGGAAAAAGCGAAGCCACAGGGTGTGCTGCGCTCCTAACCTCAAAATTTGCAAAAAACAAAAATTTGTTCAATTTCCTCCAAATTTGGTAGGCAGGTGACTCATGGGTCCTTGGAGACCTGTAGAGAAGCTTGGATCAAAATAACAAGCCTATCTTGGTCCTTTTCATCATTTGGTGCTGGGCCCTCATTTTGGGCAGTTTTGAGTTTTTTCCTTGCAAAGTGGTTTCTTTGTTTGTAGTGCTTAGTCATTTTCCTTTGCAAGCTCAAGTCTTTGTTGGCCTTCTCCAGTTTGGCCTCTAGATGTATGTTAGACCTCTCAAGCCATGATTCCCTATCATGCTCAAATTCTATGGAAATGAGTTCAGTGAGGGGAATTTGTTGTGCTTGGGCCGATTCTTCTTCTCTCTGTTTTGTTAATGCTTTCCTAAGACCCATAGTCCTAGGTCGCCTTCCAGTTTGTCCCTCTTCATCACTACTCTCCTCATAAATTCCCATGTATTCCTCCAACTGCAGTTGTGACCTTTGAGTCTATTTCCGGTATTTGAATGCCCTTGCTTCATAGATGGCTAGCTGGCCACTCATTTTTTTGTACTGCATCTACAATAAGTTAATGAGATCCTTAGCTCTCCCTAATTTAGCTTCCAAATCCCTGATATGTGCATTCGTGTCTTGTAGAAGGGAGTTTGCAATTCTTGTTTCATTTTCATTGTCATTGTTTATGTTGATGAGTTCAAATTCTCTTTCCTCCTGATGGTTGTATTCTTCCTCCTTCATTTGTTGTTTACATTTGTAAATGATTTGTGTTGAGGAGGATGGCATAGCCCCTTGCCTTTTGGAGGCAGCAAACACATGCCTCTCTACTTTTTGATAGATAATGGGGAAAGGTGCAACAACTTTCATTTGCAAACTTTGATCATTAGTGACCTTAGGACTACTTTTCTCCTCATGTATTATCTTTGTGAGTGCATCATTTCCACCTTGCTTTTGACTACCCTTTTGATAAATAGTCTCACTAGCTCTTAAGCCATCATCATTGTTAAGACCCTTAGGACTGTCATCCTCTGTTTTTGCAATGCTAGAAGTGTCTTCATTACTACTTGGTACATCTTTATCTTCATGAATGTCCTCTTCTTCATCCTTTGACCCAGTATTTTCATTGTCAAACTCAGCCTTTGTCACCTTTTGCACTCTCTGTGGGGTCATTGTCATAGGCAACCTCATTAGTCCCTCTTATACTTTGATGGTCAATTTCTTCCTTACTAGGTGAGTTTTCCTCACTTCTTTGCCCACCGTCTTCTCTGTATTACCTATGGTCTTCACCTTCAATTTCAATCTCTATTTCATAACTTGTATCATTTGCAGTTCTGATATGTTCACTATCCTTGTTTTCACAATTTGTCCATTCACCATTATGTACACTATCCTCTTGGCTGAATTCTTCTTCACTATTTGGTTCATTATTTACCCCTTTTCCTTGACTGTCATTGGTTTGTTGACTGTCACTAGGCTTATTGTTTTGGCCCTCTTGTAGCTCATTGTTTTCCTCTAGATAAGCTGTCTCTGACCCTATATCCTTGGAATCATATTCTTCACCATTAGAGCCACTATTTTGGTTTTTTTGCTCATTATTGGGCTCACTACTTTCATCTATGTTTTTTTCTTCATCAACACTTTATTCTTTGGCACTAACTTCATTAATTTCTTCTTGGCCATCTTCCTCTCCTTCACTTCTTTCTTCATTTGCATCACTACTTTCTTCTTGGCCATCTTCCTCTTTTCCATATTCCTCTTCTTCGCTACTTTCTTCATTTTCATCATCCTCTCCCTCACTACTTTCTTCTTGGCCATCACTGATTTCTTCTTGGCCATCACTGCTTTCTTCATTTTCTGATTTCTTAGGGAAAGGTGAATCAGGAAGGTCTATTTGAGGAAATTATTCATGTGAAGAAGATGAACCAAGGTCAGTGGCAGGTGATGGAGGTGTGTGAGGAGGATTTGAGATGATGATGGCAGGCTTTGTAGAGGGATGGGTTGTGGAGTTGTGAAATCATCATGGGTGATTAAAACCTCCCAGGTGATGCCTTGTTGTTCTAATTGGTGTGAGACAATCACTTTGATGAGGGAATGATGAAAAAGGCTTGAAATTTGTTGGGATGGAGGCCTCCTTTGCATGATGGAAGACATTTTCTGAATACTTTTTCAAAGGTGGTAGGGCACATGTAGCAGCTTGGTATCGGTGAAGTGCATGAGGAGTCTTATGTGGTAGGAATAGACTCTGGAGAACCTTACCCTCGTAGGTGAAGTATTTCATAATAATCTTCATTAGGAGAACATATCTGTCAAATAGATGAGAGAAGGTGAACATGGTCTTGCAGTAAGCTTGATAACTTGGTTTCAAGAATGGGTGATAGTGGCTTAGGTCCAGATGCATTTGTTTGAACCACCTTTCTCTTATGCAAGGTATTCCAGTGGCCCTAGAGATGGCATTGGTGGTCAACTCAAAATTCAACCGGCTAGGTGTACTTGATGATTATGAAGGTTTAGGGCAAAGAGTTTGGTCAACTAAGGGTGACTCTGGATATTTTGTACTTTTTTACAGAATTTATAGCATCTCAATCCTTGAAAACAAGAAAAAATAGTAGGGGAGGTTATCATCTCTTCAGTGCTTATAGGTTCAAACCTATTTGGCATCCCTCCCTTCATTTGCTGCTTTTTAAGCCTTTGAATTGCCTCATCAATGTCAACATTCTCTTCTTTAGACACTTTTTATTTTTTTATTTTTTACACCCCTACCTCAAAATATTTAAAGAGAATTGGCACTACTTGTAGAATGATGTGACAATGGTGAATGAGATGGTGAGGTTTCTAATTAGGTCAAGGCCCAACAGTGTATAGGCCAAGTGTTTTCTTTAGGATTTCACTGCCTTCTCTAAACCAACATTAAATTTTCTTTGTGAACTTATCTCTTAGAAAAGCATGAACATGTAGGAAAAGTTCAAAATACCTCTCAAAATGCCTCCATAGCAGGAAAAATAGTCACAAAACATTGGGCAGAGTCGAGTCACCCCTTAAACAAAAATTCAGGCAGAGGTTGCACGCTGTGGCAGGAGCGCAACACAACTTATGCACGTAGCTCCTGAACATGCCTAGTAGAGTCAGGTCACCTCCTGAATGAAAATTAGGGAAGAGGCTACACGCTGTGGCAGGAGCACAACACAACTTCTGCACGAAGCTCCTGAACATGCCTGGCAGAGTTGGGTCACCTCCTAAATGAAAATTCGGGCAGAGGTTGCATGTTGTGGTAGGAGCGCAACACAGCTTCTGAACACAACTCCTGAACATGCTTGGCAGAGTTGGGTCACCTCCTAAATGAAAATTCGGGCAGAGGTTTCACGTTGTGGCAAGAGCACAACATAGCTTCTGCACACAGCTCCCAAATGTGCCTTGCAAAGTTGGATCACCTCCTGAACAAAAATTCGGGCAGAGGTTGCATGCTGTGGTAGGAGCGCAGCACGGTGCTGGGCCTCGGGCTGAGGTTGCATGATGGTGGGCGCGCAACACACTGATGTTGGGTGGCCCTGAACGTGTTTCTGTCTGGAGGTTGCATAGTGCATTTTCTATAGGCACGCAGTGCCTCCGCATAGGAACGTAGCACCGAAAGGGAAATAGCACAGGGAGACGCTACAGGAGTGCAACACAGCACTCGGAAAAAATTCATGAGGACTCTATCTAAAAATTTGAAAAAACCCTCACTCCTTCTGCAAATATCCATATGGTAAATGGGAGATGTTTTGCTGGAGTTGTTTTATACCTTTTGATAAAAATTAAAGGTAAAACCCACTTTACAAATGTTATTTTTGGCTTTTTTCTTTTTTGCTAATACTCTCTTTTTCTTTGCAGGTGGTGTTTATAAGGAGCAATGCTCTTTTGATCTTTTTATTTCTTTTGGAGTAGGCATTTTTTCAAAACCTCTGGAAAACTAGGGATTTTGCTTGATTTTTTCATTTTTCATTTTGAAACTATTTCCTCTCTTTGTCTACTTGATGGATGTTGGCATTATTCATGAGTCTTGTGTCCCTTTATGCTGATACTCTTTTCATATTTTTCAATCTTTGGTGTAGTTGAGTATTGATTTTCATGTCTGCCCTTCTTGATCTTCTTTAAAACCTCTTATTTTACCTTTGGATGAAGTGGAGTTAGTGCTTGTCTTCCAAACCCAAGAAGGTAGTTTGAAAACCCTTTGAAACCATCTACTATGATGAAGGAGGCTTCTTTGTCACTATTTGACCATCTTTGTCCATCTTCCCAAACTTCTGAGTTTTTAGGGATGCTTAGAAAAAGCAAACATTGTTGTCTTCTAAGTTCTCAAAGGAAAAATGATCAAACTCATTACTCTTGTCTAAAAAGTCTTCAATGATCATTTGAAGGGGTTGAGGTGTCATTTGCCTTTGTAACCCTCGTATTGCTTTATTTCTTTATCAAAATAGTCACAAATCTTGATTCCCATCAAACCCATACCTTGCTACTTTCTTCTTGGTTGTGAGTCATTTTCTTGTGATGGTGCCTCTCATTACTTTACCTCTTGCTAAGTTGATAGCCTTTTGAATCTTTTGTAGAAATGTAAGATAGGGGCAGTTTCCCCCTAAAAAACTTGTGCTTTAGGCCAATTATCATTTTTGAATGATCTCTTTGATGAGTTTAAGACAAGATCGACAATCCTTCCTTCTTTGAATGCAATTTCTTCATATACGAAAAACAGAGTTTGTAGGGCACCAAATCCACCCTATGACTTTGTGAAACTCTAGGTGGCCTAGTGAAGGCTTTCTAGGACTTGGCTTTTGGACTGAAACCTAGAACTTGGGATCTATCAAGTGTGAGACAAAGTTCATGATAAACTAATTTATTGAAGACCCAAAACCCAATGTGTTGATTTATTAAAGAGTCTACATAGATAGTTTGAGACTATCAGTGTTTATGAGTAGTTTGGGGGACACAAAAGGTTGATTGATTGGTGAGCTTAGGTAGCAGTGGGGTTTTTAGGTGAAACAAAAACACAGGATTTGGGTCAAAGGTGACATGATATAGATAAAATGGGTGACATGGGATCTTAATGGGTGTTATGAGACTTGTAGGAAAAGCTAGATACGATGAAATGATGGAATAGTGAAAAATTATCTTAAGGATAATGAAGGTAGTGAGATTTCTAGAAGTCACAATGTCTATGAGCTTTGTTTCTAGAAATATTGCAATAATAATTTATTCATCAACAATGCGAAAATTACTTATGACTAACAGTGGCTCCACTTGGGGAGGGCAACTCCTTTTCAAGAGGTTTCTAGAATTTCAGATCTCTAGCTTTATGGAGACCAGTGCCTCATCCATTGGGCATATTTTTACCTTTACTTACTTACTGATGTTTGCCTGAAGCTATGATCTCAAAAATATGAAAGATATGATCAGCTTAATTTCATCTCTACCTACCCAACCTACTTGCCTGTCATTTTCTTCTTTAGGTGCATTCAGACTAGCAACCTTGACATCCTTTTATTCTTTAAAATAAAAAGCTATCTACTTCTACACTTATTTCTTCCAGGAGTTCAGATTAGGCTAGTGAACTCCTTTGATTCTCTACATATATTATTCAACTGTCAAGGTTAAACTTTTTGACAATATTTATTCACTAAGCTAAAAACATGAAATTGAAAACATGAATAAATTAGGATTAGACAATCCGATTTATCATGGGTTTGTGGCATAAAAACAAGCTGCACACAAATGTTATTTTTGTACAAAATAAGACTAGAAAAATTAGGGCTAGGATACATAGTTTTCTATTCATCCCTATTTTTCTCCTTGGTTCTGTTTTGAGCATGTTGAACCAGTATCTTTCTTTCCTAATCTATTTTCTTCGACAAGTCACCCTTCAATGATTTGACCAACATTCTTTTCACTAACTTCTCAACAATAAATTTAAAACATGTTTAGCCATGATTGGGCTAGATGACTAAACAAGACATTCTTTTTGTGCCAGTAGTGGAATTTCGGCTTGCACACTTTTAGTACTGCTATTTTTTGGGTATGGGGCTATACCTTGTTTTTTGAATCTGCCCTCTTTTCCATTATTTTCTATGTTTTTTTGTTTTTCTCTTCATGACATTTTCTTCAAACAATGGTATGTACAATGAGTGAAAAACCAAAGCTAAGAATTTTTACAGCAATGGTGTTTGAGCATCCTGTCTTCAAAAATATCTCCTAACATTTTCTATCCATTCAGCTCTTGTAAACAGAAAAAAATTGTTACCTCTATTTGACAACATGGTATAAAGATTATCCCAAGAGTTTTCATAAAACCAAGAATCTCCTTGGTGCTTCTTCTTTGACCGTTGCCTCTCAAATCTGTTTATGTCAAAGATATTCTTTAAGTAGGCAAGGTATCCATTTTCATCTCTAAAACAAATGATGAAGTCATCCATATATGTCATAGTGAAGAAATTGAAAACTGAAAACATATTTTTTTGGAAGGTGTCTCTAGCACTCTCTAGTCCAGGAAGTATTTGTTTAAACATGCAATTATCCCGAGGAAAATTGAAAAAGTCTTTGAGCTGATTTATCTGAAGTGGTATCGCCTGATGGTAACCTGAAAAACTACCATGTAATAATATTTGGTTAGAAGACCTTAGAAAAACACTATTTGATCCTTTGGAATGGTTTATCCTGGTACTTGAAGTCTATATAAATCCTATTCCCTTTTTCCTTCTTTCTAAGTGAACTCAACTGCTCAAGGTTTTCATGATTCTTTTTGAAAAGAGGGCTTTTTAGAACAATGATTGTGTTGCAATTTTTTAGACTAGCTTGCCTACACACATAAGCATTCTGAAATTTTTTGTACAATCTTGTATTTCTTTGCTTCGTGTGTGCAAACAACTTAAACTATTTCAGGCTTCTTAAGTTTACCCATGCCATCTTTCTCTATATCATCTTTAGTAAAGACTTCTTTAGAATCTATAGCAATATTTGTGGAAATTGATAGCTTTTATGAAGAGGAGAAATTCTTGGATGATGAAGTATTTAGGTAAGGTAAAAACATAAGACTATCTTGCTCTAGATTACCAAAGATTTTGGTTTTGTGAGGATATTTAATTTCTTCTGGATTAGCAAAAGGAAGAAGTTGTGTTTTTGTGGTTTGTCTTTCTTTTGAGCAACCTGTTTCCTATTCTAAACTGATTTTTGTTTTTGACATTTCATTTCCAATTTGCAGGAAATCAATTTTAGTTTTATTATCTTGTGGTGTTTCAGGGTCGTGATAGTTTTGATTGTCGAACTCATTGTAGAGGGACTGACCTGATTGTTGCAATGGGCTTATATCTTCACAATATTCATTCACTTGCTCATCAAGGTCATTTTCATTGTACAAGATGAATGAGTCCAAGTCTGAATGAATGGAATAGATAGGGGTTTTGTTGGGTTTATCTACACTACTTACCATATAATTCATGTGAGATTCCCTCTAGAGTCTCCTTGTTTGGTTAAAAATTGGGATGGTAGCATAATACATGTCAAGTTGGAGGTTACCGAGAAGTTTAGCTCCTCAAGATCGGGATAAAAGAATTCCATATTTGGGGGGAATGTCAGCCACGACTATATCCATGACCAGGCTCCTAGCGGGTATTTGCGCCAAAGTGATACAAAGATCCTTGATTAGACCCAAAAATTTGACTCTACTTGAATCAAAAGAGTACAATTATTTTTAAGGTTTGGTTATTTCTAGGCCTAAAATTTCCATAACCACCTTAGGCATGAGGTTGTGTGAGGCATCAAAATCTAGCATAGCATTGTGTAATATTTTGTCATGTACATTCAGGCTAAATTAGAAAGGAAAAATAACTCCTTCTTAATATTTTTCCTCTACTTCGGGACAAAAAACAATCTCGGGTTTATCATCAGTTAAGTTTAGAGTATCTGTATCATTTCCTAAGTTTAGAAATTTCAAAATGTCATGTCCCAAGTGAGGGATTTTCTGCTCCATCGGGAACATCTAAGATGTTCCATTTTTCTTTCTTCAGTGAGACACTGCAAGTCCATTTCAGAGATTGACTAATGGGGAATTTACAGGATATGACTCCTTCCAAAGAAGGGAGAAATCCTGAGGCTAGCTAGCCCTTCTCAGACTCTGCCTATGGATATGCGATATTCCACCTCGGGAATTTCTGCCACAATGTCCTTTAGACGTTGTATAAGGAAGGTATTGTATAAATAAGGCAACCAATGCTAGGATTCCCTAGAAAAATTCTAATATAACTTCCCTACAGAAAATGAGCTTAAATAAATGATTCTAGATGGGTGATACAAATCTCCCCAAACTAGATCTCTAAAACAATGCTCAATGAAAGAGCTTACAACAATATGCAAAACATCAGTATGAAACTCTGCAAATATGAATATACCATGAGAGGGAAAATATCACAGCCATCATTAAATTAATATATCGGCATGAATCATACAATAATATCATGAGGAACAAGGCCCTCAAGCTTTAGAAACAATCTCCAATGGATATACAACATAATGCTGGAGAAGTTGCAGCTACACAGAATGTCGGAAGAACATAAATGTGCAGTATCTATATGAGATGCAGTTGCTGAATGTATAAAAATGAAATGTAGCTGAAGGAATACAAAGAAAATGGCCCAAGAAAGGAAAATGGGATGAAGATGTGATTTCTAGCCAATCTCAAGGGGATTGCTAGAAATGTCGGACAAAATATAAAAGTGACAAACCAATTGTCACTGCAGCTGGAAAAAAATGAATATCAGGTTGTGGTTAATATGATATGATTCTTCCCTCCTCTGATAATACCTTCAAGGAAAAGGGTTTGATCCCCTTCCACTCAAAAGCACTCCTCCTGATGAGCACAAGAATCTCCCTCAACACTGCCCTCATAGAATAACACAATTTCTCCAAGTGACTGCGTAGTGGGAGATGGTGAATGAGTGGCCTAATGCCATAGATCTTAAATGAATTCCATGAGTTATCTCTGTAGCTCCTCCAAAGAAGAAATCCATCCTCCTCTTAAAATGCAAGTAGGGAAGAACTCTATGAGTTCCTCTGCTGCTACCCCAGCTACACAACACCAACCTGCTACAGGAAAATGCTACAACTAAAGGAGTAAGCTTGGAAAAATGTTGGAATGAGGAAATGTAGCTCAAAACCTCTCCTCCCATGAGGGAGAGGTGGGGGATCCCCACTGATAACACCCCCAGTGCTCAAGAGCAATGCAATCCTGCTAAACAGCCCGGATGTGCAAGTCCTTGGCCTTACCATGAAATTTTTGAATCAAGGAATGAATGAAAATGAGTTTCTCCTTCGTTCTTATAAGAAAATGAACTCTCTTCCACCATAGGTCCCACAATTATGGTTTTCATTAACTTTTGAATGCTTTCTCTCCAAAAGCTACATTGTCTTCTAATGCAAGCTACCTCTCTAAGGCAGCGTTGTTGACTTGGTCAAAGATGGCCAACTCAAGGTGATCCTCATCATGTTCACACCATTAGGTGTTTATTTCAACTACTTCATTATTTCTTCTTTCACACAAGGAGTGTTATTCTCCATTTAAAGGGGTTAAGGGATCTCCTTACCCATTTTATTTAACAAAATAAAAATATGCCACTATAATGTTCCATTTTAGCTTGAGGCTAAAATTGGGAACATTATAGTCCTCCCCTCCCACATGTTGCTTGTCACCAAGAAACTGCATAGAGAGAACAAAATTTTCTCCCCCTTCTTCTCTTGTGGCCTCCTCATCAACAATCTCCACCGTTGCTCAAGATATGCTGCAATAAAACTTTCCTCCAATGCCTCCTCCCAAGTATGCAAACCGGAATGGTTTACACCCTGAAAGATAGAAGGTGTAGGTGGAAATATCCTTGCTGAACCATGGCCTTCTCAAGGTAGGAGTGATGACATGCATGGGAAAATATAATCCCACTAGTGATCTCCTCATCCATGCTATCATCCAAATGGAAATCTTGCCCCGATTCTGCAATGTAATGGGGCTGAATGGAGAGTTGTGTTTCTTCATCATGATAAGCTCTTCTCTCCCTCTGTAGTCCATATGGGGCTGCCTCTATCCTTAGGCTGAAATGGTATGGCCTCCAAGTGTGGCCCAAGCTACCCCATCAAAATATCTAGCCATGAGATGCCTCTGCAAATTCTCCAAGTGGTTTTCCCCACACAAAGAGAAAAGTAACAGTATGGCAATCATGGTTTTCCCATGGTATCTCCTAAAAAATGGAACATGTGCAATGGGGAGAATAATGCTCCCAATGGGCTGTACAAATCCTCCAAGTCACTCTCCAAATGGTGCTCCCTGTGAATAAATAATCATCAGCAATACAAGGTAGCATAATACAATGTAAACAAGCTGCCTTAAGACAACTAGAGAGTGGGTCACTGCTCCTTCCATGGGACCAACGCAGTGAGCCTCTTTCCTTCATCAAGGATATACATAACAAGTGATTTTCCTAGCCACTTGTTTTCTGCCACACACATCTCAAAATATAGGAACATGAAAATATAAATTGGTGCCAATGGTTCACACCAAGGAGCATGTGGCTCCCTCCACAAACCACCATAAGAATGGCCCATTTTTCTGCTATAAAAGTTTACAAATACATCCTTGTACATCATGCAAGAAGGGATCAACTCTTCTTGACTCATCATGCTACTCAAACAAGGAAGGAAAGTACAATATAGAATGAGATGATTATACCTTTTCCAATTTGTACTTGAGCTCTTGAGCTTGAAATGGCCCAACTGAAAATTCCCCTCTACCATCAATGAGTAGGGAAGTGGCTGTGAGGTTCTCTCCACCATAATCAAGCGGGCTATGCATCTCTCCCAATGCTGATAGGTGCCATGATGAATGACCTCCAAATGAACTCCTCTAGCCAATCAAAGTATGCATCCAAGTCCACAGCTAGGAATCCCTCATATGCTGCATGCAATAATCTCTTCTTGAGACTAGAAACCCTAGCCAAGAAGAATCTGCCATAATTTTGGATGACCATATCATAAACTTTGCATCAGTCATATCCCTCCTAGTCATCAAGAATCATGCATGCATCAAAATCCTAGGGGACTACTCGACCAAAGCTAAGTCCTCCATCCAATGTGGTGCTCCATCACATTGTTGCCTGCTACCTTGACATCCCCCTCATGTCAAATTCATCCTCCAATGTTTATGCCATGCCATCATGCAACTCATCATACTCAAATAGAAATAAGGACCTCTGAAAATGATCCTCGATGAGAGACTTTCACCTCCAAAGAACCTCCTGATCCTGGGCAACGTAAGCATGAGTGGCCTCCATCCACTCCAAAGCAAGAAAGAGTCCTTCCTTAAGGAAGAATCCTCTCTCTCATCAAATCCATGGAGCAGTCATCATGAATCATGAATATGCTATACTCCACCTCTGCATCAACTCTATCTCCACAGTATAGCTGATGAGAGTGGGTGAGACTGAAAATGAGAGGGTGTATCCCTCCTCCTTATGCTTATCCCCAAAATCACTGTGCTGTAATGGACTCCTCTACTGTCTCCACCCCTCCGAAATCCAATTAGTGGTGAACCAAATAGCATGATGCCCCTCATCACCTCCAAATCACGTGGCCTCCAAAGTGGAAAGCCTCCAAAAGTGAGACATCAAGATCTAAAATAGACTGCATGTATGAGTGGAGTGATTTGTCCCTCTCTCCTTTGTGCAGTGCAGTCTCTTTCCCATGTGCAGAAAGTTTCTGAAATAGATAAGGGAGAATGCTCATCATCCCTTCATGCTGATCCTTCTGCTCTTCTTCCTCCATCTCACAATCCCCAACAAATGCTACATATGGCTCTAGAATTGTGTCTTGGTACCCACATGAAAAATGTTTGGAATCTCCTTGCAAAGACACAAGGGCTCCTCTAGTGGAAGCAATGGCTCCCCTTACTCCTCCATGTGGTGATGGATTTCCTTCTAATATGATAGCGTTGTTGGTACTTCCAATGTATGAAAAGTGTTTGTGTTTATGACATAATGATTTTCACCAAGTTTTCTCCACCAAACCCTTAGTGAATGCATCACAAATTTTTGCATCTGCATGTTAATGAAAAATGAAACCCTCAAACCAAAAATCATGAGCCATACCTTGAGTTGCACTGTTGCTCCTCCCATGGCCTCTTTTCTTCCTACATTCCTTTGCAAAGAATGTGAACAAAGGACTGCGATGTGGATCTACATGTGTAGCTGAATGCTCACACCCTTCATGAAGTAGCTAGGATTTGCCTCATCAACAAACCCTTCTCAGAAAATTTCTCCAAATTTCCCTTTCATCAAGATCTTCAATGATGCTCTTGATGGTCTAGAAAAGAAGAAGGGAAACCTCCTCTTCCATCATTCCTCTTTCCTTTTCTCCTTTGTAAATCTCCTCTCCTCGGAGAGAAGCTCCTCTTCTGATAGAAATGGATCTTGGGCATAGGCTGAGCAAAGATCATGCTCTGATACCACTGTAATGTCCCAAATGAAGGATTTTCTGCTCCATCAGGAACATCTAAGATGTTCAAGTTTTATTTCTTCAGTGAGATACTGCAAGTCCATTTCATAGATTGACTGATGGGTCATTTACAGGATATGAATTTTTCCAAATAAGGGAGAAATCCTCAGGCTAGTTGGCCCTTCTCAGACTTTGCATATGGATATGAAATATTCCACCTCGGGAATTTTTTCCACAGGGTCCTTGGGGGCGTTGTATAAGGAAGATACTACATAAATAAGGCTAACCAATGCTGGTATGCCCTAGAAAAATTCTAATATAACTTCCCTGTAGAAAATGAGCTTAAAGAAATTATTCTAGATGGGTGATACAAATCTCCCCAAACTAGATCTCTAAAATAATGCTCACTGAAAGAGCTTACGGCAATATGCAAAACATCAATCTGAAACTCTGCAAATCTGAATGTACCATGAGAGGGTAAATATCACAGCCATCATTACGTTAATATATCAGCATGGATCATACAAGAGTATCATGAGGAACAAGGCCCTGAAGCTTTAGAACCAATCTCCAATGGATATACAACATAATGCCGGAGTAACTACAGCTACATAGAATGCCAGAAGATCATAACTGCATTGTCTCTATATGAGATGCAGATGCTGAAGGAATACAAAGAAAATGGCCCAAGAAAGGAAAATGGGCTCAAGATGTGATTTCTAGCCAATCTCAAGGAGATTGCTAGAAATGCCGGACAAAATACAAAAGTGACAAACCAATTGTCACTGTAGCTAGAACCAAATGAATTTGAGGTTGTGGCTGATCTGATATGATGATGCCCTCCTCTAATATGCCTTCAAGGAAAAGGGGTTGATCCCCTTCCACTAAAAATCACTCCTCTTGATGAGCACAACAATCTCCCTCAACACTGCCCTCATAGAATAACACAGTTTCTCCAAGTGATTGCGCAGTGGGAGATGGTGAATGAGTGGCCTAATGTCATAGATCTGAAACGAAGTCCATGAGTTTTCTCTACAAATCCTCCAAAGAATAAATCCATCCTCCTCTGAAAATGCAAGTAGGGAAGAACTCTATGAGTTCCTCTGCTGCTACCCCAGCTACATAACACCAACCTCCTATAGGAAAACACTACAGCTGAGGAGTAAGCTTGGCCAAATTCCGAAATGATGAAATGTAGCTCAAACCCTCTCCTCCCATGAGGGAGAGGTGGGGGATCCCCACCGAGAACACCCCTAGTGCTCAAGAGCACTGAAATCCTACTAAACAGCCTGGATGTGCAAGTCCTTGGCCTCACCACGAAATTTCTGAATCAAGGAATGAATGAAAATGAGTTGCTCCTTCGTTCTTATAAGAAAATGAACTCTCTTCCACCATAGGTCCCATAATTAGGGTTTGCATTCAATTTTGAATGCTTTCCCTCCAAAATTTGCATTATCTTCTAATGCAAGCTACCTCTCTAAGGCAGCGCTGTTGACCTGGTCAAAGATGGCCAACTCAAGGTGATCCTCATCATGTTCACACCATTATATATTTATTTCAGCTGCTTCATTATTTATCCTTTCACACAAGGAGTGTTATTATCCATCGAAAGGGGTTAAGGGGTCTCCTTACCCATTTTACTTAACAAAATAAAAATATGCCAGTATAATGTTCCATTTTATCTTGAGGCTAAAATTGTGAACATTACACAAAACTTAGGATTTGTACATATCCTGAGCTATCAGTTTAGTGAGAGGGATGGTTATTTTGATTTTAGAAATTTCTCCTTCAAAACTGAAAGGTACTTGTGTTTGGACATATTTACATTAGTTTTGTCAGCCATAAATTTTTCCACATTTTTAATTTGCTGATTCTGATTCGGGGCTTTGGTCAACAAAGTTTTCTCAGGGCCATTAGTAGAGGTAGTAGGGTAGCTTGTGTCAACACTTGGTTGGCTAGTTTTGTCTTTGGTAGGATCAGTTTTCTTAGCCATGGTATTGTTCTTGTTTGTCGTTCCCTTAAGAATGTTTTAGGGGGTTTTCTTAACAGCAGTGTCTGGGTTGTTCTTCCTTGAGTTGTCTTGTTTTTTCTTACTCCTAAAATCATATTGTCCATGGACTTCCATTATGGCATTTTCTAATCCCAAATCATGGTCTTTGGAATATTTATATCTTATTTCATCTTGGTTTGAGGAGAAAAAAACCTTGTTCTTCTTCTGTGAGAAAAACATCACCCTCGCTATCAGAGCCTATTAAGTTTAGATGATTTTCATCTGTTTGTTAAATATCTCTTTCCCCTTCATCAACATAGTTATCTTCGAAGGGTGGCTTGATTTGTTAACCATTTTCTCTTGCTTTGTTTTGGGTTGGGTCTCTTCTAAAGTTCTGACTCTGGTTTCTGTTTTGGGGATTTGGTGTGTTGTCCCTAATAGGTGTTCTTTTGTTTATTCTTATTATCTCCATCATTCTTTCCATGGTCCTAAGAAGTTTGTCAATCTTGGAATCAGATGAGGAGGTGGAGGGCATGGTATCATATTTGTAGGTTACCCTCTTTTCCGATCTTAGCCTAGCTCGTTTCTGAATTAAGTTTGCCTCTACACTTATAGTTCCCTTTTGCATGTCTTCTAAGGTTTGGGGCTCTCTTCCTCTCAGTTGATAGGCCATGTCAGGATCAAAACCTTCCAGAAATTTAGCTAAGGCTAAGCATAATGGGGGTTTCATGTTTAGCGGTAGTGTGTTGTAAACGCTATCGAACCTTGTGCAATAGTATTGGACACTTTCCCCCGTGTTTCCTTAAGAATTCTATATTCCGAGAGAATATGAAGAGGGTTTTTCTTGATTTACCATTTTTTTATGAAATTTTGGTAAAGGGAAGGGAGATCATGTATGCTATTGGGAGTTAGGCTTTTGAACCATTTCTTATCTTCTCCTCCTAGGCTTTGGGAAAAAATCCTCATCTTCATGGTTTCCTCTTTCAATTCCATGTAGTCAAAATCGTCATTCATTCTATCTACATGATTTTGGGCAGTGGTGGATTCAACCTCGGTGAAGTGTGGGATTTTGGATTGGTAATCATTTGGAAAAGGTACTAATGGTTGTGGTAACACAAGGGGTGCATACCATGCTGCCACGATAGGAGTTAATGGTGGATTTACAAGCAGAGGATTTGTGATATGAGATGGAGTGGTTTGCACAGTGCTAGTGTGAATGGGTTTGGTAGAAGTATTCAGACTAGTAAACTGATTCTGAGTAGACTTGTGGTGAAAAGAGCCAAAGTGGTAGAGAAGTTGGAAATCAGGTGGTGTTGAAGGAGAAGCTTCTCTGTTAGGACACTGCTGCAAGTGTATGGGCTCAAGTTCGGTATGGTCAATTCTACTTTGTGACTTGGTTCTAAAAATGTTTTTGGTATGGCACAAGTCAAAATGGGGATCTTGCAAGGTTGTAAGATGTTTCGGTACAAAGCTTGCTTTATGAATGGTCCTATTAGTAGCTAAGTTTCCAGTTTTAGAAGTTTGCCACAAATTATTTTCTGGGTCATCAACTATAGTAGGATGGTTTGGGTTTGGATGAGATCTGGTATTGATTGTTCGTGAAGCTAGATTTAAAACTCAAAATTTAGAGAGGCTAGAATTTTTTATATTTTTTCCGAAAATTTTGCCTCTTTTATTCTTTCTAAACTCACACGGTGTGTGACTAGGGTTCTAGATTTCCTAGGGTTGTTTCAGCATAATCCTTTAGGAGCCAAAGGACATTAGTAAAGTTGGAAGGCCTATTGGAGGCTATTGGAGTCGCCAGGTGGAAAAAAAATCTAGTTGTTTTGAAGATAAGTGTCTATGGTCCACCAAAAATACTAACAAAAGCCAATCTAGAAATATTTTGGGGTTTTCTTAGTTTCTATATGCAACCCTTAAGGTATGTAAGATTTTCCTAAGCTGGGTCATCATTTTGCTAGGATGGTGAAAAAGCTAGATTCTACTCAAATGTTATCGGTTAAATTCTCTATGATTTGACAAAGGTTTCTGAAGTCCTAAGGGATACTTAGTTTACCACTGACATTAGAGGTTGCATCATGATCACCATTGTGTTAGTGATAGTGATGAGGTATCTATAAATCATAGGATACTATTTGATGAAGGGATTCTAGAGTCCTAAGGGGCATTTAGATTGTTATGAACTCAAAAGGTCCCACCATGATCACTATTATGTTAGTGTCTCATGATTTCGAAGATTGGTAAACCAAATGATAGGGTAACATCAGATTAGTCTTTGGAGTCCTAGACCTAGCCTTCTTGGACCCAGAGAGGGCTCTCTCTATTATGCGAAGGATGTGAACATGTTCGCTTTGGGTGACTGATTTTAGGCTAGTTGTTAAGTGTCAATTTGTTTGTTTGTTTTGGTTTGGGGTAAGATGATCAAGTAGGATAGGTGGAGTGAGAGGTTATCAAATCAATTGGGAAATGGAGTCTATGAAGTAATTGATATCTTGGTAGCAAATTGGGGTACATCACAGGGAAAATCTAGTGTAGTTAATGGATTTTTTAAGTTTATGTGTGAGGTGAAATGGACAATAAGTTTGGGAAACAAGGTAGGGAAAAGGGCAGTTAAGAATCCTTTGTCAAATACCTATGAACAATGAGGTCTTTAATATCGATAAGAAAAATATACTAATCATGAGATAGGGCACACCATTTACTTAGTGA
Source organism: Pinus albicaulis (assembly GCA_034641835.2). Taxonomy (NCBI): domain Eukaryota; kingdom Viridiplantae; phylum Streptophyta; class Pinopsida; order Pinales; family Pinaceae; genus Pinus; species Pinus albicaulis. The sequence goes on from CM076570.1 coordinate 1,586,510,290, forward strand.
CAATACTTTTAAACAAATAAACATTCAAGGTAAACAATCTAGTAAAACACAGAAGCAAGACAACTTATCTAGCTTCAATGATTCAACCTTCAAGATTTGAAAACATATAAGAAACAAATAGCATAAATAAATGAAGAGGGAACACCTAAAAATCATTTATTAAACTATAAAGAACTTCGAGGAAAACTAATAAGCATATTCAAAGGGCAAGATCGAAACAATACCTCTTTGACTTAACTTAACAATCAATACATCAAAGATAGATTTCAAGATAGAGTTTAGATAAAATTAAACAAGCAGGGCTTACCATGAATCATGTTTATAAACTAGCATATTAACCCAATAATCAAATAGAAAAACTTAGGTGGGCCTAAGGAGAAATGAAGAGTTCTTTAAGCTAACCCAGCAGAAGAAAACATGAAACAATAGCTAACAGGAGGACTGAGGTGCCCTAAACAACATTTCTCATCCTATACTCTTCTAAGCTATTACAAAATAGAAATACAGAAATATGGAAAATAATAAGAAACATGAACATATGAGAGATAAATTACCATTAACTAAACTTAGGGATCCTATAAGCAAGCCTTCATCACCATCAATCAAGGCAATCTGTCCACAAGCTCCACAACACTAAATTGTTCTTCAACTTTCAAAAACCATGTATTTCTCTTAAACATATCAAGTTCCCAACTGTTTACAATGAATCACATGCCTTATATAACAAGCAAGAAAGAGGAAAGCCAAAGAGAATATATAGAAGCCTATTGGCCAACAAGAAATATCCTAAGTTGTCCTTGAGGCCTTGCAAAGCCCAAGGCACAAAAATATCCAACAAATATCTTTTCCGACCAAAAATAGCAATTATATTGACTTTTAGGCCCTAACAAGCATGTGAAAACTTTCCAAACACACATTATTCCCAGTCATCTATAGGAGCGCAGCACACTCTATTAAAAATTAAAATTATGCCAGGAGCGCAGCACAGAAATAGGCCTTTTTGCAACAGTGTTGTGGAGGCCTTCCCGATGTCAGAAAAGGCTTCGTGATTCCTCGTTGGAAAGCCATTGAAGTATAATTTCCAGATATACCTTTATTTATTCAATCAGACCTCTACAAGATGCCCAAAAAGGGAAAATTCAAAGACTTCTAGGAGTGTAGCACATGCTCAAAAAAGTGGGCAGAAAGGTGAAAAAATGAGTGTTTTTGACCCTCTTGAGGGGTAAAAACAACTCCAATTGAGCTGAAAATTGGTGAGAATACTCCTCTAATAATCGGGAATCCAAAAACATAAACCTCTCCTTCTGAAGATGCCCTAGAAAAAAGTGGAGCATAGGGTGTGCTGCACTCCTAGCCTCCAAAATTTGCAAAAAACAAAAACTTGTTCAATTTCCTCCAAATTTGGTAGGCAAGTGCCTCATGAGTCCTTGGAGACCTGTAGAGAAGCTTGGGAAAAAATACAAAGCCTAGCTTGTTCCTTTTCGTCATTTGTTGTTGGGCCCTCATTTTGGGAAGTTTTGAGTTTTTTTCCTTGAAAGTGGTTTCTTTGTTTATAGTGCTTAGTAATTTTCCTTTGCAAGCTCAAGTCTTTGTTGGCCTTATCCAGTTTGGCCTCTAGATGTATGTTGGCCCTCTGAAGCCATGATTACATATCATGCTCAACTTCTATGGCAAGGAGTTCAGTGAGGGTAATTTGTTGTCCTTGGGCTGATTCTTCTTCTCTCTATTTTTTCAATGCTTTCCTAAGACCCATAGTCCTAGGTATCCTTCTAGTTTGTCCCTCTTCATCACTACTCTCCTCATAAGCGCCCATGTATTCCTCCAACTTCACTTGTGACCTTTGAGCCTCTTTCCGATATTTGAGCACCCTTGCTTCATAGATGGCCAGCTAGCCACTCATTTGTTTGTTCTGCATCTGCAAGAATTGAATGAGATCCTTAGCTCTCCCTCATTCAACTTCCAAATCCTTGATCTACGCATTCCTATCTTGTAGAAGGGAGTTTGCAATTCTTGTTTCATTTTCATCGTCACTGTTTATGTTGATGAGTTCAAATTCTCTTTCCTCCTGATGGTTGTATTATTCCTCCTTCATTTGTTGTTTACCTTTGTCAATCATTTGAGTTGAGGAGGATGGCACGGCCCCTTGCCTTTTGAAGGCAGCAAACACATGCCTATGTCCTCTTTGATAGATAATGGGGAAAGGTGCAACAAGTTTCATTTGAAAACTTTGATCATTAGTGACCTTAGGACTGATTTTCTCCTAATGTATTATCTCAGTCAGTGCATCATTTTCACCTTGATCTTGACTGCCCTTTTGATAAGCAGTATCACTATATTTTATGCCATCATCACTTTCAATGCCCTTAGAATTGTCATCCTCTATTTTTGCAATGCTAGAAGTGTCTTCATTACTTATTGGTACATCTTTATCTTCATGAATGTCCTCTTCTTCATCCTTTGACCGGTTGTTTTCACTGTCAAACTCAAACTTTGTATCACTATTTGCACTCTATCTGGGGTCACTATCATAAGCAATCTCATTAGTCCCTCTTATACTTTGATGGTCACTTTCTTCCTTACTAGGTGAGTTTTCCTCACTTCTTTGCCCATTGTCTTCTCTGTCTTGCCTATGGTCTTCACCTTCAATTTCAATCTCTATTTTGTAACTTGTATCATTTGTGTTTTTGCTATGTTCACTGTCCTTTTTTTCATAATTTTTCCCTTCACCATTATGTATACTGTCCTCTTGGCTAAATTCTTCTTCACTGTTTGGTTCATTATTTACTCCTTTTCCTTGACTGTCATTGGTTTGTTGACTATCACTAGGCTCGCTAGTTTGGCCTTCTTGTAGCTCACTGTTTTCCCCTAGATAAGATGTCTCTGACCCTGTATCCTTGGAATCATCTTATTCATCATTAGAGCCACTATTTTGGTATTTTTGCTTATTATTGGGCTCACTGCTTTGATCTCTGTTTTCTTCTTCATCAACACTTTCTTCTTTGTCACTGCCTTCATTAATTTCTTCTTGGCCATCTTCCTCTCCTTCACTTCTTTCTTCATTTGTATCACTGCTTTCTTCTTGGCCATATTCCTCTTCTAAACTACTTTCTTCATTTTCATCATCTTCTCCCTCACTACTTTCTTCTTGGCCATCACTGCAATCTTCTTGGCCATCATTTCTTTCTTCATTTTCTGATTTCTTAGGGGAAGGTAAATGAGGAAGGTTTATTTGAGGAAATGATTCATGTGAAGAAGATGAACTAAGGTCAGTGGAGGCTGATGGAGGTGTGTGAGGAGGATTTTGAGATGATGATGGCCGAATTTGCAGAGGGTTGGGTTGTGGAGTTGTGAAATCATCATGGATGATGAAAACCTCCCAGGGGATGCCTTGTTGTTCTAGTGGGTGTGAGACAGTCACCTTTACGAGGAAATGATGAAAAAGGCTTAAAATTTGTTGGGATGAGGGCCTCTTTTGCACGATGGAAGACATTTTCTCAATAATTTTGTAAAGGTAGTAGGGCAGATGTAGCAACTTGGTTTTGGTGAAGTGCATGAGGAACCTTATGTGGTAGGAATAGACTCTAGAGAACCTACCCTCGAAGGTGAAGTATTTCATAATGATCTTCATTAGGATAACATATTTGTCAAATAGATGAGAGAATGGGAACATGGTTTTGCATTCAACTTGAAAACGTGGTTTCAAGAATGGGTGATATTGGCTTAGGTCCAGATGCATTTGTTTGAACTACCTTCTCCTATGCAAGGTATTCCAGTGGCCCTAGAGATGGCATTGCTGGTCAACTCAAACTTTGATCATTAGTGACCTTAGGACTGCTTTTCTCCTCATGTATTATCTCTCTAAGTGCATCATTTTCACCTTGCTATTAACTTACCTTTGATAAGAAGTATCGCTATCTCTTATGCCATCATCATTTTCAAGACCCTTAGGACTATCATTCTTTGTTTTTGCAATGCCAGAAGTGTCTTCATTACTGTTTGGTACATCTTTATCTTCATGAATGTCCTCTTCTTCATCCTTTCACCCACTATTTTGACTGTCAAACTCAGCCTTTGTATCATTGTTTTCACTCTCTTTGGGGTCACTATCATAAGCAACCTCATTAGTCCCTATTATACTTTGATGGCCACTTTCTTCCTTACTAGGTGAGTTTTCCTCACTTCTCTTCCCACTGTCTTCTCTGTCTTGCCTATGGTCTTCACCTTCAATTTCAATCTCTGTTTCATAACTTGTATCATTTGAATTTTTTCTATGTTCACTGTCCTTTTTTCTGAATTTGTCCCTTCACCATTATGTATATTTTCCTCTTGGCTTAATTCTTCTTCACTGTTTGCTTCATTATTTACTCCTTTTCCTTGACTAACATTGGTTTGTTGACTGGCACTAGGCTCACTATTTTGGCCTTCTTGTAGCTCACTGTTTTCCTCTAGATAAGCTGTCTTTGACCCTGTATCCTGGAATCATCTTCTTCATCATTAGAGCCACTATTTTGGTCTTTTTTCTCATTATTAGGCTCACTTCTTTCATCTTTGTTTTCTTATTCATCAATACTTTCTTCTTTGTCACTGCCTTCATTAATTTATTCTTAGCCATCTTCCTCTCCTTCACTACTTTCTTCATTTGCATCACTGCTTTCTTCTTGGCCATCTTCCTCTTCTTCACTACTTTCTTCATTTTCATTATCCTCTCCCTCACTACTTTTTTCTTGGGCCATCACTTCTTTCTTCATTTTCTGATTTCTTAGGGGAAGGTGAATGAGGAAGGTCTATTTGAGGAAATGATTCATGTGAAGAAGATGAACCAAGGTTAGTGGATGGTGATGGAGGTGTGTGAGGAGGATTTTGAGATGATGATGGCAGAATTTGCAAAGGGATGGGTTGTGGAGTTGTGAAATCATCATGGGCGATGAAAACCTCCAAGGGGATGCCTTGTTGTTCTAGTTGGTGTGAGACAATCACTTTGATGAGGGAATGATGAAAAAGGCTTGAAATTTTTTGGGATGGAGGCCTCTTTTGCATGATGGAAGACATTTCTCAATACTTTTGCAAAGGTATTAGGGCACATGTAGCAGCTTGGTTTTGGTGAAGTGCATGAGGAGTCTTATGTGGTAGGAATAGACTCTGGAGAACCTACCCTCGGAGGTGAAGTATTTCATAATGATCTTCATTAGGAGAACATATCTATTGAATAGACGAGAGAAGGGGAACATGGTTTTCCAGTCAACTTGACAAATTGTTTTCAAGAATGGGCGATAGTGGCTTAGGTCCAGATGCATTTGTTTGAACAACCTTTCTCCTATGTAGGGTATTCCAGTGGCCCTAGAGATAGCATTGGTGGTCAACTCAAAATTCACCTCGGCTAGGTGTACTTGATGATTATGAAGGTTTAGGGCAAAGAGCTTGGTCAACTGAGGGTGACTTTGGATATTTTGTACCTTTTTACAGAATTCATAGCATCCCAATTCTTGAAAACAAGAAAAAATAGCAGGGGAGGTTATCAACTCTTCAGTACTTATAGGTTCAAACCTATTTGGTATCCCTCCCTTCCTTTGTTGCTTTTTAGGCCGTTGACTTGCCTCATCAATGTCAACATTCTCTTCTTCAGACATTTTTTTTTTTACCCCTGCCTCAAAATATTTAAAGAGAATTGGACCTTCTTGTAGAATGATCTGACAATGGTGAATGAGATGGTGAGGTTTCTGATAAGGTCAAGGCCCAGCAGTGTGTAGGCCAAGTGTTTTCTTTTGGATTTTACTGCCTTCTCTAAACCAAATTTCAATTTTCTTTGTGACCTTATCTTTTATAAAAACATGAACATGTAGGAAAAGTTCAAAATACCTCTCAAAATGCCTCCACAACAGAAAAACTAGCTCACAAAACCTTGGGCAGAGTCGGGTCAACTCTTGAAAAAAAATTGGCAGAGCTTGCACGCTGTGGCAGGAGCGCAGCACAGCTTCCGCACGTAGCTCCTGAATGTGCCTGGCAGAGTCGAGTCATCTCCTGAAAAAAAATTAGGGCAGAGGCTACACGTTGTGGCAAGAGTGCAGCACAACTTCTGCATGCAGCTCCTGAATGTGCCTGGCAGAGTCAGGTCACCTCCTGAACGAAAATTCGGGCAGAGGTTGTAGGCTGTGGTTGGAGCACAACAAAACTTCTGGGTGCAGCTCCTGAATGTGCCTGGAAGAGTCAGGTAACCTCTTGAACAAAAATTCGGGTAGAGGTTGCACATTGTGGCAGGAGCGCATCATAGCTTCTAGACGTAGCTCCCGAACATGCCTGGCTGAGTCAGGTTACCTCTTGAATGAAAATTTAGGCAGAGGTTTCATGATGATGTAGGAGCATAGCATGGTCCTGTGCATCTGGTGGAGGCTTCACGATGGTGAGTGCGTAGCACACTAATGTCGTGTGGCCCTAAACTTGTTTCCGTGCAGATGCTGCACACTGAGTTTTCTATAGGCACACAGGAACGCAGCACCGAAAGGAAAATAGCACATGGAAACGCTATAGGAGTGTAGCGCAGCTACTCAGGAGTATAGTGCCTGGAAAAACTACTCGAGGACTCTATCAGAAAATCCGAAAAAACCCTCATTCCTTTTGGAAATATCCAAATGGTAAATGGGAGATGTTTTGTTGGAGTTGTTTTATACCTTTTGATAAAAATCAAAGGTAAAACCCACTTTACCAATGTTATTTTTGGCATTTTGATTTTTTGATAATAATCTGCTTTTCTTTGTAGGTGCTGTTTATAAGGAGAAATGATATTTTGATCTTTTGATTTCTTTTGGAGTGGGGATTTTTTCAAAACCTTTGGCAAACTGGGGATTTTTCTTGATTTTTCCATTTTTCATATTGAAACTATTTCCTCCCTTTGTATACCTGATGGATGTTGGCCTTATTCATGAGTCCTGTGACCCTTTATGCTAATACTCTTTTCATATTTTTCAATATTTGGTGTAGTGGAGTATTTATTTTCATGTCTGCCCTGCTTGATCTTCTTTAAAACCTCTGCTTTTACCTTTTGATGAAGTGGATTTATTGCTTGTCTGCCAAACTCTAGAAGGTAGTTTGAAAACCCTTTAAAACCATCTGATGTGATGAAGGAGGCTTCTTTGTCACTATTTGACCATCTTTGTCCATCTTCCCAAAATTCTGAGTTTTTAGGGATGCTTAGAAAAAGAAAACAATGTTGTCTTCTAATTTCTCAAAGGAAAACTTATCAAACTCATTACTTATGTCTAAAAAGTATTCAATGATCATTTTAAGGGGTTGAGGTGTCCTTTTCCTTTGTAACCCTAGTATTGCTTTATTTCTTGATCAAAATAGTCATAGACACTAATTCCCATAAAACCCATACCTTGGTGCTTTCTTCTTGGTTGTGAGTGGTTTTCTTGTGATGGTGCGCCTCATTACTTTACCTCTTTCTAGGTTGATAGCCTTTTGACTCTTTTGTAGAAATGTAAGCAAGGGGTAGTTATCCCCCTACAAAACTTGTGCTTTAGGAAAAATATCTTTTTTGAATGATCTCTTTGATGATTTTAACACAATATCACCAGTCCTTTCCTTCTTTGAATGCAATTTCTTCATATAGGAAAAATAGAGTTTGTAGGGCACCAAATCCACCCTATGACTTTGTGAAACTCTAGGTGGCCTACTGGAGGCTTTCTGGGACTTGGCTTTTGGATTGAAACCTAGAACTTGGGATTTATCAAGTGTGAGATAGATTTCATGATAAACTAATGTATTGAAGACCCAAAACCCAATGTACTTGATTTATTAAAGAGTCTACATAGATAGTTTGAGACTATCCGTGTTTAAGAGTAGTTTGGGGGATACAACAAGCTGATTGATTGGTGAGCTTAGGTAGCAGTGGCGTTTTTAGGTGAAAAAAAATGAGGAGATTTGAGTCAAAGGTGACAAGATATAGATAAAATAGGTGACATGGGATCTTAATGGGTATTTTGAGACTGGTAGGCAAAGCTGGATAGGATGAAATGATGAAATATTGAAAAACTATGTTAAGGATAATGAAGGAAGTGAGATTTCTAGAACTCACAATGTCTATAAAATTTGTTTCTAGAAATATTTGGATAATCATTTAGTCATCAACAATGTAAAAATTACTGATGACTAACAGATAGAAATATAGATGCCTAACTCTATGTGGGGTAATAACCAGATAAATGATAGAAATTGGTTGTAAATCACATTAGCAAGTGCACATTGGGCTTATGGAGTCAAAATAACTTCAGTAAAAAAATACCATCTACTTATCATGGAAGTCAAGGCATATCAAAGTGCTAGTCAAGAGATACACATGCGAAACTGTAAAGCACATAGTCAGTTTGTCTATGTAGGAAGACATAGCATCAATGATGAATTCTGAGTAACATATGCAAACACCACTGTAATAAAATAGTAAAAGGATGCCATTAGAACAAAATCACACTATAACTCCTTATTAATCATGAGTTGGCTAAGTAGAAAACTCTGTATTAAGCTGAAAACGAGTCACTTACAATAAACACAGTCTTTTTTCCTAAAAATGTCCAACCCTTAGCATTTTGACTTCTTCATCTTTGTAGATCATTTACAACATAGGATAACCTTATCCTGGGCTAGATACATCGAATTCCTACTTTTTGACACCTTGCCTAACCATGTGACATGGTATTTATTACAAAATGATAGCTGCAAACCTAATGAACAATCCTATTACAAATAGGACTCAAACTCCTTAACTCTATTCATAACATCCTTGTTTAAACCAGATTACATCATTTTCCAACTGTATTCCCATAAGGTCAAATATAGATGATAAGCTCCAACACTTTATGACCTCAATGCTGATCTCCATTAAACCAGGAAATTGTCCCCCATTTTCTAGACGTAAGGTTCTTTGTTTTCTTGAGACACTCTAACCATAATAAACCCATGACTTTGAGGTTATTTTCTATCAGGAACTGAAATAACACCTGCCCAAAATCATTTTTAAATGCCAATTGTAGAAAACCACCATCAAACTGTCCATTTTCGTAGCGCTTTTCGTAGTGTAGTCTTTTTACCCTTTTACCTTCAAAAGTTTGGCTTCTTTCTTCCATATTTGTCTTATTTATCAATTAACACAATCCTCCTATCAATTTCAGGTCATAATCCACATTTTTACCCTTCAAAAACTAATGAGAAAAGATGAAAAAAACCTACTACAGTAGTTTCGTAGCACTTTTCACCATTTTTGCACTGTTTGCGGTACAAAACTGCTCACTCAGCAGTTGTTTCCAGATTTCTTTAAAATTAAAAAAAAAATGTGCCAAAATTTCAGAATACCACTGGTTTCATAAAAAAAAACAGTCATATGAACTAAAAGCACAATTTTCATGAGGTTTATTCTTCATTTTCCATTTGATTTAGCCTTTGAATTTTTAATAATTTGTCATTGTGCACCTTTGTTTTTTAGTTCATCTTGAGTCAGTTTCAGCTACAGGTCAAATTATTCCACTTGATCTCTTAGTATTTTATTACTGTCTCTCAAGTGAGTATTGATTATTCTGAAATTTTTTTCTTCCTTGATGGCTGGAACTGTCCATGTAAAAAATTGTTCTGCACTGCTTAGAATTTAAGACCTAGAACCAGTTTGGCCTTCCCATACTGCCTTCATTATTTTGAACATTTTTTTCTCAACACTATGGTTTCTGGCCCTCTTTCTCATCATAGAAATCTCTTGATTTTCTAACCTCAATTTCTCCTCAAGATGTTGACATTCTGTCACCTCTTCTTTTTCTTTCATTTTTTTGCTAGCTGCATGCTCCACTGTTGGTGATGAGAGGTCACCCACCTCTTTAGGGAATTTGATTGTTTCAATATTTTATTGGACCTCCTTTATGCCTTCCTTGAGCTTCTTAGCATGCCTAGTTAATTTTTTCCTTGCTTTAAAGATTAAGGTTGCATTTTCAACCTCAAATTCAAGTTTCTTTGTTGGCTTAATATTTTTCTGTTTGTGTTCATCTACTTCAGTGAAGTTAGCTTGCACAATGGGTGATTCCTCTATATCAATTTCATGAAGGATGTCACCTAAATTTCCCTTTATCACTGAGTTTTCCTCTATACCTCAAACACCTATTTTTCCCTTTGATGCTACTACTTGGCTTCTTGTCACTCTCTTGATTTCCTGTTTGCTGGCTGTTAGCCCCTATAAATTTCTTGACGAGCAAGTAGGGGGCTAAATTGTTGATGAGCCTTCAAGGAATGATTCTTCCTAGAAACACATCATCCTTGAAGTCTCCTTGTGCCCGTGGTCCTTTGATAAGATCCTCACTACTGTTTCCATCCAAAGAGCCCCACTGACTGTAAAAAATTGTGTTTTGAGCAGTCCCATTTTCCCTTGTACCTCTGCAATTTCCTCACGATTAGACCTTTTCCCATTTTGTAGTCTCCCCCTTTTTTACTCCGAAAATCCCTCCTAAGTCTTCCAAAACACCCATTCCATCCTTTAGAACCGAGTGGAAATCCTTCATTTGATCTTAAATCCCTTTTTTACCCCTCTCGAATTCCCCTTTCAGCCTTAAAAATCCTTCTTTCTAGCCAAATCCCATATTTCTTCTGATAAAGGGCCTAGCCCCCTTCGGCCAGACCTCATAACCTTCCCCACCCCCCCCCCACATGACCTAGGCGCTAGAACCAGGTGCTAGCCCGAAAGGCGCTTTCCGCGATCGGATATCGGGAGCGTTACCCACCGTCGATTTCCCGTAATCATAAGCCTTGATGCTCTCTCATATTCCCCATTCATTCCTCGATCACATCACAACCATTGATCTGATCCATAGATTGACGGTCCATGTTTCATCCACCCTGATGGTCCTTGCACCAAAGCACTATTCAAAATCGGTGGTTTTCATCGCACCGCCTTTGGAAGGAAGGCTGTATTTTTCATTTGGCAGCGATTATCACCCACAGGTTATACGTGTCCCTAGCACTATTGGGAAAACACCCTCATCGCGCGTTAACGTTTGACTGTGGACCCGACGCGATATGCGTGTACACCGTCTGATATAAAGTTGTCCATCCAACGGTGATCGCGCCACGAAGATGCTCGGAAGTTAGCCCAAGGCAAATAGAACCCTTGGCCCACCATCTGTCGCCCTCCGACGCACTTATGGCCATCGATCTCCTCCTGAGATCGGAAAGTCTAGATTAAATTCACGCCTGTCACCCCAGTCCTGCCACGTCACCCATTTCATATGTTTTCGTCGCACTTTTGCTCGTTCCTTGCATATTTCATTCCAAGGTCAAATTTTAATGTTTTACATTAAAATTTCCATCTCGACGTCTTCCAAATGCATCTCCTGCTGTTCCACAGATTTCCTCCAGAGTATCTGCTACATTCATCGTCCTCATCCATTCTGCGTTGCCATTTTCGTAGACATCCACAACATCCCATCCTATGCATGAATTTCTTAACTTGTTCTCGTGTTTTTCAGGGTTACAGGCGAAAAAAACCTGCTCTATTCACAGTCACTATTCCATGTGACATAGAGCGTGGAGAGGATTTTATCCAAGCCTGATATTGCAGGAAAATGATTGGGAAGGATTCTACAGGTAAAATTTCATCAAAGTACGAGTTCGACCCTGAAAAACCTCTCCAGCGCCTTTAAAGCTCAGCTTTCGCAGTCTGAGACAATAATGGAGTGGGATCAGAGAATTCAAGATGGAATGTCTCACGATCATCCCAGAGGGCCCAGTGAAGGTCTAACACACAGAAAAGAAAATCACCAGTGTTTCACATCAACAGAATGTTCTTTCCGTAAAAGGACAAAGTTCCCATACCTTCTGCATTCTATACCATGTTCCTGAGGAATTTTCAGCCCTGAAAATAGTCCCAATGCTACCAGAGCATTAAATTACCAATATGGTAGTCCTCATAGTCACTCATCTACCTTTTTGTTTATTTTCTAGAGTACTGCACTGGTGCTACAACAACGTACATCAGATACATACCTGGAGTAAATTGCAACCTGTCAAAGACCACTCTTTCATCCAAAGAGTACTGAAGTTAAATACATAACAATTAAAACAGAATGGGTTTCAACCCACTGCTACTGCTCTACTTTTATTGTTCATTTAGTGCATCATCTACCTCTCCTACCTCTCTTCAGATATTAAAACTCATCAGAAACATTGTAAAGGTTGTTGATCGAATATTAGAGAATTGCAAGCTGTTTCTTTTTGAGACATAGTCTCTATGTAAAGTTGTAAGATAGGCTGAGGAAGATGCTTTTAGGCTGAATACCAAGCTGTTGGCATGATGTACATGACTGGTGTTGCTCTTTAGTATGACAAGAACATTTCTTTGGATCCTGATTTAAAGCAATGGTGATGATTTTCTGTCTTTGTCTTTGTTTTCCTTCGTAGTTCATCACTTTTCATTTCTTCTTAGCATGCATCAGAAATATGGCATAGGATTTACCCTTGTTAGGTACCCTATGTTTCTGCTCTCCCTGCCTTTAATTTTTTCTATTATATGTGTTATCTGAGCACTGATTCAAATTAATTTAACTAGTGTAGTGGATGTCATTGCCTGCTAGCTGATGTATGAGTTAATGAATATTTTCTTAAATGTTATTTTTAGGTTTTACTTGAATGAATTGAGATATTGGGAGTCTAGAACACTATCTTTGTCTCACTAGAGTCCTTTCAATCAATTGAACCTTCCTAAGTTCCCTTGAGTTAGAGGCTGAAGCATTGAGAGTTCAAAGTCTCTCTCTGATCTCAGGTTTTCACCTTTGTGTCCAAATCTTTAATGTTTCCTTGTCTGAAGAGTTAGCCCGTCAGGTTTTGGATCACAAGTTGTTCAATGGTATGCCCTATCCCTGGATATGATTTCTAAGAGGCCACCTTGGAGGTTCCCTTGCTTTCACTTTCTCCCTTTCCTTTTTTTGCCAAACTATCATATTTAAGATCCAATGCTTTAGATGACTAGCCCAATTGAAAGCCTACATTTTGAATAGCAAGTAAACCCTTTCCTGACTCCATTTCCCAATGGTCATGAATGTTCTTTGAGTCATCTCTCCTATGATTAGAACCTTCATTTCTCATCCTTGTCTCACATTGAACCCTTCCTTTCTCGAATCCCAACAACCAAACAAAAATCAAACAAACAAACCTGGTTCCCATAACTAGCCTAATATCTTAACATTTGAACTTCAAAGACATACAATATTTTCCTACTTAGAGAGATCCCTCTCTGGACCCAGGAGGGCTAGATCCTGAGGTCTGAAAGTGGTTTTGATGTTGTCTCATCTTTTTGTCTTGCCAATCTGGCCAAAACATGGGAGCTCCAACATAATGGTGACTCCGTTGGGGAAGTTTCTGAGTATTTTCCATCTCACTACATCACAAGAACCTCAGAAAGCCCATATTCTCTGGGTAGGCTGGTAGTGAAACACTCCCATTTTCAATTCACTTTCTACACCTCTTGTTGTGTTTCTCCCACACTTTTAGATAGAGCCTAAAAAGGGCCAAGTAGCCTCCAGATCTCACTCTCTTTCAGAGGTGAAATATCTGGTAAAAGCCCTCCCAGTCCATCTCTGGTTAGAGTTTGTTGTGTCTTAAGGATATCCTTGAAAAGGGATATCACATAAGCACTGTGGTGGACAATGCACCTCCTAGAAACATCCTAAACCTTCCACCTGGCAACTCCATAGTTCCTTAAAGATCAAAGACTCCACTGGTGATCAGTAGGCCTACTGATTATCTTGGTTTTACATAAGACTCTGCTGGGAGACTAGAGCCCATAACAACATCAACCACAACTGAAGTAACAAGTAGGGTTAAGCTACTTGGTTGGAAACCAACATTCTGGCTTCAAATACCATTCACACAAGAGCTTATCCTAACCCAAACCCACCTGGAATAGTTGAAAACCCTAAGAGCATCCTCAAGAAGTCTCCTACATCTAGAATATAAACTATTCCCATTCTTATCCATAGAGCTAACTCTACACCAAAAGACTTTATAGCTCTATCAGACACTTATCTTGACCAAGACCTACCAAACAGATTACCAAGAACTAGGTCATTCTGTGCTCTAGACCAACCAGACCTTGAGCTTCCCGGTTCACCATATCATAGTGGTCAACACATTAAGAACAGAGAAACCCCTCCATCTACACCTCCTGATATTAACTTCATTCAAAACTTGGGGCTTTGTCATCCTAAATCAATTCAACAAGCTTCTGTTGGTCCTAGTGTCCTTGTCATCCACATACCAGCTGCTCAAGCCAACCCTTTACCTCCTCAGAACATCATCATGGTAGCCTGGTATGCACCTCTATTATTACCTCAGCCTCTAGTGTCCCTACCCAACAAATATCAGTCAAAGATCCCACACTTCACTGCAAAAGAATCCACAATAGCTCAGCACCACGTCGATAGGATGGAGGATTATTTTTATTACATGGAAATTAATGATGATACAGTCAAAATGAGAATATTTTCCTAGAGCTTAGGAGGTGATGTGAAGAAATGGTTTAAAGGCCTACCTCCTAATAGCATTCAAGATCTTCCTGCTTTATACCAAAATTTAATAAACAAATGGGAAGTTAAGTCCAACCCTCTCCAAATCTTAGCAAAATACAAGAACCTAAAAAGAAACATAGGAGAGAGTGTCCATGACTACTCTACAAGGTTTAACAACGTTTATAATGCTCTTCCTCCACATATGAAACCTCCCCAAGGCATGGCCCTAGTGAAATACCTTGAAGGCTTTGATGCTGACATGGCCTACCAGCTTAGGGAGAGAGATTACAACACATTTGAAGACATGCAAAAGGGAGCAGTGAGCGTTGAGGCTAACCTGATTGAGAAGAAAGCAAGATTGAGGGCTGAGAAAAGGGTGACATATAGAGATGACACTGTAGCCTCCATATCTGACCCCAATTATGACCGCCTATCTAAAAACATGGAGAAATTACAGCAAATGATGGAAAAAATGGTTGTCATAGTTAGTAATCAAAACAGAAACCAAAATCATAACCAGAACCAGAACTTTAGAAGGAACAATACCTTTTCTAGTAGACAAAGATAAACAAATCAACAAGTCATACCCCCATTCCAGTAAAATTTCCTTGATGAGGATGAGGGAATCATGGAATATTTTGAGGGAAACTCAATAAATATGTTTGAAGTAAAAAACTCAATCCACAACTATTCCACAGAAGAAGATCAACCCTCACCCTCATATTGGGACAAAGAAATATTAGAATCTGAGGATTATAGGCTAGGATTTGAAAATGCCATCATGCAGGTCAAAGAACAGTATGAACTTAGAAGCAAAAATAGTTTAGACCATTCCAAAACCAAAGCTTCTGAGATTACCATTAAAAAGTGGACTGAAAAATCTTCTAAAGTTACTGCTGGAAGTAACAAATTAGCAGATGAGAGTTCTGAGAAGAATAAAGAAAGGGACAACCAAAACACTGATAAACAAAGTAAACCAACTAGCAGCACTAGCACTGCAGTTAGTGCTCCTAATAAAACAGTTCCTAATCCTGCACACAGTGAGAATTAGCACACTGATTCAACCACTAAGGCAGTGGATAACAAAACAGAGTTGAATATTCCCAAGAGTCAGTCCACTTTCAATTTGGAGAGTGAGATTGCTAAAATTAAAATCTCTGTCCTACTTTCTGAGCTGGCCACTCAGGATCCATATAAAGGCCAAATTTTGAAAGCATTAAATCTAGGTGAGAACAGTGACACTGTCAATCTTAGTGATGATCAACTAGCTCTTCTGTTTGGCCCAAATATAGAAGGGAATTTTCAGGAAGGGGTGGTACCCCCTTTTTATATCAGTATCAATATACACAACAAGATCCTTCACAACACAATGCATGACTCTGGGGCCTCACACAACTTGATGCCTAAGGTATTTATGGAAATATTAAACCTAGAGATAACCCGTCCTTATAAAGACCTCTATTCATTTGACTCTAGTAGAGTAAAGTGTCTTGGCCTGATCAAAGATTTATGTGTGAACCTAACCTAGATTCCAGCCAAATGCATGGTCATGGACATTGTAGTGGCATATGTGCCACCTAAGTATGGCATGTTACTATCGAGATCATGGGGATCCAAGCTGCAGGGTACAATGCAGATGGATGGGGCATATGTCACAATCCTTGTCTTTAGCCATCTTAGGAGACTGTATAGGGAGGCACAAATGAAATTCTTGGTCAGCAGCCCTGAAAAACCTGAAAATTCACCTCTGTACTCTGTACACACAGATCTGGACTCCTTTATCCTTTGTGACACTGAATCTTCTAGGGAGCCAGGATTAGAAAACAGAGATTCAAACAATGAAACAGAGCCCATGGAGTTTAATATGATGTCCACTATGGACTTAGAGGAAAACGAAGGAAAAATATTTGGACAATGCACTGAAACATAAACTTAGAGTGAACAAGGAATAGAATGAAATCAACCAACTGTTCATCTCCCCAAAATGCATATACATCATGAAGAGTGAAACAATCCACAGCCTAGTGCAGACCCTATGATACAACATAATGGCGAACCCAGCCTTAGGGAAGGAATGATGATGAATCCGAGCACCATCCCTTGTGGGAAATGAAATTTTATGGGTCTTGTACTAAGAGGAATGCTGGAGCAGGAGTGTGGTTACATAACATAGAGAGTGACTATGCAGAGAGCCATGCCTTTAAGCTGAACTTCAAATGCACGAATAATATCGAAGAGTATGAGGCTCTTATCCTAGGCTTGAATCTGCTGAAAAAAATAGGAGCCCATAGGATAGCTGTGCATGGAGACTCCAAATTGGTCATAAAATATGTAAATGGTGAATACATAGCAAAACACCCTAGGCTGAGAGCATACAGGAATGATGCCATGAATCTACTGAAAACCTTTATAGAATATGAACTAGTGTTTGTCCCTAGGGGTCGCAATGTAATTGCAAATGGATTAGCCTGCATAGCTAGTGCATATCAGAAACCTCCTAGTGACCAACAAATCATCATTCAGACCAAGTTTAGACCTACAGTACCTGATAATGAGAAATATTGGCAGGTCTTCAAGGGAGATAAATAGATTGAGGACTTCCTAACAGGTAGAAACGAGTTTGAATTCTCTGATTCAGACTCTAAATCTGAAGATGGCTGCCATAGTGGAGAACCCTCGGATGAGGAAGAACCACCCTGTAACATAGAAATAAACATTTTAAATGAAAAAATTGGAAATCTAGTCGAAGAATGTAAAGACGTAGATAATGAGGAAATAGAGGTGCTACAGACAAAAGATAAAGGCATACCCAAAGGTCTGGTGCCTTTAGAAGATCTTTTTGACTTCAATGATGGAGCCAAAAAACCCACTATAAGACACTCGGACTCTGATGTTGAGGAATGCAACCTAGGCACTGAAGACAAGCCTAAGATGATTAAGCTGGCTAAGTCCTTGCCTGCAAACATGAAAAATAAATACATTGACCTATTCAAAGAATTCATTTATGTGTTTTACTGGAGCTATGAGGACTTAAAGGCCTATGACACAAACACCATTCAACACAGAATACCTTTGAAAGAGAACCAGAAACCCTTCAGACAGAAACTTCACAGAATTAACCCAAGATAATTGCCTGCAGTAGAAAAGGAAATAAAAAAGATGTATGAGGTAGGAATCATAGTTCCTGTGAGGTTCTCTAATTGGGTCTCAAACCTTGTAGCCGTAAGAAAGAAAATAGGTAAGATGAGACTGTGCATAGATTTTAGGAACCTTAACAGAGCCTCACTTAAAGACAATTACCCCTTACCAAAAATGGAACACATACTGCAAAGAGTAGTAGGCTCAAGGAGGATCTCCCTGTTAGATGGTTTTTCAGGCTATAACCAAGTTTTAGTACTCCCAGAAGATCAACTCATGACTGCTTTCACCACTCCACGAGGCACTTTTATGTATGTAAAAATGCCCTTTGGATTGATGAATGCTGGTGCCACCTTCCAACAAGCAATGGATATAGCATTTTCAGAGGAATTAGGGAATTTCATTTTCATCTACTTGGATGACATAACAATCTATTCTAGGACTGATGAAGAACACCTAAAACACCCAAGAAGAGTGTTTGAAAAATGTAGAAGGTTCGATCTGTTATTGAATCCTAA
Organism: Pinus albicaulis; assembly: GCA_034641835.2. Lineage (NCBI taxonomy): Eukaryota > Viridiplantae > Streptophyta > Pinopsida > Pinales > Pinaceae > Pinus > Pinus albicaulis. The sequence continues at coordinate 1,586,528,474 of CM076570.1, forward strand.
AAAGACTATGTTTGGGTTGCAAGAAGGTAAAATTCTTGGCCACATTATATCTAAGAAGGGAATTAGGATAGACCCACAAAGACTTGAGGGAATACTACAGATCACACACTCGAGAAACATCAAGGAGTTACAGTCCTTTATTGGGAAAATCAACTTCCTAAAGAGGTTTATTCCCAACCTAGCTGAACACCTCAGGAATATGACAAACATTTTGAAGAAAGGTGTAGGAGTTAAATGGACTGTTGAGGTTAAAACATATTTTGAATTAGTGAAACTTGCACTCACCGAGGCTCTTGTCCTGATTAGCCCTAATTTCTCAAAGGATTTCTTGATCTTTTCATTTTCCTCCGAGCATACAGTGGCTGCAGTCCTGCTGCATAAAAAACTAGAGGGAATGGAACGACCCATTTATCTTTTCAGCAAAGCACTGAGAGATGCACCCTTGAAATATAACATAATGGAAAAATAGGCCTATTCCTTGGTAAAGGCCTTGAAGGACTTTAGGGTGTACATACTGCATTCCCACACCATAGCCTACGTGCCAAGCATAGTGGTTAAAGACATCTTGTCCCAAGACACAGATGGGAAGAGGGGCAGATGGATTGTTGTGATCTTAGAATATGACATTGAAATAAAACCCACAAAACTGATCAAAGGTCAGGGCTTAGCTCGACTAATGGCTGAATCAAATTTATAAGCCCTTGACATAAACATGGTAGATGCCCTGGATGAGCAGGAAGGATCGCCTGATTCCACTATTGAGGAGAAGTTTTAGAGCTCTCTTTGGTATTCTGATATCCTTTATGTGCCAACAAACCTCAATGCCCCTCCTGAACTATCAAAGACTAAGGCTAGATCCCTAAAGCTAAAGGATAGAAACTATTGTATTCTAAATGAATGTTTATACTGGGAAAATACAAATGGCCTATTGCTTAAATGTTTGCCTGAAACTGAAGCAGAGAGGATTAAACAAGAGTTACATGTAGGGGAGTGTGGAGGCCACTTGAACTGGAAAGCCACTGCTAACAAAATACTCAGAGCTGGCTATTATTGGCCCACACTCTTCAATGACATCCATAAGATGATAATTGCCTGCCATAAATGCTAGATTTTTAAAGGAAAAAGAAAGCTCCTACCTCTACCTCTACAACCCATAACTGTTGAAGGTCCCTTTATGCAATGGGGTATAAATTTCATAGGAGAAATACAGCCTGCTTCTTCTTCACAACAGAAGTGGATCCTCACGGCCACAGACTACTTCACTAAGTGGATAGAGGCCATACCTTCTAGGAATGCCACAGATTCTGTCATCATTAGGTTCCTAGAAGACCACATCCTCTCTCGGTTTGGATGCCCAAGAAAAATAATCACTGACAATGCTGCTACTTTTGGATCCAAGAAAATGATTGATTTTTGTCACAGGTATCAAATAGCACTCAGTCATTCAACTGCTTATTACCCACAATGTAATGGGCTAGCTGAATCATCAAACAAGAGCTTGATGACCATCATCAGAAAACTGCTTGAAGAGAATAAGAAGTCATGGAATAACAAGTTAGTACATGATTTGTGGGTTGATAGGTTAAAAACAAAGAAATCCATTAGAATGTCACCATATCAGCTTGTCTATGGAACGAAAGCAGTATTTCCTACCAGGCTTGGAGTACTAGTGATCAAACTTGTCCAAGAGATTTAGACAGAAGAAGACAGCATGGTGAGGAGGATAAACCAAACAATTCATATCCAACAAACCAAAGAGGAGGTATATAACAGAGCTGTCAAAGTTTAGGAAAATATAAAGAAGTTGTTTGACAAAAGAACAAAAGCATGTAACTTCAAGATCGGAGATAAAGTTCTAAAATGGGACTCAAGGAGAGAGGACAAAGGAAATCATGGTAAATTTGACAGTTTGTGGCAGGGTCCATACATCATCCAGGCCATTGTTGGTCCAAATGCCTTTTTTCTGCAAGAGCTAGATGGTACAGTGCTATTTGGGGGTCCTATCAATGGCAGGATGCTCAAGAAATACTTCTGTTGATTTCCAATTTCCAGTTTCCATTTCCATTGTAAATACCATTGTTGTGTTATGTTTTCAAGAAAAAGAGAAAATGCTCCAAATAAAAAAAAGGGAGAGAGAAAGGAGAGGTTCAGACATGCTCAAAACATGAACCTCTGAAGTGCAAAATATTGGCTCTAATATGATCAAAACCTGAGCCAAAGAAGTAGAACAGCTGGTTCTAACATGCTTAAAATTTGAACCAACAAATAAGGAAGAAGAGTCAACTCTAACAAGCCCAAAACCAGAGCTGAAATGGGAAAGAAAGTGACTCTAACAAGCTCAAAAATGGAATCACAAATGTAAGACGGATGCTTCAAAGGTTCCAGATTCCAAGCCTTCAAGTTTTTTTTTTCAGTTTTCTGCAGATTTTTTCCATGTGCAACAGTCTTTTTACCTTGGATCCACAGCAAACTAGACTGTCTAATCCTAGTTTGAATGTTTTTAAATTTCTGTTGTAGAATGTAGAGAAGAAATCTGCTGGATAGTTTAATCCTAGCAGATGTTAGATTAGGCAGAGAAACATATGAGGCCAACAGTTTAATTTGGTCTCATGGATGTAATAAGGGTAGAAATAGAATAGGTTTATTTTCCTGTTTGAGAAAAATAAATGAAGAAGGTCTGCAAATTCAAATGCACCTTGAAAAGGAAAATTCTAGGATTGTAGGATGGGTAGGTAGATGGTTGGGAGAATTTTCTTACTGATTTGATGTATTCATGGTTTGTAACAGTGGAAATCAAAGAAAGAAGGATGGAACAAAGATCAGGCATCTGGCCTGCTCCAAAGAGTTATTTTATGAATTCTTGACTCCTTCAAGAAGAAGCCATCCCCATGTGGAGCCACTATTAGCCCCTATAAATTTCTTGACAAGCAAAGCAGGGGGCTAAATTTTTGATGAGCCTTCAAGGAATGCTTCTTCTCGGAAACACATCATTCTTGAAGTCTCCTTGTTCCTGTGGTCCTTTGATAAGATGCTCACTACTATTTCCATCCAAAGAGCCCCACTGACTGTAAAAAATTGTGTTTTGAACAGTCCCATTTGCCCTTGTACCTCTGCAATTTCCTCATGATTAAACCTTTTACCATTTTGTATTCTCCCCCTTTTTGACTCCCAAAATCCCTCCTAAGTCTTCCAAAACACCCATTCCATCCTTTAGAACCGAGTGGAAATCCTTCATTTTATCTTAAATCCCCTTTTTACCCCTCTCGAATTCCCCTTTCAACCTTAAAAATCCTTCTTTCTGGCCAAAACCCATATTTATTCATATATCAGGCCTATATCCCTTTGGCCAGCCCTCGTAACCTCCCCCCCCCCCCCCCCACATGACTTGGGAGCTAGAACCAGGTGCTAGCCCGAAAGGTGCTTTCCATGATCGGATATCGGGAGCGTTACTGACCGTCGATTTCCCGTAATCCAACGGTCGTCGCAAGCGCTGATGCTCTCTCGTATTCCCCATTCATTCCCCGATCACATCACAATCATCGATCTAATCCGTAGATTGATGGTCCATGTTTCATCCGCCCCAGTGGTCCCCGCGCCAAAGCACTGTTCAAAACCGATGGTTTTCATCGCAACGCCTTTGGAAGGAAGGCGGTATTTTTTATTTGGCAGCGATTAGCGCCCCCGGTTGACACGCGTCCCTATCACTATTGGGAAAGTGCCCTCATCGTGCGTTAACGTTCGACTGTGGACCCGACGAGATATGCGCGTACACTGTCCGATCTGAAGCTATCCATCCAATGGTGATCGCACCATGAAGATGCTCGGAAGTTAGCCCAAGGAAAATAGAACCCCTGGCCCACCATCTGTCGCCCTCTGATGCACTTACGGCTGTTGATATCCTCCTGAGATTGGATGGTCCAGATTAAATTCACGCCTGTCACCTCGGTCCCGCCACGTCACCCATTTTATATGTTTTCATCGCATTTTCGCTCGTTCCCTGCATATTTCATTCCAAGTTCAGATTTTAATGTTTTACATTAAAATTTCCATCTCGACATCTTCCAAATGCATCTCCCTCTATTCCATGACTTTCCTCCACAGTATTTGCTGCATTCATCGTCCTCATCCATTCCGCGTTGCCATTTTCGCAGTCATCCATAGCATCCCATCCTATGCATGGATTTCTTAACTTGTTCTCGTGTTTTGCAGGGTTATGGGTGGAAAAAATCTCCACTGTTCACAGTCACTATTCCATGTCACATAGAGTGAAGAGAAGGTTTTTATCCAAGCCTGATATTGCAGGAAAATGATTGGGAAGGATTCTACAGGAAAAGTTTCATCAAAATAAGAGTTCGACCCTGAAAAACCTCTCCAGCACCTTTAAATCTCAACTTTCTTAGTCCGAGACAGTAATGCAGTGGGATAAAATAATTTAAGATGGAAGGTCTCACAATCATCAGAGTGGGCTTAGTGAAGGTCTAATGCAGAGAAAACAAAATCACTAGTGTTTCACATCAGCAGAATTTTCTTTCAGTAAAAGGACAAAGTGCCCATACCTTTTTCATTCTATACCATGTTCCTGAGAAATTTTCAGCCCTGACAATAGTCCCAATGCTACCAGAGCATTAAATACACAATATCCCAGTCCTCATAGTCACTCATATACCTTTTTGTTTATTCACCAGAGTACTGCAGTGGTGCTACAACAAAGTACATCAGAGACATACTTGGAGTAAATTGCAACCTGTCAAAGACCACTCTTTCATCCAAAGAGTACTGAAGTTCAATGCATAACCATTAAAACAGAATGGGTTTCGACCCATTGCTACTGCTCTACTTTTATTTTTCATTTAGTTCTTCATCTACCTCTCCAACCTCTCTTCAGATATAAAAACTCATGAGAAACATTGTAAAGGTTGTTGATTGGATATCAGAGAATTGCAAGCTGTTTCTTTTTGAGACATAGTCTCTATGTAAAGTTGTAAGATAGGCTGAGGAAGATGTTTTCAGGTTGAATACCAAGTTGTTGGCATGATGTACATGACTGGTGTTGCTCTTTAATATGACAAGCACATTTCTTTGGATCTTGATTTAAAGCAACGGTGATTTTTTTCTATCTTTGTCTTTGTTTTCCTTCATAGTTCATCACTTTTCATTTCTTCTTGGAATGCATTAGAAATCTGGCATAGGATTTACCCTTGTTAGGTACCCTATGTTTCTGCTTTCCCTGTCTTCAATTTTTTGTTCTATATTTTTTATCTGATCACTGATTCAAATTAATTTAACTAGTGTAGTGGATGTCATTTCCTGCTAGCTGATGTATGAGTTAATGAATATTTTCTTAAATGTTCTTGTTAGGTTTTACTTGAATGAATTGAGATACTGGGAGTCTAGAACACTATCTCTGTCTCACTAGAGTCCTTTCAATCAATTGAACCTTCCTAAGTTCCCTTGAGTTGGATTCCGAAACATTGAGAGTTCAAAGTCTCTCTCTAATCTCAGGTTTTCACCTTTGCGTCCAAATATTTAATGTTTCCTTGTCTGAAGAGTTAGCCCGTCAGGTTTTGGATCACAGGTTGTTCAACAGTATGCCCTGTCCCTAGATCTGATTTCTGAGAGGCCACCTTGGAGGTTCCCTTGCTTTCACTTTCTCCCTTGCCTTTTCATGCCAAACTATCATCTTTAAGATCCAATGCTTTAGATGACTAGCCCAACTGAAAGCCTACATTTTGAATAGCAAGAAAACCCTTTCCTGACTCCATTTCCCAATGGTCATGAATGTTCTCTAAGTCATCTATCCTTTTCTTAGAACCTTCATTTCTCATCCTTGTCTCACATTGAACCCTTCCTTTTTCGATTCCCAACAACCAAACAAAAGTCAAATAAACAAACCTTGTGCCCATAACTAGCCTAATATCTTAACATTTGAACTACAAATACTTACAATATTTTCCTACTTAGAGAGATCCCTCTCTAGACCTAGGAGGGCTAGATCCTGAGGTCTGAAAGTGGTTCTCATGTTGTCTCATCTTTTGGTCTTGCCAATCTGGCCAAAACATGGGAACTCCAACACAGGCCACTTTTTTTTTTGCCTCTTTGACACTTTTTAACCTCTTTTTTGTAGGTGATGGAATTTCTACAACCAACACTTGTGTCTTCTTTATCCTTTTCTCAACTTGCTTCCTTTATTTTTAGGGTTTCTAGCTAGAGTTAGGGTTTCTAGTTCAAATCCATTCATAAACAAAAATGAAAACCAATCCCTACTTATTTTCTAAAGCTCATTCAAAACCAATAAATTTATCAAACTATGGTGAAACAAAGATGTTTCACAACCATCAAATTTGGCTTGTACTTTAGCCATTTTGGAAAGGCTCCTATGCAAGTAAAAGGGAAAATCCAGTGATATCATACTTGTGAAATGTAGAAGTAGCTTGAAATGATAGGTATAAACTTCATGGTACCTGCCTTCACATGTAAAGTATCTTCGAATGTTGAACAACAACTTTGCATAAGTGTCTTTGATATAGCTTCTAGGTATTGCATTATTCAGGTCCATATCTGCATATTCAAGTTTCATGAATTCCTTGCATGGTTCCATGTCAAGCTTAAAACCCTTAAACCAAGTTTCCTACCCCCTTGGTATTTCTGTCACAGAAGCAATGATCTCAGGTGTGACTAGCACATTTAATATCCCAATTCTGGTAGTTGTTCCACTGAAGTGTAAGGCAAATTCTTTAGACACCTGTGTGTGGAAACATTGCATCTTTTCACAAAACCTGAGACAATCTGCTTTGCTAAAAGCCTCCATCACTGTTTGATCTTCAATTATAGCCTTCACATTTTTAAGCTCATATCTTAAGAAATGTCCCCCTCTGTGGAATTTCTTCTCCTTTGCCATCTTTCTTAGAAAAACATGTCAGCTTCTCTTGAATCTATAAAACAGCCTCACTTGATTCAAATATAAAACAACCTCACTTGATTATGAACAACCTCACTTGATTATAGTGAAGATATCCTTTGTATAGAACAACCACATGATTAACATGATTGATTCATAGCTTAGACACTCATATGGAGGAAAATGAAAATGAGAATGACTGAATTAGGTGAAAATTTGAATTTGAAATGTCATTTCATAACTGAATGATGCCTCATTCATGCCCTATCATGATGTTGGTGACTGTGAGATAGGTAAGTACATTGAATCTTCTAACTAATTGATTCCCCATACCATTATCCTATCATTCCCTAACGGATTCTAACATATTTTAGCTTAATTGAAAATATGGTTAAGAAACTGCGCTTTTCTAGCACCCACAGTGTATTTTTCGCAGTTTGCGCTACGAAAGTATCAGCACTTTCGTAGCGCAAATCCTCTTTTTTGAACTAGCAGCGTTAGGAAACAGGGGATTCTTGGCTAGTTGCAGAAATTTAACCCGAAACCATATGGATTGACCCCTAAATAGGAAATTTGAATATTTGATCATGGAATGGACTTCTAAAGACTTTATTTGAATTCAATGATGACCTTTAAACTTATAAAAAATCTAACCTACCCTTAACCAACTCCTAAAATGACTTTCAAAACCATTTTAAGACCATGATAAAAAATAGATTTGACATAATGATGTTTTGAAAATTTTTGGGTGATAACATATCCCATATACCGAAATTGGTTCATGCCAAAGGTGCAATTTTGCAAATTGGCACATAACTAGTGTTGCCGCAGTGTTTGGAGGACCTTGTTACATGTCATTTTTTCACCATGAAGCTCGACAGTTAAAATGGATCTATCACCATCCATACTCATGCTATCTTGCAAGTAAAACATTCATATTCATTGAACAAGTCATGAATTCTGGGAAAAATGGCTCTTAAAGCTCTTAAAGATGGCTTGCACAGTTTTTACAGTCATTACCTGCGCATGCACATATATTACTAATATTACCTGTGGAATTTTGCACTCTGTTTTCCACTAAAACATGTGAAACCTACTTAAATTAAAGTAAAATATGAAAGTAACATCGAGAAGCATATTTGGGCACATATAGTCCAACTAGAAGCCTCAGAGTCATATCAGTTCGAGCCAAAATCCTCCAATCATGGAGCTTATCCCCTTGGATCAAGGAACCCTAATCCCTTCATTTGTGGTTCTCACTCCTCTTTGGTCGATTTGAAACCTCAAATTATCCTATAAATTGAGCTGAGACTTTAGGGTTAGGGGAGTTCCCTTATGGAAATATTATGTTGCTCATTTTAGAGTGGAGATATTGTTAGCCAAGAAGGAAGATTGGAAGCATAGAAGAGGAACCTATATGACATCGAGTGTTGGTTGTATGGTTTCTATTTTATTCTTGAAGAAGAAATTTGGATACTTTTTCTCACTGTCTTGTTTTCTTGCGATTGTGAATTGTTAGCACTCATAGATTAATTAAAGCAATTACATTTCCTAATCTCCTTGATCATTAGGTTAGTTTGGTTTTTGGATTTTTATTATCCTGTAGATGCCTTTGATTCTTTGTATATTTGTGGTTTCAGGTTTCTTATAAGCATTGAGGAGCTTCTTCAAAACAAAGTGCGAGGTCTTCAATAGGAATTTGGTTGAAAGGTAAGAGCATCATCCTCTCTTTCTAGTTTTGATAATTTGAATGCTAATAACTTAGGGAAAGAGATATTCTCATGTTTTGGTTGTTTCTAGTTATCTATTGGGATACTAGTGATATCACTCTTGTTCATAAGAGGGATTTATCTGGGTAACAAATCGGTGACCATACTGGGGAATGACTTACTTCTCTCATTTCTCTTTGGTTTAGCTCTCCTATTTTTCTAGTTTTTTAAGTCTGAGTGTTTTTAGGTTTATGAACTTTTATATCCTCTATGTTAGAACAAAAAGTTTTTATTTTTTTGAAGTTTCTCTCCCCTGCGCGGTTCTGTTTCTCTCCCCTGCACAGTTCATAGTTTAAGACAGTGCACATGTTCACTGGATTTCATTGGTTACCTGCACACCCCCTATAAATTTTTGAAAAAAATAGTTTGATGTATAATTTCTAAAGGTTTAATCTTACTTGTATCATCCCTTAGAATCTGTTTTTGAGCTTATTTTGATTTCCTTAATGTCATTTTTGAGAAATTATCCCTTTTGAATTCTTTGGGTAGGATTTTCCCTAGTTTGGTTGATTTCTCTGTTTGGAAAGACAAATTTCCTGTCAATATCACTTTTTTATTTCCTTTTCTTCCATATCTACCATGTTTTTTGATAGTCTTGCTTGTTTGAGTGTTTTTTTCTCATTTGCAAAGGAAAGCTTCTAGATAAGGGAAGTCAGGTTTGTCTCAAAAAATTCGTCTGTTATGAAATTGCTTCTGTTTGTTAACTGAAAAATGATTTGTTTTTTCTTTCAGCTAGAAGTGGTCATAAATTTCCCTTAGAGGGATCATTAGTTAGATCATTAACTAAGAGCTTTTTTTTTGAAATTTTTTCCATAATTTTTAGGGTTTTTCTAGTTTTCGTTGGTTTTGAAGAATTGGAAAATTGTTTGCAAATAAAATCGTATATATTGGCTTGGAATCAATGAATATTTTTATTAAAAGTGTTATTGGGCATGCTTCAAAGTGAAATTGGTTTCTTAATGAAAAAGTAATGTTTTGGGATTTTTTAGGAAATTTTCAGTTTTTAAGTTCAAAGAGCCTCTTACTTTCCCTTATCTAGGAATTCATTGAAATGAAGAATTGCATGTTCATTGTTGAATGCATTTAGAGTATTTTTTGAGTCGGTCACAACATCATCAAGTTTAATTTCCATACCCCTCTGTGTAAACAACAACCAAATTAGTACAACACTAGTTAAAATTAATCTCGATATTTTTACATTTTCTAGGGCTCATTCCACCAATATAGCTTAGGATTTGTGCTTTGGAATAGGGATTAATTAAATTTCCAAAGGAGTAAAATAAAAAAATATTATCTTGCATTAGAGAAAAAACCAATTGTTGCAATTTTTCTTTGGAAAGCTCTTCTTAAAAGAGTCAAGCACGAGGTCATGTTGGACCTAGTGGAGTAATTTTACCTACTTCATTGGTAAACATAGAATATGTGCACATATTACCAATGATAAACCTCAGATTAACCATCGTTGAGGAGCCTGGTATCACTTGTTAGTAAACCTTAGATTTAGCATGTCGAGGAACTTTCAAGGGCATTGAGCTTTGATACTCTGCCCCTGCGTGTATATTGGGCCACAAACTGTCCCCCCAAGTTTCATTATCTTAGTTGGTGTTGGGAAAAATACTGAGAGGGGGGGTGAAACAGTATTTACTGCATATTCAAAAATTTTACTTTTTCTTGCTTCTAAAACCCATACGCTACTTTCCTGAAACAGACTCGCGTATATACGCGGATACCCTTTATGAAACTCGCGTATACATAGATATCTAATTATGTCATTAGATATTCACTTAAATCATTCCATCATTCATTCATCAGATGTTTAATAAATAGTAAACATGAACAGTAAGAATAGAGTAAACCATCACACAATGCATCACACATGAACACCAGGATTTTTAGGTGGAAACCCAAGTCGGGAGAAAACCACCGCTGCCGTTGCTCAGCCTTCAATACTTTATTATAGAGAAAACATCTTACAACATATGTGTCGTACCCTACCAAGACGTGTGCACCCACCTCGCGCTCGTTTACCAAACCTCTCCTGGAAGGGAGCTCCAACCCCCTGACTCGTTTACCAGCCTCTCCTGGAAGGGAGCTACGACCCCCTCATCTCATTTACCAGCCTCACCTGGAAGGGAGCTACAACCCCCTGACTGAAGGCTACAACCCTCAGCACCTCTATGGACCACGTTTCATCAATTTTCACACCGGATCCAAAGCTTCCTTTAGGACACCACTTGCAGGCCACGTTTCATCATATTTTCAAACTGGACCCTTTCCATACTTTTAAGCACAGTCAACCATGAAACAGATACATATAACTTACTGACAGATATCAGTAAACCATCAGAATAGATCAGACATTTCTTACCACAGACTTCAGCAAACCCTAGTTTTCATACGCGCTTTCCTTTCTCTGATGTCGCGTATATACGCGCTTCCGTCCACATAAACCAGTGTATACTTCAGTACAAATTACAAAGCTAATTTTATTGTGCATACGCGATTTCTCTTCATCGAAGCCGCGTATATACGCGCTTCCTCTTCGGCGAACTAGCGTATGGTTCTTCAAAATTTAAATGTCATTGCAATTCTTCACAACAGATACATCACTTCAGATTTTCCCTTTACCTCAAGCAGATGTTCGCCTAGATGTTCTCCTCATCACATATCTAATCCTTCATGAAAAGACCTAGAAGATACAAGTACAATACAGATCTAGATCCCCTTCTTCATCACTCCTTCATCGGTGCATCATACATTCAGATTTTTCATTCAACTGTAACCCTTTCCATTCATATATACTCCAGAGAGAAGTATTCATTCAAGCTCAGACATCTTGCACCCATGCTTATCATTTGCACAATGAATTTCTTCTCCTTATATAGGTTTACCCTTTTTCAATACCATGAGCCAAAACTATATTACATCCGATGGTATTCCTGGACGGGGTCATTTAGGCGAAACATTACCCAATACAATGGGTCAATACCATGGTGGTTACCCCTAGTTTTGCACTTTTTGTGTGCTTTTGCCCATACGCAACTTGGAACGTTTATTCCCGCGTGCATACGCGACTTCCCCTAGGCAAATCTGCGTATGCCTAGAGACATACTCTTTTCATCATAGATCTATCACATGTTGAATTCCTTTTCAATGCTTTTTGCACTACCATGTATGCATCGTATTTAGTTCATCAAGACATGTTCTATCAAGCACAACTTCATCAAGTAAGTTGCCATCATCTTGCCATTCAAGGACAACACTCAGCATCAGATTGCTTAACAAACATCATTTCATATCAGATTTACATCATCTACCAAGTTCAACAAGTCAAGAATAACTTCATCAGGTGGTTTGCCATCAAGGACAACACATGTCAACAGTCGCATGTCTTCATCTTCATTCAGTGGGTTTCCATCAAGGACAACACTCTGCATCATATTGCCAACAATCTCCCCCTTTGGACTTGATGGCAACCATGATGGTGTTTGGTTACCACAACAGATAGTTACATTAAGAATACAATGACACCATGTCACATTCCCCATTTTTGACACCATTCAAACACCCATTCAAACACCATGTCACTCTCCCCCTTTGACATCAAGGGCAAAGGGTGGATCAAACCAACATACTCTCCCCCTTTTCTCCTCACGTGGAAGAAGCGTTCTGCAGATCTGATATATACTGAAGTGACCAAGCTCCCCCTGAGTTCATGCTAAATCTTCAAGCATATTTTCCAATGAAGCACATGACTTTATTAACTTCCTACCACCAAGACTCATACTTACGACAAATATCCAACCAAGTGGATTTACATATGAGACTCAAGTACCTGACCAAGTGGGTTTACACATTCCAACTCATCTACCCAACCAAGTGGGTTTACAAAATTTGACTCAGCTACCCAACCAAGTGGGTTTACAATTTGACAAGTCCTTACATGACTGAATATTACATTTTTACATCATGGGTCTCAACAAGACCTTTTCATCAAACCATAAATATAACTTCTAATTGGAACACCGTAAAGTCCTCAAGAAAGAGAACATATTTCAGAACCATCATAATGCCAACAATGCATTATACTCTAGAAGCTAATGCTCCCCCTGAAACTGTGCATCCAAGCATCCTTTTCATATGACTAAGGCTCCCCCTTAGTTTGAGCATCCTGAACACTTTCACCAACAAATCATCAAGGCATCTTTATCAAAACATTAGAAACAGAATTATGAGAACTGGAACACCACCAGAGATACCAAACAGTATCAGAGATACCAAACAGCACTACAGCTGTGCTGAAGAGAGCTGACTCCAAACAGAAAAATGTCAGCAATCAGACATACGCAGTTTTCTGTGCAGGAACTCGTGTATATACGCGACTGTGTTTCATGAAATCCGCGTATCCAAAGCCATCTTCTGAATTTATGCAGATTTGTTATTTTGACTGGCAGAGAACACTCCCAGCTTCTGTCTTAGATACTCGAATGCTTCCCTGGGCAGAGGTTTGGTAAAGATATCAGCAACTTGTTCTTTGGAGGGAACATACTCCAACTTCACCTTTTGCTCAAGCACTTTTTCACGTAAGAAGTGATACTTGATGGGAATGTGCTTGGTCTTCGAATGCATAACAGGATTCTTTGAAATACTGATGGCACTTGTATTGTCACACTTAATGGGAACAGGAGGTGTACATTTGATTTGAAAATCTTGTAAGGTTTGCATCATCCAAAGGAGTTGAGTGCAACAAGATGCGGTAGCCACATATTCTGCTTCTGCTGTAGATAAGGCAATAGAATTTTGCTTCTTGCTGAACCAAGATACTAACCGGGGTCCCATATAGAATGCACCACCACTAGTGCTTTTACGATCATCAACACTTCCAGCCCAATCTGCATCAGTGTAAGCATGAAGAGTAAGATCAGCATTCTTTGTATACCATAGACCAAGGTCTTGAGTTCCTTGTAGATACTTGAAAATTCTTTTAACAGCCTGAAGGTGAGACTCTTTTGGATTAGCTTGGAATCATCCAACAATCCCAACTGCATGCATAATGTTTGGTCTAGTCCCAGTGAGATAAAGTAGAATTCCTATCATTGATCTGTATTCTGGTTGATTCAGCGTGGGAGAATCATCATGAGAACCGAGATTGCATCCGGTTATCATTGGTGTACTTACAGGTTTGCATTCTTCCATGCCATACTTCTTCAAAATTTGCTTAAGATATTTCGCTTGTTTTTGACTCAAGGATTCTTCATTACTCCCAAAAATGATATCATCAACATATACAATCACAATCAAAAGTTTGTCATGTTCAATTTTTGTGTATAAGTTGCTATCAACAGACCCCTTTGAAAATTCTTGTTGATGGAGATATTTGTCAAGACGATAGTACCATGCCCTTGGAGCTTGTTTGAGACCATATAGAGCCTTTTTAAGTTTACAAACAAGATTCTTATCATTTCCCAAAATGAATCCCTCTGGTTGTTCTATATAAACTTCTTCTTCAAGATCACCATTGAGGAAAGCAGATTTGACATCCATTTGATAGACTTTGATTTGATGAGAACTTGAAAAAGCAAGAAACATTCTTATGGCTTCAAGTCTAGCTACAGGAGCAAAAGTTTCTTCAAAGTCTATACCTTCTTGTTGAGTGTACCCTTTGCAAACCAATCTGGCTTTGTTTCTTATAACATCCCCATTTTCATTTAACTTCTTCTTGAATATCCATTTGGTTCCAATGACATTTTTATCATGTGGTCTTGGTACCAATTCCCAAGTGTCATTCTTTTCAATTTGATCAAGTTCTTCATTCATAGCTTGCTTCCAACATTTCATCTTTGCTAACTTGATTGACATTGTGTGGTTCAATTGTGCATAGAAGCGCTAGATGATTAGAATCCCACAAGAGTTCTCCTTGTTCGTACACTGATTCCTTGTCACCCAAAGAATTTGTAAGTTCGGTGATTCTTTTGAACATATCTAGATGGAGCTTTTGAATAGATCATCTTCGGAGTTCTTCGTGGATCCTTTGTCTATATCATTTCTATTTGATCTAGAAGGACATAGGTCATCATCATCTTCTTTTGTTGTTTGTTTTCTTCTTTAGGAAATTCCTTGGAGACTCATCAATAACAACATCAATACATTCAACAATCTTTCGAAGCCTTTTATTATAACATTTGTATGCTTTGCTTGAAGATGAGTAACCAATAAATATCCCTTCATCGATCTGGGTTCAAAATTGCCGAAGCTTTTCATCATTATTTTTGATAAAGCATTTACGTCCAAAAACTCTAAAATGCTTCACGGTGGAGAATTACCATACCGAGTTCATATGGAGTTTGTCACTATTTACCCAAACATGAGCCTTGTTGAGAATGTTCGTGCTTGTATCATCTTTTGCTTCTCCCTAGAACATGTCCGGAGTTCCGAATCATCGAGCATAGCTCTATGCATTTGTTGAATTGTTATTCATTCTTTTCACCTTTCACCGCCATTTTGTTGTGGAGTACACCTTTCTGACGGAAAATTGTCTTTTTATGCCATGTTGTTCACAAAGTTAAAAGAATTCATTTGATGTATATTCTCCTCTCGATCGAATCTAAGACACTTGATTTTTAGATCTAATTCATTTCCAACTAATGCTTTGAAAATCTGAAATTTTCAAATGCTTCATCTTTGTATTTAATGAGCCCAGGTCAGCCACACATTCTAGAGTAATCATCAATAAATAAGATATAGTATTCTTCTCCACGTGGTGAATTTTTCCTCATAGGTCCACATATGTCGGTATGAATGAGTTCAAGAGGCTCACTTGATGATCCTTCTTTGGCATTAAATCGTACTACCGGTACGCTTACCCCGTTGACAAGATTTGCATATGATACTTTACGGTAAATTAATATTGGGAGACAAGAACAACTTGAAATGCTGCTTGCTTTGTTGATTTGAGAGAAGCTCGGATCGACCTTCATGCCATAGCCAATTTTCGAAAGACTTGCTCGGTAACATTGATCTATGCCGTTCGATGCTCTAGGGTTGCTAGAAAGTTTCTTTTTCCTTTTTTATAATGATTTCTGTGTCCCGAATCACAAACCACACATTCTTTTGAACTAAAGACATACATTCCTTGATCACACATTTGACTTACATAACAAAGTTATGCCTTAATCCATCCATACATGACATCATTAGCCTTCACCTTTTCTTTTTAGAAATACGACCCTTTTCCCTTTAATTACGGTATCATTTCCAAATGTAACTTTCTTTTCCTTTTCTAGAGCATTATATGTAAGGAGTTTGCTTTTGTCACATTGTCATGTGTCTTGAGCACACACTATCAATGTACATTGATTTTCTTCGTATACTGCCAAATAATACTATCCCACAATTTCCTTTGTATTTCTTTCTTTTTCCATACTTTGGAAGCTTGAGGGAACATGTTCTTTTGAGTACATGCCTTGCTCCTGCATTCGAGATTCTTCATGACCAGTGTGCAATAAGTACATTCAAATTAGATTTTGAAGAGGAGAAACGTTGTTATAGGTGTTCTTCTTTGGTTCAATAGCTAATCTTCCCACTATTTCTTGCTTCTCTTGTCATGATGGTTTTATGTACAACATTGAATAGCTTTATGAACAAAATTGTGACATGAAGCATTGTGTTGAAGTAGAAATTTACTGCCGATCATGAAATCTTCTATTTGAATTTACCCTATTGGTTGTTGCTTCTTTGAGGGATCTCCACAGTAGTGATCCTTGATTTGAGATTATCATGCTTTGCAGCAGATCCTTTGTTCCCTTGTTGAGAGGATGAATGAAGAGAACCGGTTGTAGTATTTGCTTTCGAGGATAATTTGGTCTTGAAGTGCGGGAAGATTCCCATTATATCCAAGACCTATTTTTATAAGAGGAGACCGTTGTGTTTTGATAATCTCATCTGGGTTTCGAACCTTTGTAAATCTAAGATTGAGAGTCTTCACTTTCTCATTATCTTTCCTTAGACTTACTACTTACACTCCAATTCCTCGATGCATTTTTCCTTTGCTTCAAGCTGATTTTCAAGAGTTTCTATGATTATGTTCTTTTCTTCTAGGCTTACATTAGGTTGATTGTTTTCCCTTCAAGAAAATCATTGTCCTCTAGAGCATCCACAAAAGTATCCTTTTCTTCTCTTTGTTCAAAAGCCATGAGAAGTCTAAAGTCTTATTCACATTCTTCCTCACTATTAGATGATCCATCACTATCTTCATTAGTATAATAACTTTTTCTTATGCTAGATCGATTCTTATTCCTTCTTGCTACTTCCACTTTCCTTTAGCACGAAGTTTCTTTGTGAGACACTTTGCGGCATAATGACCAACTCTTCCACAATTGATACATTTGAAGGAAGCTTACCTTTGAACTTTCCGGTACCTAGTTGAAGTCTTCTCTCAGAATTTGCTTCTTCTTCTTCTTAGGATATATAGCTGGATTCTTTGACAACTTCCTTTTCTTTTCCTTTTTTGCGGATGCCTTAAAAACGGCTTCTTTGATTTGAGAGGGCCTCCTTGCCTCAATTCAAAAGCGATTCGAGGTACCATGTAATTGAACAATAGTAAGAGTTTGCAGTCTTGCATTTCTTCAATAGGCGAAACTTTAGAGTCAAATTTTGAAATCCAAGGATCTTGGACCTTTTGCACCGAGGTAGTATCGGTTATGGTTTTTCACCCAAATTTCTCATCCGATTTACAATATCATCTAGACGAAGAAAAGAAAGCGGCAACACTTTCATCACTGCCATCTTCAAATTTTCATATTCGATTAAGAGTTTGGAGTTTTGCATTTTTTACCTTTGTATCTCCTTCATAGCTCGAAATGATTTTTTTGTCCCATATCTCTTTTTCTTTGAATATATGAGCGCATCACTTTAGCAAATTCTGATTCGGACATGCTTCCTAATAAGACATTAGGTGCTTTGGCATTGATTTCATACTACTTTTCTTTCGTGACATCGTGCAGGAATACTTTAGGGTATTGATAACCTTCTTCCACGATTGCCCATACATCTGCACCAAGACTTTGCAGATATGATTTTGTTCATACCTTCCAGAATATCGATTGCTTCCATTGAATAGAGGTGGCTTTATAGACATTACTACTTCTTGACTTCCCATTGCGACGGATCTCCTTCAAGTGATCATGCTTACGTAAGAAGGACTGGCTACGATACCAATTGTTGGGAAAAATACGAGAGGGGGGGTGAATCGGTGTTTACTTCATATTCAAAGCTTTTACTTTTTCTTGCTTCTAAAACCCATACGCTACTTTCACAAAACGGACTCGCGTATATACGCGGATACCTTTATGAAACTCGCGTATACACAATATCTAATTATGTCATTAGATCTTCACTTAAATCATTCCATCATTCATTCATGAGATGTTTAATAAATAGTAAACATGAACGATCCAAACAGAGTAAACCATCACACAATGCATCACACATGAACACCAGGATTTTTAGGTGGAAACCCAAGTCGGGAGAAAATGTTGTGTAACCAACTCCAAAAAGAGAAGAAAAGAGATATCAACGCCTTAGAAATAAGCCACTTAGAGGCAACCTCGATACATTACATGAATGAGCAATTCTTGGATGATACAATTCACAAAACCTCCTTTCTATATATAGGAGTCCATGGGGCCATAATGTAATCCTAGTGGGCCACAATGTAATCTAGCCGACTAACAATAATAATTTAAGGGCACAATAACCAAAATGGGGGTTACGAGGGTACAACAATAACGATAAAGGGTTTACACTAACAATAATAAGGGGCTATACTAGTGATATGGGGACCTAACATGCCCTCTCCTTCAAAAAAGTGTTGTCCTCCAACACTTGAGTGGCTACGAATTGTACAGCATAAGATTCTCATCCTCCCATGTAGAATCTTCGATTGGGTAAGTTCTTCCACTTGATGAGATACTACGAAATTGATCGATTCCGTAGTTGTCGAGTTCTTTTTTCCATGACGCCGAGTTCCAATATGATTTTCCCTTCCCCATCGAGTTAAATGTTTTGTTTGAGCTGGAAGATTTTCACCTATAACCTTCTTTAAGCATGAAACATGGAAAACTCGTGTACTCGCGAAGAAGCGAGCTCGAATTTGTGCCATAGTGCCAATCACACAACACCTTATAAGGACCATAGTACTTTAGCGATAATTTATTATCCTTCTTTGCTTGCTTGAGGGACATTTGTTTGTATGGTTGTAGTAGTAAAAATACCCAATCTCCTACATCAAAACTTCTCTAGCTACGATGTTGATGCTGTTGTTTCCTTCGATTTTTGTGCCAAATTCGAGTTATCCTTTAAGAGTTGGAGAACTTCTTGCTGATGCTCGATGTGATGCCTTTGCTTGAACCTTTGAATTTTCCCTTAAAGATGATGTGATGGATGCGGGTGGATGATATCCATAAAGTGCCATAAATGGGGTCATTTTCTTTGATGTGGAAGGAAGTGTTATACCACCATTTAGCAAGAGGTAACCACTTGACCCATTGTGTTTGTTTTATCGGATACAAAAAAGCAGAATATCTTCCAAGCATTTATTTACTATCTCGGTTTGACCATCGATTGAGGATGATAAGATGAGCTATGAGCTAATTGAGTACCCAAACAAGAAAATAACTTTCAAGTCCAAAAATTTCTAGTAAAAATGGGATCTCTTGTCGCTCACAATAACCCTTGGGCTTCCATGTAGCTTTTAGTTAATCATAAATGTAGTATGGCTTCTTCTTGCTTTAAATGGATGAGATAAAGCACAAAAGTGTGCATACTTGGTATGTCTATCAACTACCACCATGATGACACTCTTTCCTTCGGACTTAGAGTAAACTGTGATAAAATCCATTGAAATCTCCTCCCAACGTTGACTTGGAATGGATAAAGGTTGTGGAAGTCACCAGGGTCTTAATTGTTTCCACTTTATTCTGCGGCAAACCAAACATTCCGTCACAAACTTTCGAATATCAGATTTAAGGCCATCCCAAAAAAATTCTTTCTTCTACATGGTAAGTTTTAAAAATCTTGAGTGTCCTCTAAAGGAGAAGTGTGCAATTCCGGAAAGAATCTTTTGTTTTGTTGCAGGAATTCTTACAAAGATATGGCCGATCTTTGTACCATAAGGAATCATTTTTCCAACTAAATGTATCTCCCAGATGTACTAGGATCTTGCTTTGCCAACTTTTGAATGAGTATCCATACATCTTTGTCCTTCTTCCATTCATCTCTTGCTTGATTATCAATACGGTTGGATAATAGAAATGGCACAAAGCAATGCTTCCACCTCTTCATTCTTTCTTGAGAGTGCATATTGCAACAACATTCAACTTTTTTCCTTTTTTGTATATTATTTCAAAGTCATAACCCAACATCTTTGTGACCCATTTTTGTTGTTCTTACGATGATAGTCTTTGTTCAAAAGTGTTTAGACTATCATGATCAGTTTCCTGTAAAGTGTCTTCCCATTAGGTAAGTTCGCCATTTCCTTAGTGCATGTAGTATTGCTAACATTTCACTTCTCATAAATAGGTTTTTACGTAAATACTTTCCTTTGATTGGAGCGACTTTCAAAAGCAATGGGTCTTCCTTCACAGGTAAGCGCACCAATTCATTTTTCACGGGCATCACATTCCCTGATAAAGGTTTGTGAGTACGGTGTAGCTAAGACCGGTGCTAGGCACATTGCCTCTTTAAGACGTTCAAAGGCCTTAGTTGCTTGAAGTCCATGAAAATGCATCTTTCTTCAATAATGTTGTTAGAGGTCTTGCTATTCTCCCATAATTCTTAACAAACTTGCGATAATACCCTGGTAACTTGAGAAATCCTACATGGCTTCTTTATGGTTGTGGGGAACTTTCCATTCCTTAATGGCTTTAATTTTGTTAGGGTCTACCTTAACACCCCTCGTGAGATACAATATGACCAGGATATTCCACCTCTTGTACTCCAAAGAAACATTTGGATTTTTTTGCATATAATTGTTTCTCCTGCAATAGTTTGGTACCACATCAACATATTTCAACATGATCCTTCCAAGACACATTGTAGATTAGTATATCATCAAAAAATACTAGCACAAATTTTCTAAGGAAGGGTTTGAAAATGGAATTCATCAACCCTTGAAATGTAGAGTGCATTGGTAAGGCCAAAAGGCATGACCAAAAATTCATAATGACCCTCATGAGTTCGAAATGCTATTTTTGGAATATCTTAGAGTCTTCATTCTAATTTGATGATATCTACGAACGAAGATCCAACTTGGTAAAATAAATTGCTCATGTAATTCATCCAATAATTCATCAATCACGGGAATGGGAAATTGGTCTTTAATGGTGAGCTTATTGAGCTCTATAATCTGAACGCATTCGCCATGATCCATCCTTCTTGTGTACCAATACTACGAGAATGAAGAAGAACTTTAGCATTTGGGTTGAATTATACCAGCCTCTAACATTTCTGCAATCATACGTTCAATTTAGCTCTTTTGGAGTAAGGATATAGGCCCGGATGTTTTGGAGGAACACTTCCTGGAATCAAATGAATAGCATGATCCCAGTCACGAATGAGTGGGAGTCCTTTGGAGTTCAAACACCTTGGAATAGTTGTCCAAGACTTGTTGGAAGTCTTTCAGAGAATAGATTTTGATGCATTGGAACTTCTAGTGAGCATAAGCGTGAAATTACGCATGCTTTATTCTTTCTTTAGAAGCTTTGTCATGAAATTAGAGCTTATTATCCTTCACAGCTTCCCCTGATAATAAATAATTAGAGCTTCCTTTCCTGCAGAAAAAAATTTCCAAGAAAAGTTAACGAGAATTAAAAACTCAAATCCCCAAAGATTGTAACCATTGTACCATGCACTCCTAGTACAAAAAATGGCTTCCTCCATAAGATAGCAAGCATTGGACTAGTAAATACACTGTTCCCCATGGTTAGCTGATATTATGGCATTTTCCGGGCAATTTATAGTTCCTCCACATTTACAACCATCAGCAAACCTTATTTTGAATATGGTACTGAAACAATTAATTCATGGCTACATTATAATGAATAAAATTATGGGTGCTACACAGATCGTAATCAACACTATTACCCTTTTCTTCTTCTATATTTCCTTATCTTGAGAGTTTAGGAGTAGTGAGAATT
This sequence comes from Pinus albicaulis, assembly GCA_034641835.2. Lineage (NCBI taxonomy): Eukaryota > Viridiplantae > Streptophyta > Pinopsida > Pinales > Pinaceae > Pinus > Pinus albicaulis. The sequence goes on from CM076570.1 coordinate 1,586,550,334, forward strand.
TCACCTTGATGCATTACCAGATATCATTTGGGATTCATTTCTTCCTCTTCTAGGGGTGGTTCCTGGTGTATATCCTCTTCTTGTTCTGGCTATTACTATGCCCAAATGCTAACAAATGTAATTCTATCTCATTTGCCACTGACCTTTGGTATTTGCTATCACAAACGTAGCAAACCCTTTTGCTCTTTTTCTTCCAATTATTTTAATGGTGTCAACCTTGTAGGTTATTGAAATATAGGCGATAGAAACACTTCCTTCTTTATAGAATTGAGTGGTAGGCTTCCTTGTCTCCATAATTTTACATTCAACTTTCTTGCCAACTGAATGCCTTCTCCAATGAATGAGTTCCAAAACGCGAACTTCATTTTGGATGTTATCCTTTAAAGTGCCTAGGAAGAGATCAATCCTGTGTCCCTGGAATATCGATTACCCTTATATTCAATTTTTGGAAGTCATAATTTGCTGCCCCACTAAACCATTTGTTTTGAGATTATCAATTAGGTAAGAAAGGTATTGCTCCTATATCCTCATAATGTGCTATCATTTCCTCATAGTAAAATTAAGCCAAGTGACAAATTTTTTTACGGGAGGCTAAAACCAGTGACTCTACATACAATATGTGTTCTAAATGTAAAGTTGCAATGCGTACCTTTTGTGTGTTTTTCATTAGCGGTCAAAGTATTGCTCACTCTGTGTATCCATATTCACAGGATCTTTCCATCTTCTTCATATCCATTTTGGAATATGGTGGTTCTTCACGCCAACATTAGGTTATGAAATCCATGATTAACATTTATTTTGTTCTCATCATGAGTTCTTCTCACTATGTTCCTTGCATTAAGGAATCATTTCTAGTTTTAAACTTGTCCTTAAGCCTTCCATATGTTCTTTTAGATCTGTCTTCATGTTTTCCATAGTATATTTCCATGTATCATCCATCTTAGCTTCCTTCATCCATCACCATCACGCCATCAATTTCAACTTCCATGCCTTTCCCAAGCCGTCCATATTCACTTCCATGCCTTTCTTTCAACTTCCATTTCATTTTTTTGTTTATATTTCTGAGAAGTGCTTGGCTGCATTGCTCTTGTAATTTTGATAGATATTTTTAATTCTTCATCTTTGTATGAGTCATAGTAAGCCTACAGAAGGCTTAATGGAGTGTTGAATTATTTTTAGGGGCCATTTTGAACCAATATTGATATCTATTCTACAAGTTTCCTTGGAATCAATTCTAAACTGATTCTTCAAGCAGGGCTTTCTGTAATTCGGAAAAACAATACACACCTTTTACTAACTTTTAGGAGCACAAATGTGAAATTGAATTATCTACGTAATTGAAAATCTTCGATGTCTCAAATTCCAACTACTGTAGTATCCTACGAAGCTTCTTTCGAATGCCCACCAAGGTCGGCATTGGATTCTCCAAGACAAATTTGTGTCAATCTTTCTGACGACCTAATTTTGGACTGGTTCAATAGAGGGAACTTGTACGACTTTCTGCATGTGTGTTTTGTTCTTTTTGTCTCTTAAATTGATATCCAAGAAACTACAGTCCGTGTACTTCCGACCACTTTTTACGACACTCAATCAATCTCTAGAGGGAGAGTTATTGAACTTTCCCACAATCACCCTGCTGAGATGAAATTGAAATTTCGAAAAAGCACTACCTTCCCGGATCCTTATCTCCAAAAATATTGTAGACAAGCTCTTGAAATTTTTGGAAAAATTTCCCCGAGTTTCAGCTTCGCACCATACACGAATTTCAGATTCGAACCTTCGTAGAAAACATTTTATAAGCGAAAATTCACGATGACACATTTGGAGCGTGAAAAAAGGCCTAACTTCCACGGATAGTATCTCGCAAAATATTGCGAACCAAGCTACGAAATTTTTAGACAATCTTCCTCAGGATTTCAGCTTCGCACCTAAAAAATTTCAGCTTTTGAAACTTCCGTAGAAACAAATTTATAGCGAAAATGCCACAATGACTGTTTGGAGCAGCGAAACCTAAGAATCCCAAGCCTGCGATACACAAATGCTTTGTGTAACCAACTCCAAAAGAAAAGAGATATCAACGCCCAGCAGAAATAAGCCAATTCGAGGGGGCAACCTCCAATACATTACATGAATAGACAATTCTTGGATGATACAATTCACAAAACCTCACTTTCTATATATAGAGTCCATGGGGCCATAATGTAATCTAGTGGGCCTGATAGCAATCCTAGCCGACCTAACAGTAATAATTTAAGGGCACAATAATAACAAAATAGGGGTTACAAAGGGTGCAACAATAACAATAAGGGTTTACATAACAATAATGAGGCTATACTGGTGATATAGGGACCCTGTGACTCCTGCTTCTTGCATTTGCTAAATGCCAATATTTTATTACGGAAAACATCTTGCAACATATGTGCGTGGAGACTCCTACCGACACATGACTACCCACCTAGCTCATTTACTGACCTCTAGAGGGGCTCCAACCCCACGACTGGGTTACACCGACCTCTCCCGGGAAAGGCTTCCTTCGCTCTCGTTTACACCGGCCTCACTGAAGGCTACAACCCCAGAGCGAAGGATTTACGCTTCCCTGACACCTCTGTGGACCCGTTTCATCAATTTTCCCTGCTGGATCAAAAGCTTCTCTAGGACACAACTTGCGAGGGCACGTTTCATCATATTTTCAAATTGGACCCTTTCCATACTTTTAAGCACCTTCAACCATGAAACATATGCATATAACTTCTTTGAAAGGTATCGGTAAAACAATAGAGCAGATCTCGCATTTTCTTGCCACGGAGACTTGACCAAACTATAGTTTGAATACGCACTTTTCTTTCTCTGATGTCGCGTATATACACGCTTCCGACCACATCAACCGGCGTATACTTTAGTACAAATTATAGAGCTAATTTTATTGCGCATATGCGCTTTCTCTTCATCGAAGCCGCGTATATACGCGCTTCCTCTTCGGCGAACTAGCGTATGGTTCTTCAAACTTTAAATGTCATTGCAATTATTCACAACAGATACATCACTTCAGGTTACCCTTTACGGATGTTACTTTAGATGTTCTCCTCATCACGGATCTAAGCCTTCCATGAATAGATCTAAACGGATACAAGTACAATACGGTCTAGATCACTCCTTCATCGGTGCATCATACATTCAGATTTTTCATTCAGCGCAACCCTTTCCCATTCGGATATACTCCCGGAAAGTATTCATTCAAGCTCGGACATCTTGCCACCCTTGTAATTTGCCTGTTCGTTTCTATTACTCATATAGGTTACCCTTTTTCAATACCATGAGCCCCTTTTTCAATACCATGAGCCAAAAACTTCATTGTCCAGGTAATTGTTCCTGGACGGGGTCATTGCGGCGAAACATTACCCCGATACAATGGGTCCAATACCATGATAGTTGCCACTGGTTTTCACTTTTTTGAGCGCTTTTGCCCATACGCGACTTGGAACATTTATTCTGTGTGCATACGCGACTTTCCCTGGGAAAATCCCGCGTATGCCTAGAAAATTTTATACTCTTTTCATCGCAGATCTATCTTCCTTACTGGGTCCTTTCTTCATTGTTCACCTTTTGCACTCATGACTGCAGTGTCAGTTTAGTTCATCGGGAACTATGTTCTCTATCAAGCACAAATTCATCAAAGAAGTTGCCATCATCTTCATCAAGTGGGTTTCCATTCAAGAATAACACTCAGCATCATATGGCTAGCAATCATCATTTCATATCAAATTTACATCATTTACTAAGTCCAAAAGGTCAAGAATAACTTCATTAGGTGGTTCGCCATCAAGGACAACACATGTCAATAGTCGCATGTCTTCATCTTCATTCAGTGGGTTGCCATCAAGGACAACACCTCGCATCATGTGCCGACAATCTCCCCCTTTGGACCAGTGGCAACCACGATGGTGTTTGGTTACCACAGCAGATAGGTAGATAGATACAATGACCCCATGTCACATGCCTCATTTTTGACTTCATTCAAACACCACCATGTCCTCTCCCCTTTGACATCAGGCAAAAGGGTGGATCAAAAACCAACATACTCACCGTGTTCTGCGCATGTGGAAGAGCGTTCTACACGGTCTGATATCTTTGTAGTGACCAAGCTCCCCCTACGAGTTCATGATGAATCTTCAAACATATTTTCCCGATAAAGTACATGACTCTATGAACTTCCTACCACCAAAGACTCATACTTATGAATGTAACCGAGTGGATTTGTATGAGACTCAAGTACCCAACCAAGTGGGTTTACATTCAACTAAATACCCAGCAAGTGGTTTAAATTGTTCAATACAGCAAGTGGGTTTACAAATTTGAAAAGTCCTTACATGGTAAAGATATTACAATTTTTACATCATGGATCTCAACAAGCCTTTTCATCAAACTATAAATATAACTTTAAGACCAACACGAGAAGGGAATCCTCAAGAAAGGCATATTTTAGAACCATCATAATGCCAACAATGCATTATATAAGCAAAGCTAATGCTCCCCCTGACTGACATGCATCCAAGCATCCTTTTCATATGACTAAGGCTCACTGGTTAGGCATCTGAACACTTTCACCAACAAATCATAAAGGCATCTTATGAGAAGCTGGAACACGACCGGAGATACCAAATAGTATCGGAGATACCGGAAACAACACTACGGTACATCTTTGAGGCGACTCCAAACGGAAAAATGTCGGCAATCAAACATACGCGGTTTACGTACGAGAACTCGCGTATATACGCGATGTGTTTCTGTGAAAGTCGCGTATCCAAAAGCATGCATCTTCTGAATTTATGTAGATTTTTTTTTTCTTTTATTTGTGGGAGAACACTCCCGAGCTTCTGTCTTAGATACTCGAACGCTTCCACGGGGCGGAGGTTTGGTAAAGATATCGACAGCTTGTTCTTTGGAGGAACATGCTCAGCTTCACCTTTGCTCCGACGCATTCCACGTAGTGATAGCAGTGGGAATGTGCTTGGTCTTCGGTATAAACAAGTTCTTTGAAATGCAGTGGCACTTGTATTGTCACATAATGGGGACGGAGGTGTACATTTGATTTGAAATTCTTGTAAGGTTTGCATCATCAAAGGTTAGTGCAACAAGATGCGGCGACCACATGTTACTGCTTCTCATCAGATAAGGCAATAAATTTTGCTTCTTCTTGAACCAAGATACTAACGGGTCCCTTATAGAATGCACCACCACTAGTGCTTTTCCTATCATCAACACTTCCCGGCCCAATACGCATCGGTGTAAGCATGAAGAGTAAGATCAACATTCTTTGGATACCATAGACCAAGATGTAGGTTCCTTGTGAATGTGAAAATTCTTTTAACGACTTTGAAGGTGAGACTCTTGGATTGGCTTGGAATCGTCCAACAATCCCAAGCTGCATGCATAATGTACGGTCTAGTCCCCGGTGAGATAAAGTAGACTTCCTATCATTGATGCGGCAATGCAGTTTGATTCATAGTGGGAGAATCATCATGAGAAGTAGAGTTGCATCAGGATTTATCATTGGTGTACTTACGAGTTTGCATTCTTCCATGCCACACTTCTTCATAATTTTCTTAAGATATTTCGCTTGTGATAGGAATATGCCATCTGGGGGGGGGGGGGGTTTGATGCACTTGTAAACCAATAAAGAATGTTAGTTCCCCAAGTAAGGACATTTCAAATTCTTATTGCATAGCGGGGAAGCAAATTTTTGACTCATAGATTCTACCGTTACTCCCAAAAAATGATATCATCAACATATACAACTACAATCAATAGTTTATCATTTTCAACTTTTGTGTATAGAGATTCTTGCTCTACCGGACCCCTTTGAAAATCCTTGTTGATGAAGATGTTTGTCAAAAGACGATAAAATCATGTCATACGGAAGCTTGTTTGAGACCATATAGAGCCTTTTTAAGTCTACAAACAAGATTTTCATCATTTCCCAAATGAATCCTTGGTTGTTCTATATATACTTCTTCTTCTAGATCACCATTAAGAAAAGAGGTTAACATCCATTTGATAGACTTTGATTTGTTGATAACTTGAAAAATCAAGAAACATTCTTATGGCTTCAAGTCTTGCTACGGGAGCAAGTTTCTTCAAAATCTGTCTACCTTCTTATTAAATTGCCCTTTGCAAACCAATCTAGGTTTGTTTCTTACAACATCCCCATTCTCCATTTAACTTGTTCTTGAAAATCCATTTAGTTCCAATGACATTTTTATCATGTGGTCTTGGTACCAATTCCCAAGTGTCATTTTTTCAATTTGATCAAGATCTTCATTCATGGCTTGCTTCCAACATTCATCTTTGCTAGCTTGATTGACATTGTGTGGTTGATTGTGGATAGAAGTGCCGAGATGATTAGAAAGATCCCACAAGAGTTCTCGTTGTTCGTACACCTGATTCCTTGTCACCCAAAATTTGAGACTCGGGGATTATTCTTTTGAACATATCTAGATGGAGCTTTTGAGATAGATCATCTTGGGTTCTTCATTGGATCCTTGTCTATATCATTTCTATTTGATGTGAAGGACATGGGTCACCATCATCTTCTTTTGTTGTTGTTTTCTTCTTTAGGAGGCTATGAGAACTCATCGATAACAACATCAATACATTCAACAATCTTTTGAAGCCTTTTATTGTAACATTTGTATGCTTTGCTTGAAGATAGTAGCAAAAATATCCCTTTCATCTGATCTAGGTTCAAACTTCCCAAGATTTTCATCATTATTTTTGATAAAACATTTACTTCCAAATACAAATGCTTCACAGATGGAAATTACCATACCGAGTTCATATGGAGGTTTTCACTATTTAGAACATGAGCCTTGTTGAGAATGGTGTTTGTTGTATGTCTTCCTTCTCCCCAAAACATGTCGGGGAGCTCGAGAATCATCGAGCATAGCTCTAGCCATTTGTTGAATTGTTCTATTCATTCTTTACTATCGCCATTTTGTTGTGGAGTACTGCTCACAGTGTCTTTTTATGCCATGTTCAAAAAATTCAAAGAATTCCATTTGATGTATATTCTCCTCCTCGATTAGATCTAAGACACTTGATTTTAGATCTAATTCTCATTTCAACTAATGCTTTAAAAATCTGAAATTGCCAAATGCTTCATCTTTGTGTTTAATGAGCCCGATCCGGCACATTTTAGAGTAATCATCAATAAATAAGATATAGTATTCTTCTCTACGTGGTGACTTTTTTCCTCATAGGTCCACATATGTCGGTATGAATGAGTTCAAGAGGCTCACTTGATGATCCTTCTTTGGCACAGTAAATCGTCTGTTTGGTCACAACTTCTTTGAATTGACAGTTGCATATGATACTTTACGGTAGATTAATATTGGGAAGACCACAAACGGCTTGAAGTGTTGCTTGCTTTGTTGATTTGAGAGAAGCCTCAGATGTGACCCTTCTATGCCATAGCCAATTTTACGAAGACTTGCTCAAGTAACATTGATCTATGTCGTTTAGTACATACGATTTACAGGATTTCTTTTTCCTTTTATAATGATTTTACACTTATCAAGATCCTTGAACCACATTCTTTTGAACTAAAGACCACTTTTGTTCCTTGATCACACATTTGACTTACACTTAACAAGTTGTGTAATCCATCCACATACATGACATCATTGGCCTTCACCTTTTCTTTTTAGAAATATTGACCCTTTTCCTTTAATTCTGGCCAGAGTATCATTTCAAATGTAACTTTCTTTTCCTTTTCTAAACCATTATATGTAAGGAGTTTGCTTTTGTCTGTCACGTGTCTTGGTACCCTATCAATGTACCATTGATTTTCTTCTGCTCTGCCAAATAATCCTATCCCACAATTTCCTTTGTATTTCTTTCTTTTTCCATACTTTAGAGCTTGAGGAAGATGTTCTTTTGGTGGACCTTGCTCCATTGATTCTTCATGACCAAAGTTATTGCAATAAGTACATTCAACTTCGTTTTGAAGGAGAAAAGTTGTTATAGGTGTTCTTCTTTGGTTCAATATTCATCCTTCTCTTTCTTGCTTCTCTCTTTTCATGATGGTTTTATATGCAACACATTGAAATAGCTTTATGACCAAAAATTGTGACATGAGAAACATTTCCATTGAGTAAATTTACGCGATCATGAAATCTTCTATTTGAATTTACATTGGTTGTTGCTTCTTTGAGGATCTCACATTAGTGATCATGATTTGAGATAGTCATGCTTTACTGTAAGAATCCTTTGTTCCCTTGTAAGTGGGTGAATGAAGAGAACCGATTGTGAGCACTTTAAGATAATTTGGTGCTAAAGTGCGGAAGATTCCCAGTGTATCAAGACCTATTTTTATAAGAGGGGCAGATTTGTGTGATGATAATCTCATCTAAGGTTTCTTAACCTTTAGCAAATCTAAGATTGATCTTCACTTTCTCATTATCTTTCCTTAGACTTACTACTTCACACTCCAATTTACTCAATGCGTTTTTCCTTTGCTTTAAACTGATTTTCAAGAGTTTATATGATTATGTTCTTTTCTTCTAGGCTTACTTTGAGTTGATTGTTTTCTTCAAGAAAATCATTGTCCTCTAGAGCATCCACAAAAGTATCCTTTTCTTCTCTTTGTTCAAATTCCATGAGAAGTCTAAAGTCTTCTTCACATTCTTCCTCTATTAGATGATCCATCACTATCTTCATTAGTATAATAACTTTTTCTTGTGCTAGATCGATTCTTGTTCTTCTTGCTACTTCCTTTCCTTTCGTAGGAATTTTCTTTGTAAAACTTTGCGAAGCATAATGACCAACTCTTCCACAATTGAAACATTTGAAAGAAGCTTACCTTTGAACTTTCAGAGGTACCTAGTTGAAGTCTTCTCACAAAATTTGCGTCTTCTTCTTCTTGGATATATAGCTGGATTCTTTGACAACTTCCTTTTCTTTTCACTTTTGCGGATACCTTAAAAACAACTTCTTTCATTTGAGAAGGGCCTCCTTGCCTCAATTCAGCGATTCGAGAATACCATGTAATTGAACAATAGTAAAGTTTGCGGATCTTGCCTTTGTTCGATAAACTGGCTTTGATCAAATTTTGAAATCAAGGATCTTAAGACCTTTGCACCCCGAGTAGTATCGGTTATGGTTTCACCCAAATTTCTCATCAAATTTACAATATCATCTAGACGAAGAAAGAGAAATTATGCTTACTTTCATCACTATGCATCTTCAAATTTTCATAATCGATTCTAAGGATTTGGAGTTTTCATTTTTTACCTTTGTATCTCATGCATAGCTCGGAATGATTTTTGTCCCATATCTCTTTTTCTTTGAATGTAGGCGCATCACTTTAGAAAATTATGATTCAAACATGCTTCTAATAAGACATTCACTTTGCTTTGGCATTGATTTCATACTTCTTTCTTTCGGTGACATCGTTAGGAATACTTGCGGGTAGTGATAACCTTCTTCCACGATTGCCCATACATACGCACCAAGACTTTGCGAGATATGATTTTCGTACCTTCCGAATATCTGATTGCTTCCATTGAATAGAGGTGGCTTTATAGACATTACTCCTTCTTGACTTCCCATTGCGACGGATCTCCTTCAACGATCAAGCACGTAAGAGGACCTGGCTACGTGCAATTGTTGGAAAATCTTTCGGGGGGTGAATCGATATTTTTATATTAAAAACTTTACTTTTTCTTGCTTCTAAAACCCATACGCTACTTTCACAGAAACGATTTCAAACGTATATACGCGGATACCTTTATGAAACTCGCGTATACACGAGATATTTAATTATGTCATTAGATCTTCATAAATCATTCCATCCCATTCATTCGGCATATGTTTAATAAATAGTAAACATGAACGGTAAAACGATTAAACCATCACACAATGCATCACACATGAACACCGCGGATTTTTGGTGGAAACCCAGTCGGGGAGAAAACCACATTGCGGTTCTCGGCCTTCAATATTTTATTACGGAAAACATCTTACAACATGTATTGCTAGTACGGAGACTCCTACCCGGCACGCGAGGCACCCTGGCGTTCGTTTACCCGACCTCTCCTGAAGGAGAACTCCAACTCACGACTCATTTACCCGACCTCTCCTCGGAAGAGAACTCGACCCTGTCGTTTACCCGTGCTCACCTGGAAGGAGCTACAACACGGCCAGAGAGCTGCAACCTACGGCACCTCTGGACCACGTTTCATTAATTTCTGCCCCGGATCCAAAGCTTCGCTAAGTTCACAACTTGCGGCCACGTTTCATGTATTTTCAAATTGGACCCTTTCCATACTTTTAAGCACGGTCAACCATGAAATAGATACATATAACTTACTGACGGTGTCGATGAAACAACGGAAACAGGATACGGAACATTTCTTACCATGAACTTCGACAAACCCTAGTTTGAATACGCGCTTTTCTTTCTGCGATATCGCGTATATACGCGCTTAAAATCCACATCAACCGGTATACTTCGGTCTGAAATTATGAATCTGGTACAGTAGCATACGCCGCTTTCTCTTCATCGAAGCCGCGTATATACGCGCTTCCTCTTCGACGAACTAGCGTATGGTTCTTCAAACTTTAAATGTCATTGCAATTCTTCACCATGGAATACATCCTTGATTTTCCCTTTACAGATGTTCGCTAGATGTTCTCCTCATCACGGATCTAAGCCTTCCATGAATAGATCTGTTGACTACAAGTACAATACGGTCTGAATCCTCCTTCATCGGTGCATCATACATTCAAAATTTTCATTCAACTGTAACCCTTTCCATTCGAATGTACTCCGAAGAAGTATTCATTCAAACTCGGACATCTTGCCCACACTTATGATTTTCACAATAGATTTCTTTACTCATATATAGGTTTACCCTTTTTCAATACCATGAGCCCCTTTCCAATACCATGGTAAAACTACATTCGCTCAGGTGGTATTCTGGATGGAGTCATTTAGGCGAAACATTACCCAATACAATGGGTCAATACCATCAGTGGTTACCCACAGTTTTGCACTTTTGACGCTTTTGCCCATACGCGACTTGGAACGTTTATTCCGCGTGCATACACGGCTCCCCTAGGCAAATCCGCGTATGCCTAGAGACATACTCTTTTAATCATAGATACATCACATGCGGGTCGTTTCTTCATTGTCTGCAATACTCACGTAGATGCATCGAGATTTAGTTCATCAAGACATATTCATATCAAGCACAACTTCATCAAGTAAGTTGCCATCATCTTCATCAAGTGGGTTGCCATTCAAGAATAACACTCGACATCATATGGCTAGCAATCATCATTTCATATCGAGATTTACATCATTTACTAAGTCCAACGAGTCGAAATAACTTCATCGGGTGGTTCGCCATCAAGGACAACACATGTCCAATAGTCGCATGTCTTCATCTTCATTACGATGGGTTGCCATCAAGGACAACACTGCATCTGTGCCAACAATCTCCCCCTTTGGACTTGATGGCAACCACGGTAGTGTTTGGTTACCACAATAGATAGGTAGATATGAATACAATGACCCCATGTCACATGCCCCATTTTTGACTTCATTCCAAACACCACCATGTCACTCTCCCCCTTTGACATCAAGGGAAAAGGGTAGATCCAAAAACAACATACTCACCCCATTTCCGCATGTGGAAGAAGCATTATGCAAATACGTATATCACGAAGTGACCAAACTCCCCACGAGTTCATCTTTGAATCTTCAAACATATTTTCCAATGAAGTACATGACTCTATGAACTTCCTACACCAAAGACTCATGCCCTTGAATGTCAACCGAGTGGATTTACATATGAGACTCAAGTACCCAACCAAGTGGGTTTACAAATTTGACAAGTCCTTACATGACTGAATATTACAATTTTTACATCATGGATCTCAACTTGACCTTTTCATCAAACTATAAATATAACTTTAAGACCAACACCCAGAAAGTCCTCAAGAAAGAAACATGTTCAAAACCATCATAATGCCAACAATGCATTATACTCGGCAAAGCTAATGCTCTGACTGTGCATCCCAGCATCCTTTTCATATGACTAAGGCTCCCCCTTAGTTTGAGCATCTGAACACTTTCACCAACAAATCATCAAGGAATCTTTATCAAAACATTAGAAACGAATTATGAAAGGAAGTGGAGACACCACCGAGAGAGATACCAAACGGTATCGAGAGAATACCAAACGACACCCCTACAGTTGTCTTTGAAAGGCGACACCAATTCCCAAGTGTCATTCTTTTCAATTTGATCGAAGCTCTTCATTCATGGCTTGCTTCAACATTCATCTTTGCTAGCTTGATTGACATTGTGTGGTTCAATTGTGGATAGAAGTGCCGGATGATTGAAGATCCCCACAAGAGTTCTCGTTGTTCGGCCTTTGATTCCTTGTACGATCCCGGAGTGGATATTGGTAGTCACCCACCTATTCACTTGAGGCTCCACCATTATCTATTTCGGATTTTTCGATTTCGGCACGATTTACTATTTTTAGCGATTTTCGGGTCCTAAACTTCCGGAGCCATTTTGAGGCCTAAACGCGTTTTGGGAAAACGGAGTGCAACATGGGTCCATGGATCGATGTTGCACGTTCCAAATTTGTGGTCCTCGGATAGATCTTTCTAACGAGGGTATGGTACTCGTCAAACGGAGATTGTATGCCAAGTTACGCCCACAGGAAGTTGAAACACTGATTACCCAAACGGGGCCCAGCAGTTTTGGCGCTTCATCTCCTGGGGTTGGGGTTTCGGTACATTTGGATTTCCCATTGTTCCGTGATAAATAGGCCCTCGAGCCTCATTGCTTAACTTAGTTCGGAGGCACCTTCGTAGCCACATCTCTTCTCGGAAGATGGCTACCGGTGTCCCCCAGCTAGTTTTATTTCCATTACGTACGTAAAAGCAAATTTCGGTTCTTTATTATTAATGAAATGAAGTGTTATTTCATGCATCTCTGTGTTTATGTTTGTATGTTTATTTTTTTGTGTTCATAAATCCGGATTAGTGGTATCGAGAGCGATGCCTTTTCTCGATCCTTCTTTGCATGTCCCCAACGAGGTCGGGGTATAAGGAGCTAGGGCTGCGATGCGGTGGAACCTTTGCAAAATCGACCTACCAAACCTCGACGGACGCCCATGAGGGGATGAAAGAAAGATGAGGAAGCGAAAGATCCTATCAAAATATTGCTCGAGGAGGCCCTCGAAAAGACAAAGGAACGTGATGATGGATAACTTTGCTCAGATCCTTCAACGGCTACCCATAGGCGGCGCCTCCGCATCCGGCGGCCACTGCGGAGGCGCGACTCCTTTTAAGGTACAAGTAAATTTTGACATTCCATATTTGAGGGTCAAATAGACGCGAGATGTCGTGAATAGATGGTTGAATGCATTGAAAGGATATTTCTCGGTTCATGACTTTTCGGACCGGGAAAGGGTGTTGCACTCCTCAAAGCTACCCCCATGGTGGGGCGGTGGAAACCTACGTGAGAACAAGGACCGAATGAGAACCCTCTTGTTCTCGAGGAGTCGTACCAGCTGAGAATTCTTCCAGGGGCAGTCAGAACAATACTGTCCGTGGGGAGCTGAGGACAAGTACATGCAATGGACCACATTTGCGACAGCAAAGGGATAAAAGATGTGCATGGTGACGAATATGTTCCATACCCTGCGCACGAAGTTGGGTATCAAAGATTCGAGAGAAATGTCCCCCGGTGCTAAAGTATCGCATTTGTCTGCACAAATACATTCGGGGAGGAAATGGAGGTTCCTTCATTCTCCTCACTTGGTGTGACATCTGGGTATCTTTTGCCAAGATGACAGAAATTCCAATCGAGCGAGACTTTGGATGCGAATCAGCGAGGAAAGGTGCTTTAACGACACGAACAAAGAATGAGAGCCAAGGCATGGCGGCTAAAGACAACTCATGTCGAAGCCACAGAAAGGAACAACACCACAAAGCCAAAGAAGGACACGGAGAAAGTGGTGTGAGTTCCATAAAGAGCTCCACTCACAACACAGTATGAGTGTAGGGCCAGCAGTCGACGGTACACGTGGGGATAGGGAGAAACACGAGTCGGATACACGCTCGATTCAGTCGAGCACGAAGGCGAATGAAAAGACGGATTATTGATGCGGAGCCCAATGCCCACTGACCCCTTGCTGTGAAGATCCAAAAGGAGGAACGAGAAGATCCGGAGGAGGAACGTCTCTTCCACTCCCGAATGTGGGTAAAGGCTCTAGGTACGGTTCATTGTCGACAATGGGAGCCAAAGAACCTCATTCGACGGAGGCAGCCGTCGAAAGCGGTTGAGCTTGCCGACCACAGCTCACCACATCCATACACCATCGGGTAGCTTCACCAAGGGCCGAGATCGTGTCGGCGGCGGTGTTCGCCTTCCACAGCAGCATGGCTCCTTCCACCGGATGAGAGGTGTGTGTGACGTTGCTCCCTGTTGATGTTACGTGTATTATTAAGGAAAACCATACTTGTGGAAAGCGTCATCATGTATGAGTCTCGGCCTCGTCTTTGTTATTGTTACTTTGGAAATAATTTGTACGGATACCCGGTGCCACCTCTGTTATCTCTTTGGTTGCGCAAAACAATACGGTAAGCTGATTTCCCAAACCCGGTCGTTTTCACGATGATCACCGCCCCGGGGCAAGAAAGAAGCTGGCCACGACCTCCAAGCAGGGGCTCCCTGCACTAAAAAACAACAAATGGATAAGGTTGTCGGAGGTACGGGGACATATTCACCCTCACCACGGGGTTCCTCTGCTTGTCGGTCAAGCACCGGAACCAGTCTGACCCCCGATGTGGCTACCTAATAGATAGATCTATGGCGCTGCGTTACCGGAGAATGATGAAATCCAAGGGTAGATTCGGAGAGCACATTGCCGAAGGGTCACATCGGACCAGGATTCATCGCCTGTGGGGAGGCTTGGGTCGTGTTGGTACGGAAGAAGGATGGGACGTGGAGACTACGCCAATGACTATCGAGAGGCGGCGAACAAGATCAGCATCAAAGACCGTTACCCGATCCCGGATTGATGACCTTACGGACCAACTCAAAAAGAGTGCAAAATGTTTCAGCAAGATCGACACGAAATGCAGGTATCACCCGGTACCAGGTGAACCTAGATGTGTGGAAAGCGCCTTAAGCCAAGGAAGAGAAAGCCTTTTCGAATGGTGGTCATGCCTTTCGGGTTGAGCGAATACTCCCACCACCTTCATGAAAGGATGATGGATGATATTGCGGCCATTCACCAACTCATTTGTAGTGGTGTACTTGGATGATATTCGATCTTCGACGGACTTGGGAAGACACCTTCACCCGCTCAGAGCAAGTCCTCCAAACGCTGCAGCCTTGAAGTTGTGTGCAATTTGGAGAAGTGCACTTTTGGCATGACCCGAGTTCAATATACGGGATGCATTATTGATGAAAGGGGTGCATGTGGATCCGGCCAAGATCAAGTCATTCGGGATTAGCGACCCCAACCTCTATAACGAGCTTCGTATCTTTACGGGTCTTGCTAATTTCCTCGGAGGTTCGTCGTGATTCTCTCATATCACTTGGCCCTTGAGTCAAGTCACCAAGGGAGGAGGCGAGAGCAAAATTTTTGGTCGAGAACCTCAACGAGCGTTCACGGGCGAAAAACCGCCTCGTGCCCCGCCCCCGGTGCTCACTTTGCAGAGACTTGCCATGACCATTTGAATCAGAACGGATGCCTCTGACTATGCTATTGAGCGATTCTTACTCAACGAGGGACATCCGGTGGCATTTCACGGTGAGACATTTCGTACCGGTTAGCAAGTACCCCATAGAAAAAGAAATGTGCTCCATTGTGCGAGCTTGTCGACGATGGAAGCATTACATTTTGAGAAGAAACAATCATCCACATAGACCACGGGCCCACAACGATTCATACGGACACGAGGAAGTTGCGGAATGATCGCCATGTCGAAGTGGTCTACATATACGCTATGATTTCATTTGAACATCAGTATAAGAAGGGTACCACCAATCATGTTGCGAGCGCCTCGGTGAGCCACCGATCGTGGCGCTCACCACTATGCTCAACTCTTGTGGGCACGAGACTTCGATTGGCAGCCGCTTCTGTAGATGACCCGAGTGTTAAACTTACAAGGCACTCTTGAGGGGTACGCAAGTTCCAAATTTTCACCTCGAAGATGCACTTTTGTGTCACATAGGACACCTTTGTGTTCCTTCAAGCGAGCATGCCAAGATGATATGGGAAGCACGGTACGGTCGAGTCGGCCCCGGGCATTTCGGGGTCGAAAACGGTAGCAATCCTGCTGATATTTCTATTGGCCGAACCTTAGAGGATGTCGAGAAGCTTTTGTCGGATCACCTTGCTTACATTGCCATTGCCAAGCAAACCATCAAGCAAGAGCCTATATGCTCCTCTACCTCACTTCAGCACGACCTTGAGAATCCATCTCCATGGATTACATGTCGAACACATATCTACTAAGTAGGGAAATGGCTTGTGTTTTATTGATGAAGTCGACAATTCTCGAAGATGGCCATTATGGCGGCCTACGAGAAGAATATCACACCGAGCGAAGCCCACTTTGCTAAACTCTTCTTTGAGCAGTGTGGGTGCACTTTGAGATCCCACGATCTATCATGTCAGTCCCGGGATAACGGAGTTTCCTCGGCCACATTTTGGTCCGGCCTACGGTGATGTTGGATACCAAGCTCACCAGGTCCCGGCTGCATCCCCAAACGGATGGCCGGACGGAGGTTTGTCAACGGGGAATGATTGTACACGTGCCACGCATGTACAATTCAAAGCATCCACGCACATGGGATAGAGCCTCCCTTATGTACAACATAGTTATAATCGGGCTCTCCACGGTTGATCGGCCATAGCCCCTTTCGGTGGGCTTGGGATTCCAGCCATATGTCCCATTGACATAGCCATACCATTCTTGTTTGCTCGGTGATTCGGCTCATGTCCGATGCAGGGTTGACAAAGCCGATGGCTTCATCGAGCACATTCAACACATACGCCAACAGGGTTCATGATATATTGGATAGATCCAATGCAGTACGAAACAACGCCATGATCGACACGGGTGCCACACAACTTCCGAGGTGGGTGACAAAGTAGCTACATTTGCAAGGAGCGCCTCCTTTGGACCTTATGGCTTCGCCTTGGCTAGATGCGGGCGTACACCATCACCAAAAGTGCAACGGGGAACAATGCATTTGAGCTCGATGTTACACCATTCCTTGGTCGCACCCCGATCTTCAATGTGGATCGCCTTCGTCCTTACTTCCCACCTCTACGGACACCTCGGTTGTTACGGAACAACTCACACCAATGAGTTAAATCCGGTGCATGGAGCAGGCCACCACAGTTGCATCATGGACATGCAAATCAAGAACACTAACGTGAAGATCCGCTATATCGGGTTGTAGCTGGCCAACTCCTGCACCAAGAGAAGTGGTTCACAGGGACCAAGTTCGGCGAGGAAATTTCCTCATCTCATGTGACTTGTGATGGGGACCATTGCTTCTAAGGGGAGGAATGATCCGGTGGATATTGGTGGTCACCGCCTATTCATCTTGAGGCTCCACCGTGTCTGTTCATTTTTTCAGTTTGACACGGTTACTATTTTTTAGTAGTTTTCCGGGTCCTAAACTTAGGAGCCGTTTTGAGGACCTAACGACATTTTTTGGAAAACGGAGTGCAACATGAGTCCATGGACCGATGTTGCACGTTCTAAGTGTAGTCCTCGGATAGATATTTAACGAGGTATGGTGCGCGTCAAACGGAGATCGTATGCCAAAGAAGTTACGCCCACGGGAAGTTGAAACACCAATTTACCCAAACGGGGCCCATAGTTTTAAGCTTCATCTCCTAGGGTTAGGGTTTAGAATTTGTTTAGGATTTCCCATTGTTTCTAAATGATAAATAGGCCCTCGAGCCTCATTGTAACTTAGTTCGAGAGGCACATAGCCGCCATCTCTTCTCGAGAATGGCTACCCGGCGCCCTAGCTAGTTTATTTCCCGTGCAATACTGTGACAAATTTCGAGTTCTTTGATATTAATGAAATGAATTGTTATTTCCATGCATCTGCGTATTTATGTTTGTGTGTTTATTTTTGCGTTCACATAAATCAGGATCATTGTCACCCAAAATTTGAATTCGGAATGATTCTTTTGAACATATCTAGATGGAGCTTTTCGGATAGATCATCTTCGGAGTTCTTCATTGGATCCACTAATGCATATATCATTTCTATTTGATGTAGAAGGACATAGGTCACCATCATCTTCTTTTGTTTGTTTGTTTTCTTCTTTAGGAGAGCTGCAGGAGACTCATCGATAACAACATCAATACATTCAACAATCTTTCGAAGCCTTTTTATTGTAGCATTTGTATGCTTTGCTTGAAGATGAGTAACCAAAGTAATCCCTTCATCTGCTTTGGGTTCAAACTTTCCAAGCTTTTCATCATTATTTTTTATAAAGCATTTGCTTCCAAAAACTCTAAAATGCTTCACAGTGGGAGGATTACCATACCAGAGTTCATATGGAGTTTTATCACTATTTACAAGAGCATGTGCCTTGTTAAGGATATTTACCGCTGTATGTGCTGCTTCTCCCCAAAATGTGTCAGGTGTTCCGGAATCATCGAGCATAGCTCTAGCCATTTGTTGAACTGTTCTATTCATTATTTCTACTACGCCATTTTGTTGTGGAGTGCCAACTACAAAAAACTGTCTTTTTATGCCATGTTATTCACAAAATTCAAGGAATTCATCTGATGTATATTCTCCTCCTCGATCAGATCTAAGACACTTGATTTTTAGATCCAATTCATTTTCAACTAATGCTTTGAATTTATGAAAATTTTCAAATGCTTCATCTTTGTCTTTAATGAGCCCGACCCAACACATTTAGAGTAATCATCAATAAATAAGATATAGTATTCTTCCCCACGTGGTGTATTTTTCCTCACAGGTCCACATATGTCAGTATGAATGAGTTCAAGAGGCTTACTTGATGATCGTTCCTTGGCATTAAATCATACTCTGGTCTGCTTACAAAATTGACAAGATTTGCATATGACATTTTCTGGAAGATTAATATTGGGAAGATCAGGAACAGCTTGAAGTCTACTTGCTTTGTTGATTTGAGAGAAACTTAGATGCCCCAGCCTTCTATGCCATAGCCAATTTTCTGAGGACTTGCTCAAGTAGCATTGATCTATGTCGTTTAGTACATACAGGTTGCTTCGATTTCTTTTTCCTTTTATAATGATTTTACCTGTATCAAGATCACGAACCACACATTATTTTGAACTAAAGACAACTTCCGTTCCTTGATCACACATTCGACTTACACTTAACAGGTTATGCCTTAATCCATCCACATACATGACATCATTAGCCTTCACATTTTCTTTTAGAAACACAGACCCTTTTCCTCTAATTACAGCAGCAGTATCATTTCCAAATGTAATTTTATTTTCATTTTCTAGAGCATTATATGCAAGAAGTTTGCTTTTGTCACCTGTCATGTGTCTTGAGCATCCACTGTCAATGTACCATTGATTTTCTTCACCATGCACCAAATAATGCTATCCCAAAATTTTCAACCATTATTTCTTTCTTTTTCCATACTTTAGAGCTTGAGGGAACATGTTCTTTTGGCTGGACCTTGCTCTTGCATTCAGATTCTTCATGACCAAAGTTATTGCAATAAGTACATTCAACTTCGTTTTGAAGAGGAGAAAAGTTGTTATAGGTGTTCTTCTTTGGTTCAATATTCATCCTTTTCTTTCTTGCTTCTTTTTTCATGATGGTTTTATATGCAACACATTGAACAGCTTTATGACCAAAATTGTGACATAAGAAACATTGTCCATTGAAGTAGAAATTTCTGCGATCATGAACTCTTCTATTTGAATTTACCTGTTGGTTGTTGCTTCTTTAAGGGATCTCCCTGTTAGTGATCCTTGATTTGAGATGATCATGCTTTACCTGTGAAGATCCTTTGTTCCCTTGCTGAGTGGTTGAATGAGGAGAACCAGTTGTGACTGCTTTCAGATAATTTGGTGCTGAAGTCTGGGAAGATTCCCCAGTATATCCAAGACCTGTTTTTATAAGAGGAGACCGTTGTGTCTTGATAATCTCATCTAAGGTTTCTGAACCCTTAGCAAATCTAAGATTGAGAGTCTTCACTTTCTCATTATCTTTCCTTAGACTTACTACTTCACACTCCAATTCCTCAATGCGTTTTTCCTTTGCTTCAAGCTTATTTTCAAGAGTCTCTATGATTATGTTCTTTTCTTCTAGGCTTACTTTGAGTTGATTGTTTTCTTCAAGAAAATCATTGTCCTCTAGAGCATCCACAAAAGTATCTTTTTCTTCTCTTTTTCTATTGCCATGAGAATTACAAAGTATTCTTCACATTCTTCCTCACTATTAGATGATCCATCACTGTCTTCATTAGTATAATAAATTTTTCTTGTGCTAGATCGATTCTTATTCCTTCTTGCTACTTCTTTTCCTTTAGCTGAAGTTTCTTTATAAGGACACTTTGCAGCATAATGACCAACTCTTCCACAATTGAAACATTTGAAAGGAAGCTTACCTTTGAACTTTCCTGTACCTAGTTGAAGTCTTCTCACAAAATTTTCTTCTTCTTCTTCTTCAGATATATAGCTGGATTCTTTGACAACTTCCTTTTCTTTTCCTTTTGCTGAAGCCTTAAAAACAACTTCTTCGATTTAAGAAGGGCCTCCTTGTCTCATTTCAAAAGCAGTCAGAATACCATGTAATTGCACAATAGTAAGAGTTTGTAGATCTTGCCTTTCTTCAATAGATGAAACTTTAGAGTCAAATTTTGAAGTCAAGGATCTTAAAACTTTTTCTACCAGAGTAGTATCGCTTATGGTTTCACCCAAATTTCTCATCCGTTTTACAATATCATCTAGACGAAGAAAGAAACTAGCAACATTTTCATCACTGTGCATCTTCAAATTTTCATATTCGATTCTAAGAGTTTGGAGTTTTGCATTTTTTACCTTTGTATCTCCTTCATAGCTTAGAATGATTTTGTCCCATATCTCTTTTGCTGAATGTAGCTACATCACTTTAGCAAATTCTGATTCAGACATGCTTCCTAATAAGACATTCCTTGCTTTGGCATTGATTTCATACTTCTTTCTTTCGCTTAACATCAATAGGAATACTTGTAGGGTAGCTGATAGCAACTTCTTCCCACGATTGCCCATACATCTGCACCAAGACTTTGCGGATATGCTTTTGTCCGTACTTTCCAGAATATCTCGATTGCTTCCATTGAATAGAGGTGGCTTTATAGACATTACTCCTTCTTGACTTCCCATTCGAGCGGATCTCCTTCAAGCGATCGGGCTGGATTTACCAACGAAGGACCCTGGCTACGATACCAATTGTTGGGAAAAATCTTTTGAGAGGGGGGGGGTAGGGTGAATCATTATTCTTTGCATATTCAAAAATTTTACTTTTTCTTGCTTCTAAAACCCATACGCTACTTTCCTGAAACAGACTCGCGTATATACGCGGATACCCTTTATGAAACTCGCGTATACAGAGATATCTAATTATGTCATTAGATCTTCACTTAAATCATTCCATCATTCATTCATCAGATGTTTAATAAACAGTAAACATGAACAGTAAGAACAGAGTAAACCATCACACAATGCATCACACATGAACACCAGGATTTTTAAGTGGAAACCCAAGTCGGGAGAAAACCACCGCTGCCGTTGCTCAGCCTTCAATATTTTATTATAGAGAAAACATCTTACAACATATGTGCTGGTGCAGACTCCTATGACACGCACAGGCACCACTATGGCTCGTTTACCAGCCTCTCACGGAAGGGAGCTCCAACCCACCCGAATCGTTTGACCTCTCACCGGAAGAGAGCTACGACTGCTCTCGTTTACCGGCCCTCACACTGAAGGGAGGCTACAACCCTTGACTGAAGGCTACAACCCTCGACACCTCTATGGACCACGTTTCATCAATTTTCACACTGGATCCAAAGCTTCCTTTAGGACACCACTTGCATGTCACGTTTCATCATATTTTCAGACTAGACCCTTTCCATACTTTTAAGCACAGTCAACCATGAAACAGATACACATAACTTACTGACAGGTATTGGTAAAACAACAGAACAGATCAGAAATTTCTTACCACAGACTTCAGCAAACCCTAGTTTGAATACGCGCTTTTCTTTCTCTGATGTCGCGTATATACGCGCTTCCGTCCACATCAACCAGTGTATACTTCAGTACAAATTACAAAGCTAATTTTATTGCACATACGCGATTTCTCTTCATCGAAGCCGCGTATATACGCGCTTCCTCTTCGGCGAACTAGCGTATGGTTCTTCAAAATTTAAATGTCATTGCAATTCTTCACAACAGATACATCACTTCAGATTTTCCCTTTACCTCAAGCAGATGTTCGCCTAGATGTTCTCCTCATCACATATCTAATCCTTCATGAAAAGACCTAGAAGATACAAGTACAATACAGATCTAGATCCCCTTCTTCATCACTCCTTCATCGGTGCATCATACATTCAGATTTTTCATTCAACTGTAACCCTTTCCATTCATATATACTCCAGAGAGAAGTATTCATTCAAGCTCAGACATCTTGCACCCATGCTTATCATTTGCACAATGAATTTCTTCTCCTTATATAGGTTTACCCTTTTTCAATACCATGAGCCAAAACTACATTACATCTGATGGTATTCCTGGATGGGGTCATTTAGGCGAAACATTACCCAATACAATGGGTCAATACCATGGTGGTTACCCCTAGTTTTGCACTTTTTGTGTGCTTTTGCCCATACGCAACTTGGAACGTTTATTCCCGCGTGCATACGCGACTTCCCCTAGGCAAATCTGCGTATGCCTAGAGACATACTCTTTTCATCATAGATCTATCACATGTTGAATTCCTTTCTTCATTGCCTTCTGTACTCACTGTAGATGCATCAGATTTAGTTCATCAAGACATATTCTATCAAGCACAACTTCAACAAGTAAGTTGCCATCATCTTCATCAAGTGGGTTGCCATTCAAGAATAACACTCAGCATCATATGGCTAGCAAACAACATTTCATATCAGATTTACATCATTTACCAAGTCCAACAGGTCAAGAATAACTTCATCAGGTGGTTCGCCATCAAGGACAACACATGTCAATAGTCGCATGTTTTCATCTTCATTCAGTGTGTTGCCATCAAGGACAACACTCTGCATCATATTGCCAACAATCTCCCCCTTTGGACTTGATGGCAACCACGATGGTGTTTGGTTACCACAACAGATAGGTAGATAAATACAATGATACCATGTCACATGCCCCATTTTTGACTTCATTCAAACACCATGTCACTTTCCCCCTTTGACATCAAGGGAAAAGGGTGGGTCAAAACCAACATACTCTCCCCCTATTCTCCGCATGGAGAAGAAGCGTTCTGCAGATCTGATATATACTGAAGTGACCAAGCTCCCCCTGAGTTCATGCTGAATCTTCAAACATATTTTCCAATGAAGTACATGACTCTATGAACTTCCTATCACCAAAGACTCATACTTACATCAAAGATCCATCCAAGTGGATTTACATATGAGACTCAACTACCCAACCAAGTGGGTTTAAAAATTTGACTCAGCTACCCAACCAAGCGGGTTTACAATATTTGACTCAGTGACCCAACCAAGTGGGTTTACAAATTTGACAAGTCCTTACATGACTGAGTATTACAATTTTACATCATGGATCTCTACATGACCTTTTCATCAAACTATAAATATAACTTTAAGACAAACAGCAGAAATTCCTCAAGAAAGAGAACATATGTCAGAACCATCATAATGCCAACAATGCATTATACTCAGAAATGCTAATGCTCCCCCTGAATCTGTGCATCCAAGCATCCTTTTTCCTTTTCATATGACTAAGGCTCCCCCTTAGTTTGTGCATCCTGAACACTTTCATCAACAGACCATCAAGTCATCTTTATCAAAACATTAGAAATAGAATTATGAGAACTGGAACACCACCACAGATACCAAACAGTATCAGAGATACCAAACAACACTACGGTGTCTTTGAAGAGCGACTCCAAAGCGAGAAAATGTCGGCAAACCGGACATGTGGTTTTACGTACGGGAACTTGCGTATATCTTGTATTTGTGTTTCATGAAATCCGTGCTCAAAGCCATCTTGAATTTATGCAGATTTGTTCTTTTGACTGGCAGAGAACACTCCCAGCTTCTGTCTTAGATACTCGAATGCTTCCCTGGGCAGAGGTTTGGTAAAGATATCAGCAACTTGTTCTTTGGAAGAAACATACTCCAACTTCACCTTTTTCTCAAGCACTTGTTCACGTAAGAAGTGATACTTGATGGGAATGTGCTTGGTCTTCGAATGCATAACCATAGTTCTTTGAAATGCGGCATCTGCATTATTGTCACACTTAATGGGGACATGAGGTGTACATTTGATTTGAAAATCTTGTAAGGTTTGCATCATCAAAGGAGTTGAGTGCAACAAGATGCGGCGGCCACATATTACCGCCATAACATAGATAAGGCAATAGAGCTGTGCTTCTTGTTGAACCAAGATACTAACCGGGGCCCCATATAGAATGCACGACCACTAGTGCTTTTCCAATCATCAACATTTCCAGCCCAATCTGCATCAGTGTAAGCATGAAGAGTGAGATCAACATTCTTTGGATACCATATTCCAAAGTCTTGAGTTCCTTGTAGATATTTGAATATTCTTTTGACAGCCTAAGGGTGAGACTCTTTTGGATTAGCTTGGAATTGTCCAACAATCCCAACTGCATGCATAATGTCTGGTCTAGTCCCAGTGAGATAAAGTAGACTTCCTATCATTGATTTGTATTCTGGTTGATTCACCGGGGGAGAATCATCATGAGAACTGAGATTGCATTCGGTTATCATTGGTGTACTTACAAGTTTGCATTATTCCATGCCATACTTCTTTAGAATTTTCTTAAGATATTTTGCTTGTGATAGGAATATACCATCTGTAGTTTGATGCACTTGCAAGCCAAGAAAGAATGTTAGTTCCCCAAGTAAGGACATTTCAAATTCTTGCTGCATGACAGAAGCAAATTTCTGACTCATAGATTCTTCATTACTCCCAAAAATGATTTCATAAACATATACAACTACAATCAATAGTCTATCATTTTCATTTTTTGTGTATAAGTTGCTATCAGCAGATCCCTTTGAAATCAGCAGACCCACTTGAAAATCCTTGTTGATGAAGATTTTGTCAGACGATAATACCATGTCCTTGGAGCTTGTTTGAGACCATATAGAGCCTTTTTAAGTCTACAAACAAGATTTTCATCATTTCCCAAAATGAATCCTTCTTGTTTTTCTATATAAACTTCTTCTTCTAGATCACCATTGAGAAAAGCAGATTTAACATCCATTTGATAGACTTTGATTTGTTGGAAGCTTGAAAAAGAAAGAAACATTCTTATGGCTTCAAGTCTTGCTACAGGAGCAAAAGTTTCTTCAAAGTCTATACCTTCTTGTTGAGCATACCCCTTACAAACAAGTCTAGCTTTATTTCTTATAACATCCCCATTCTCATTTAACTTGTTTTTGAATATCCATTTAGTTCCAATGACATTTTTGTCATGAGGTCTTGGTACTAATTCCCAAGTGTGATTCTTTTCGATTTGATCAAGCTCTTCATTCATGGCTTGAATCCAACATTCATCTTTGCTATCTTGATTGACATTGAGTGGTTCAATAGTGGATAGAAATGCCAGATGATTAGAAGATCCACAAGATTTCTCGTTGTTCATTTACGATTCCTTGTCACCCAAAATTTGAGATTCGGGATGATTCTTTTGAACATATCTAGATGGAACTTTCGGATAGATCATCTTCGGAGTTCTTCATTGGATCCACTGTCTATATCATTTCTATTTGATGTAGAAGGACATAGGTCACCATCATCTTCTTTTGTTGTTTGTTTTTCTTGTTTAGGAGCTGCAGGAGACTCATCAATAACAACATCAATACATTCAACAATCTTTTGAAGCCTTTTATTGTAACATTTGTATGCTTTTCTTGAAGATGAGTAACCAAGAAATATCCCTTCATCTGATCTAGGTTCAAAATTGCCAAGATTTTCATCATTATTTTTGATAAAT
Source organism: Pinus albicaulis (assembly GCA_034641835.2). NCBI lineage: Eukaryota > Viridiplantae > Streptophyta > Pinopsida > Pinales > Pinaceae > Pinus > Pinus albicaulis. The sequence goes on from CM076570.1 coordinate 1,586,576,648, forward strand.
CATTTACTTCCAAAAACTCTAAAATGCTTCACAGATGGAGAATTACCATACCAGAGTTCATATGGATTTTTGTCACTATTTACCTGAACATGAGCCTTGTTGAGAATGTTAGCTGCTGTATGTGCTGCCTCCCCCCAGAACATGTCAGGAGTTCCATAATCATCGATCATAGCTCTAGCCATTTGTTGAATTGTTCTATTCATTCTTTCTGCTATGCCATTTTGTTGTGGAGTACCCGCTACAGATAATTTTCTTTTTATGCCATGCTGTTCACAAAATTCAAAGAATTCATTTGATGTATATTCTCCTCCTCGATCAGATCTAAGACACTTGATTTTTAGATGTAATTCATTTTCAACTAATGCTTTGAAGATCTGAAATTTTTCAAATGCTTCATCTTTTTGTTTAATGAACCCGATCCAACACATTCTAGAGTAATCATCAATGAATAAGATATAGTATTCTTCCCCACGTGGTGTCTTCTTTCTCATAGGTCCACATATGTCAGTATGAATGAGTTCAAGAGGCTTACTTGATGATCCTTCTTTGGAATTAAACTGTACTCTGGTCTGCTTACCGAATTGACAATATTTGCATATGATACTTTCTGGTGGATTAATATTGGGAAGATCACGAACAACTTGAAGTCTGCTTGCTTTGTTGATTTGAGAGAAGCTCAAATGCCCCAGCCTTCTATGCCATAGCCAATTTTCTGAAGATTTTCTCAGGTAACATTGATCTTTGTAGCCCTTTAGTATATACAGGTTGCTTGGATTTCTTTTTCCTTCCTTTTATTGTTGTTTTTCCTGTGTCAAGTTCACATACCACATATTCTTTGGATCTAAAGAAAACTTCATTTTCTTGATCACACATTTGACTTACACTCAACAGGTTATGTTTTAATCCATCGACATACATAACATTGTTAGCTTTTACCTTTTATTTTAGAAAAACAGAACCTTTTCCTTTAATGACAGCAGGAGTATCATTTCCAAAGGTAACATTCTTTTCTCTTTCTAAAGCATTGTATGCAAGGAGTTTATTTCTATCACTTGTCATGTGTCTTGAGCACCCACTATCGATGTACCATTGATTTTCTTCACCTTCTGCAAATAATGCTATCCCACAATTTTCAACTGGCGGTTCTTTCTTTTTCCACACTTTAGAGCTTGAGGGAACATGTTCTTTTGGCTGGATCTTGTTCCTGCATTCAAATTCTTCATGACCAAAGTTATTACAATAAGTACATTCAACTTCACTTTGAAGAGGAGAAAAATTGTTATAGGTATTCTTCTTTGGTTCAGTATCCAACCTTTTCTTTCTTGCTTCTCTTGTCATGATGGTTTTATATGCAACACATTGAACAACTTTATGACCAATATTGTGACATGAGAAACATTGTCCATTGAAGTAGAAATTTCTGCGATCATGAAATCTTCTATTTGAATTTACCTGTTGGTTTTTTCTTCTTTGAGGGATCTCCCTGTTAGTGATCCTTGAATTGAGATGATCATGCTTTACCTGTAAAGATCCTTTGTTCCCTTGCTGAGTGGCTGAATGAAGAGAACTAGTTGTGATTGCTTTCAGATAATTTGGAGCTGAAGTCTGGGAAGATTCCCCAGTATATCCAAGACCTGTTTTTATAAGAGGAGACCATTGTGTCTTGATAATCTCATCTAAGGTTTCTGAACCTTTAGCAAATCTAAGATTGAGAGTCTTCACTTTCTCATTATCTTTCCTTAGACTTACTACTTCACACTTCAATTCCTCAATGCGTTTTTCCTTTGCTTCAAGCTGATTTTCTAGAGTCTCTATGATTATGTTATTTTCTTCTAGGCTTACTTTGAGTTGATTGTTTTCTTCAAGAAAATCATTGTCCTCTAGAGCATCCACAAAAGTATCCTTTTCTTCTCTTTGTTCAAATGCCATGAGAAGCCTAAAGTCTTCTTCACATTCTTCCTCACTATTAGATGATCCATCACTGTCTTCATTAGTATAATAAATTTTTCTTGTGCTAGATCTATTCTTATTCCTTCTTGCTACTTCTTTTCCTTTAGCCGAAGTTTCTTTATAAGGACACTTTGCAGCATAATGACCAACTCTTCCACAATTGAAACATTTGAAGGAAGCTTACCTTTGAACTTTTGGGTACCTAGTTGAAGTCTTCTCACAATTTGCTTCTTCTTCTTCTTGGATATATATTGGATTCTTTGAGCAACTTCCTTTTCACTTTTCCTTTTTACGAGATGCCTTAAAACGACTTCTTTGATTTGAAGGGCCTCCTTGCCTCATTTCAAACGCAGTTGCCATGTAATTGAACAACAATAGTAAGAGTTTGAGATCTTGCCTTTCTTCAATAGTTGAAACTTTAGAGTCAAATTTTGAAGTCAAGGATCTTAAGACTTTTGCAACCAGAGTAGTATCGGTTATGGTTTCACCCAAATTTCTCATCCAATTTACAATATCATCTAGACGAAGAAAGAAAGCGGCAACATTTTCATCACTATGCATCTTCAAATTTTCATATTTGATTCTAAGAGTTTGGAGTTTTGCATTTTTTACCTTTGTATCTCCTTCATAGCTCCGAATGATTTTGTCCCATATCTCTTTTGCTGAATGTAGCTGCATCACTTTAGCAAATTCTAATTCAGACATGCTTCCTAATAAGACATTCACTGCTTTGGCATTGATTTCATACTTCTTTCTTTCAGCAGCATCAATAGGAATACTTGCTGGGTATTGATAACCTTCTTCCACGATTGCCCATACATCTGCACCAATACTTTGCATATATGCTTTTGTTCGTACCTTCCAGAATATTAGATTGCTTCCATTGAATAGAGGTGGCTTTATGGACATTACTCCTTCTTGACTTCCCATTGCGACGGATCTCCTTCAAGCGATCAAGCTTCTGCAGAAGGACCACCTCTGATACCAATTGTTGGGAAAAATACTGAGAGGGGGGGTGAATCAGTATTTACTGCATATTCAAAACTTTTACTTTTTCTTGTTTCTAAAACCCATACGCTACTTTCCTGAAACAGACTCGCATATATACGCGGATACCCTTTACGAAACTCGCGTATACACAGATATCTAATTATGTTATTAGATCTTCACTTAAATCATTCCATCATTCATTCATCAGATGTTTAATAAACAGTAAACAACAAAGCATCACACATGAACACCGGGATTTTTAGGTGGAAACCCAAGTCGGGAGAAAACCACCACTGCCGTTGCTCAGCCTTCAATATTTTATTATAGAGAAAACATTTTACAACATATGTGTTGGTGCAGACTTCTACCAGCATGCAGGCACCATCACACAATGCATCACACATGAACAGCAGGATTTTTAGGTGGAAACCCGAGTCGAGAGAAAACCACCGCTGCCGTTGCTCAGCCTTAAATATTTTATTACAGAGAAAACATCTTACAACATATGTGCTGGTGCAGACTCCTACCAGCATGCAGGCACCCACCTGCGCTCGTTTACCAGCCTCTCCTGGAAGGGAGCTCCAACCCCCTAACTCGTTTACTAGCCTCTTCTGGAAGGGAGCTACGACCCCCTGCTCTCGTTTACCAGCCTCACCTGGAAGGGAGCTACAACCCCCTGACTGAAGGCTACAACCCTCAGCACCTCTATGGACCACGTTTCATAAATTTTCACACTGGATCCAAAGCTTCCTCTAGGACACAACTTGCAGGCCACGTTTCATCATATTTTCAAACTGGACCCTTTCCATACTTTTAAGCAAAGTCAACCATGAAACAGATACATATAACTTACTGACAGGTATCAGTAAAACAACAAAACAGATCAGACATTTCTTACCACAGACTTCAGCAAACCCTAGTTTGAATACGCGCTTTTCTTTCTCTGATGTCACGTATATACGCGCTTCCATCCACATCAACCAGCGTATACTTCAGTACAAATTATAGAGCTAATTTTATTGCACATACGCGCTTTCTCTTCATCAAAGCTGCGTATATACGCGCTTCCTCTTCGGCGAACTAGCGTATGGTTCTTCAAACTTTAAATGTCATTGCAATTCTTCACAACAGATACATCACTTCAGATTTTTCCCTTTACAGATGTTCACCTAGATGTTCTCCTCATCACAGATCTAAGCCTTCCATGAACAGATCTAGAAGATACAAGTACAATACAAATCTAGATCACTCCTTCATCCGTGCATCATACATTCAGATTTTTCATTCAACTGTAACCCTTTCCATTCAGATATACTCCAGAGAGAAGTATTCATTCAAGCTCAGACATCTTGCACCCACACTTATGATTTGCACAATGAATTTCTTCTCCTTATATAGGTTTACCCTTTTTCAATACCATGAGCCCCTTTTTCAATACCATGAGCCAAAACTACATTACATCCGATGGTATTCCTGGACGGGGTCATTTAGGCGAAACATTACCCAATACAATGGGTCAATACCATGGTGGTTACCCCTGGTTTTGCACTTTTTGAGCGCTTTTGCCCATACGCGACTTGGAACGTTTATTCCCGCGTGCATACGCGACTTTCCCTAGGCAAATCTGCGTATGCCTATAGACATACTCTTTTCATCATAGATCTATCACATGCTGAATTCCTTTCTTCATTGCCTTATGTACTCACTGTAGATGCATCAGATTTAGTTCATCAAGACATATTCTATCAAGCACAACTTCATCAAGTAAGTTTCCATCATCTTCATCAAGTGGGTTGCCATTCAAGAATAACACTCAGCATCATATGGCTAGCAATCATCATTTCATATCATATTTACATCATTTACTAAGTCCAACAGGTCAAGAATAACTTCATCAGGTGGTTCGCCATCAAGGACAACACATGTCAATAATCGCATGTCTTCATCTTCATTCAGTTGGTTGCCATCAAGGACAACACTCTGCATCATATTTCCAACAGTTAGTAACCTTATTTGCTATCATATATTAGAATTTTTCCAAAGGTGATGGTGGAGGGAAGGTCCCACTGTACTTGGATCAGATATTGACTAGAATCACTTGGACTTTCTAGAGGGTAGTCTTCGCTTCGAGATGGCATAGTGGAGTTACATTCTCAGACTGTTTCATTATTCAGGTTGTCATGGTAACTGTTCCAACTGCTAGTGTTCCACATTGATCTCTACAAAGTTGGATTTAATCACCAACTAGTGATTTTATTTCGGAAAAATATTGTTTGTGTGTGGTTTTTCTCTTAGATTTTCTAGCATGTGTTCATTTGTTTTTTTATTGTTTAGAGGCCTTACATGTGATTTATAGATATTTTGTGTTAAATTAATTAATCGTGACTGAATTATTGAGAAATTCACATGGAATGTAGGGGAAACCCCCTGAATACACACCGAGTTAATTGGAAAAAGGTAAAATTGGAAGGAATAAATCAACAGGAGTCGCTTCTTCAGAATAAGAAAAATAATCTATTGTAATAAATCCTAATTTCGAAGTAAATAGACCTCAAATATTTTAAAAAAAATTAGAACAAAATCCATGAAAAATTTATGAGGCAATTATAGTAGAATTAGTCACTGGTGAATTCTGAGAACACAACTTATTGAACCATAAATATTTGAAACTGAGTCTAATTCCACTGAACCTGAGTCGCCTTCAAAATTTATATCCCTTACTCTCGGTCGCCCTAATTCACCTTGAGTAAAGCTTCTCATCACTAAGAATATTCCTCCTAGCCTTGTTAGTATTGAAGACATCACTAGCAAGGAAAAAGAAACTAAAATTCCCACTCGTCAATTATCTTTAGATTTACAACCTAGTGAACCAAGCTACCAATTAAATTTAACTTTTACTCCTTTTCAACTGGACCCTTGGGATTTTCAAATTGCTGTCTTTTTACATTCTTCTAGTTATGGTCATCCACATCACCAAATTCAATTTTACTCTTTACCTACTATAGTAAATCTAACATGGCTTATGGAAACATGTTTAATGATTCATCCATGTTTTCATCTTCTCTAGAAAACTATTTTTTATGGTGGTCCTTCTATCCCTACTGGGTATGAGTCACTTTCTAGAACTTTTTCAGGAGAATCTCCTTCCCCTCAAGCTTCTACAGTGTCAACTAGTTTATCAGAGTCTACCACCTAACCTTTGACTATGGACTATGTTTATATGCTTTTCACGGATACCACTCAAGCTAACTCATCAGGTGGTTACATTCCAGCTAGGGGGGAAAAACCACTTCCGGGAGGAAAACCTTACATTGGAATTTATCTTACGGCTGTAGGGAAACCTATACCTAATAGTGTTCAAAGTCAAGGTCCATTGCCTCAAACTGGTTATGGTCAAACTTATGTGTCAAAACCCTCAATGGGAACTCCTTATCTAGGGATGAAAACTATATCGTCTTCCTTATTTAATCAACTTATTTTTCAATATACCTTGCAAATGACTTATAATCAACCTGCTTAGCCAATTGGACAATTTGGTGACACCCAAGTCCAACAAACTGTTCAAGGTATACCTCAAGTTACATCTGGGGAATCTGTGCCAAGTAGTCAACAAGATAGCTTGATTACTCCTAGTACTCATGTCCAATTTACTATGCAAACATCTATTCAGAAACCAGCTACACCCATCTAAGGATTTTCCCAAGTCTCTTTTTCTACTACCCCTCAAATTTCAACCCCAACTACTACGCTAGCTATCCATTAAACTACAATTCATCAAACGTGACCTATAGTCCAATCTATTCCTCAAACATCTTTCGGACAACCTATTATAGCAACTACACAAACAAGGGAAACCTTTTGTAGGCCAACCTTTTCAAGCTCAATTTGTTCTGGGCCAACTATTTCAGGTCCAATACCAATATGGGAAAATGGGACCAAATCCGCCCCTCCAGAGTCAACCATACTTTGGTTATACATTTAAGATACCAACTCAAGCTCAATTTGGCATGGATAACCCTGGATATCATGAAGCTGGGAAAATTCCAACTTCTTAGGCTATTCCAAGTTATCCTGTCTACCCTCCTCTAGGTACTGGACTTGTCCCTTAGGGTTATCAGTTTTCTCAGAAAGACCCTAACCGAAAGTCACCTTTTATAGAAACTTTAGATTTACTAGACTTGTCTCGGCTAATGAATGATCCTATTTATTATCTTCTGTTGGTCAGCCATGCCCACTATGTTTCCCATTGACATTACGAAGTTCAAAGGAAAATTAGGAGAGGACCCCTCAAACCATGTTATGAACTATCATCTATGGTGTGCGTCCAACTCTTTAATCAATGATTCCATTCGGTTGAGACTTTTTCAAAGAACATTGATTGGTTTAGCCACGAAGTGGTACATTGAGTTACCACAAGACTCGTTCAATAATTTCAATGCCTTAGCAACTGATTTCCTTACTCATTTTTAGTTACTATTTCATTATGATAATGGTACGAAACTTTTGAATTCACTCAAATAAAGTAAGTCTATTGACATTTCAGATCACATTCATGAATGGTGAAGTAAACATTGTTTGGTCAAATTTTTCATCCTAAATAAAATTATGGCTGAGTGGTTTATTAAGTCATTACTTCCTAAGATTACTGAATATGTAGCTAAAGGAGGCATTATAACAGAAGAGCAGGTTATTGCTCAAGCCCAATATCTAGACCTTCTTTACACGTAGTCTGGCACTTTGTATGAAAAGATTCCAGATTTACCTCGCCCAAGTCAAGTTACTATGACTCCTTCCAGCTCTCATGACATAGATGTTGTGATCGGTGCACTTAACACATAGAAGAGTAAAAAGAAACAATCTAAGTATGCTACTCCAATCATAACTTTACATGATTCACCAAAAGGAGACTCTTCTCTGGAAAAATACTTCTGAAATTCATGTTGTAGATTCATCTACTTCTAAGACTAAGTCATCCACAGGTAAAAAGAAAGGCAAGGGTAAAACCAAACAAAATAATTCTTTGAAAGAAAAGATAGATAAAATCGAACTGACTGACAAAAAGAAGAAACCTGGTTATCATTGTCTTATCTATGACGAGGATCACTTCACAAAAGAGTGCCCTAATCAGGCCAAGGTATCTAATATTGTCAAAGGTTCACCGACACTCGCTGTTCTTAAGGTTCCTTTTATTTCACAAGGAAAAAAAATGATTTCTCGCAATAGATCCTCTTCCAATTCATTGGCGAATATCCTGATTATGTCCTCTCAAGTTATGGTTGAAACTCAATCGCAAGACCATGGATCTAAGAGTCTTGTAACTGGAAAGGAAACTGGGTAATCCATTCAACCTCCTACGTCAAATACTCCTACTTCAGAACCATTACGTACCGAGAAACCTAGTCCTAACCTAGTAATTAAATCGCCTGCCAAAGGTGTACCTCGAAAATCGACTTTCAACCCACATGTGAGAGCTTCTCAGAACTACAACATTGTTGAAGATGTGTCTATGTCACCTTCAACAATGCCATCCCTCGAAGTGTTGTAGTATTTTATAGCCTAGAGGAAGTTACTATTGTTAGCTATTGGAGGAATTGAACCTTAAGACTCTGATCTCATCATCTTCGATCTTGAGAATTTTGTACCTAGACTCCCGCACCAAATGGAATTTAAAATACCCGTTTGATTCAAATCTAGGTGAGTTTTTTGTACGCTAATTGATGATGGAAGAGGTTTTCACCCATTTGGAATTCTTCAGGACATACCCATAGAGGTAGTAGGAAAAATCGTTACTCTTGAGGTGGAATTCATTGATACCCCTCATGATTACAACCTTATTTTAGGAAGAATTTGGTCTAATGCTATGAAAATAGTGGTACCATCGGTCTTCCAGTTAATAATGTTCTGCCATAAAGGGAATTTTGGCAAAATTGATCAGTTGTCTTACTATACTTTTGATCCTGTCTCTACAGATAGTGTTCCTTAAGTTGGAAAGTCGTTTAACCCGTATGAAGATGTTGGAGTATGACTCCTTAAGGACTTAACTATTATGGGAACTTTTTACATGCCTCCTTTGAATTTTCCTAGTACTATTGCTAATGTCAACATGATTACATCAAGCACGATACCATTCGATGACCCGTAGGTTGTGCCTTTAAAATCTGAGTTAGGCCTCTATGGAAATGAAACGGCTTTGAGTCCATATGAATTGGCTATATGACAGTTCAATCTCTTTATAACCCCTCATCAACTGATATTGATCAAGTGAATGTGATCGGTTACGAATATTCTCATCTACTTGGTTTAACAACATCACCTTTTTCTGATCCTTTCCAACACATATTTTCAAATGACGAAAGTATTCAGGAAAATTTTCTTTTGGATGAATTACCTTGGGACGATCTTCACCATCACTCCTATTTTCTACCAGATCTTGATAGATTCAAGAATGAATTTTCAACCATTTTCTTGACTGAATATGTTACTGAACCTCAAAAACCTATTTCAATCCTTCATTTGGATTTCGAGACGAATTTAGGAAACATTTCGACAACGATTCCAATTGACATTTCAGTCAAACCAAGAATAACTGAAAACATTCATATAGGTGCTTCATTCTCAATTGATGAAATTAACATGTACACAACCCTATTTCAGGAATTCTATGACATCCATGCCTGGTCTTATGAAGAGATGCTAGGAGTTTATCCTATCATTTTAGTTCATGAAATTAAGACGTACTTGGATGCTAAACCTATTAGAGAGAGATTACATCTTATACATCCACAAAAAGCTACTACTAATAAGGCTGAGGTTGAAAAAATACTTTGCGCCGGTATTCTTTATCCTATTCCATTGATAGATTGACTATCTAATATAGTTCTCATGAAAAAAAAACGGGGAACTATTATAGTATTTGTCGATTATATGGATGTTTATAAGGCTTGTCCCAAAGAAAATTATCCTACCCCTTACATCGACTAGATTGTTGAATATTGTGCCAACAACAAAATATTTTCATTCCTGGGTGGATTTTTCGGATACAATCAAATAAACATACGCCCTGCCGATTAGCCCAAAACTACGTTTATTTGTCCATGGGGAACATTTGCAGATCGCAAATTACCTTTTGGTGTGAAGAAAATTGGTTCCAATTTTCATCGGGCCATGTCTTACGCATTTCACGATATTAAACATATTGTGCAACCCTACCTGGATGACTTACCTACTCATTCTATGCGTCCGCAAGATCATCCTACACACATACGCGCCATTTTTATATGGTGTAGGAGTTACAATATCTGTTTGAATCCACACAAATGTGTTTTTTGTGTACAATCAGGACAATTGCTCGGATTCATCATTTGTAAGGAAGGAATTTTTGTTGACTCTCTAAAGGTCAAGGCTATTGTGAATTTACCTCCTCCTACTCTTTTTCAATTCCATAGTTTGCAAGGGAAATAAAACTTTTTACGTTGATTTATCCGTAACTATGCAGAGTTAACTAAAGGTTTTATGTGGTTATTAAAACAAGACTATCCTTTCTTGTGGGATGATCTTGCTGATATATCTTTGGTTGCACTTAAACACGCGTTGACCCATGCATCGTTGTTATATCCAGCTGATTATCACCGAAATTGATTTTTTGTATTTAGCTGCGTCCTATTTCACCATTGGGATCATTACAGTTCGAGAGGATGAATCTACCACTAGATGATCTAGCTGGCTCTAGACACCCTTAGGTGACCAAGAGGGCTTAGAAATGGTTAATATTCAAATTTGTTAGATTGCTCTTGAATTAGGTTCAGGTTGAATTTTTTGTTGCCCTGATTCTAACGGTGCGAATGGATCTCCAATCCAAGCTTGTCTGGAGAAGTTAGAGTGAGTCAAAGCTGCGATTAAAGTTGGGTAGTGAGCCAGGATTAAGTGTCCCACAAATTCACCATCAATTGGCAGGGAAATTAACTCCCAAAAATGGGTAAAATTGTGGCCTCATTAAATTTCCGAATGACCCTTATTTTGATTAAAGTAAAAAAAAAAAAAACAACTTTTTGTTTTAAATAACGAAGAAAAATATAAAAAATAGGGGTGGTAGGATGCCACCCCCACCACCCCCGCATGGATCCACATTTCTTTATCATATAACAATTTCATTGGGGGGTGGGTTGTCAACCCCGTGACCCCTGCCAGAACCCACCATACAAAATAGAAACCAACTATGAGGGTGGGCGGGCCACCTCCGGTGGACTTGGCCCACGTCACCACCCGCTCAATATATGACATACGAAGGCCAGAGCTAATGGGAGTCGAACACATGGCCGACGGATCGGCCCCATGCATATAGAGGCTCCATAACGGTCCAATTCAAACCAACACCAAACATTACCAAATATAACCAACACACTATGTTAAAAACGAGCCACAAAAAACAAATGCCAGATTTTGGGGGAGGCAGAATTTGATCCCCTGACCTCCTACCAACAAATCACAAAATTTACCACTGCACTAATGGTGAATTTGTGGATTAATCCGTCATTGAGGGGGTATTTAAGCTCACCATTTTACGAGTGCAAGGGGGTGGAGGAAGAGCATGGTGCAAAATTTTGAAGGTTAATATTTTTTCATTTGCATGGCAGAAAAGACCAGCGCATAGTTCGAGAAATATTATTATTTGCAAGTGTGAAACCACGAGCCATGGATATGGTGGAACCATGCCTCAGGGAATATTTAGGGAATAAAAAATATTCCTTGGGGTCCCGAAGTTGCAGGAGTCAAAATTTGACAAAATGTATGTCTATTTTACACCTCTCAATGACATGAATTTGATGATGACATCCCTTTTAGTAGTACAAATTCCCATTTTTTGACCATTTTCCATATTAGAGTGATGATGTCAGATTCTCAAGTGTGGACAGTTGATTTGATTCCCCTTGACTCCATGAATTCGATGCTGCAACCAATTTCAACAGTTGAATATTCACTTCTTCAACCAACTTCAAGGGTTGAAGTATATCCAATGTTGATAATGTGCCTCTGTTATTAATTTCTATGAGATGTATTATTTTTTCTAGATCCTTGCTTGATGCATGTTGTGGTATCTTTGTGTTTACTTCATGTGAGATTATGTCATGCTGACAAGAGGTCCATTGTCAGTGAGAGTTCCTATAGTGGAATGTCTCATGGAGAGACAAGCCATTCATGTTGAGGGCACATATCCTTGTATGAAAGAGAACATCATCCATGTACATCATCACCATTTTCAGTACTATATGAAGTAGCCTACCCTTTTTTGACACCAGGCCCGGAGATGTAGCCCACACTGGGTGAAATCTGTTATCAAATGTCTCGTGTTCTTACATTGCTAATGGTTGTCCTGTTTCCTCTTCTTTACAGCATGCACATATGTTCATTTGTGCTCTTTTAAATGCAATTATAACCACATCACAGAAGTAAAAGATCATGGGTAAGTCTGTTAACTGACGGACCCAGATCAAGTGGCATCAGAGCAGTCTTCTTGTTGATCCAAATTGTGAGCGTGAAAAATGAATAAAAGTGAAACAATGAAGGATGAGGAAGACATGTATGAGGCCATGTTGAGGATGTCCAAAACGATGGACATGATGTATGCATATTATGAGATACAGGAGAAAGAAGAAACAAAAAGTAATGCTTCATCCACACCTTCCAGTGAATATTCACCGCTTTCATCGTCTTCTCATCATTCGAATGAGGAGATAAACCATAGCCTTCAGGCAGATAATGCTGAATTGAAAATTCTTCTATGAGAGGAGAAAGAGGACAAGAAGAGAGTGCAGCTTTAGTTGCAAGCCACAGAGGCAGCCTTAGGAGACTTGAAGTGCAACGACTAGAGCCTTCAAGCAAAGGACGTTGAATTAAGGAAGCTTCTACAAGAAGAGAAAGAGGAGAAACAGAGACTACAACTTCACTTGCGAGCCGCAGAAGAGGCCTTGGAGAAGTTGAAGCGTAACAAAGGCTTAAAGAGGCCATCATCAACTATGTCCGAATCAACAATTGAGGTAAACAATGTTGATGTCTCTTCAGTTTCATCTTCACATGCTGTTATTTCTGTTGGAGATGTGGAGATACCCATTGAAGGAACTGGCATGATACTCCTTACCAAAATGGGGTACAAAGGAGGAGGACTTGGTGTGAATGGCCAAGGCATAACTCAACCATTGGAGGTTGTGTAGAGACCTCAATTCATAGGTTTGGGATACACTAAAGGAAAATTCTCAAAGGTGTTAGAAGATTCCAACACATGGTTGACACCATTGGGGAAAGAGAATGACGGGAACACTACACCATCATCCTATGATAATGCACATTGCAGAGAAAGGGTTGAGGCAAGCTCTCTCCACCATGATCGCACCAAAGAAAAATGATAAAGTTATAACAAATATCGATATTTTAATGTTCATTTTGATTACAATCATGTTGCTAACAATGAACATAGATCATGGAATCAGAAAAAATGTAGTTTTTGTGGATTACATAACCATGTATTTGTTGAGTGTTGGAAGAGAATGGAAGCATGAAAGAAGATGAGACGTGAAAGGCCTTCTCCACACCAGGGAAAGAAGAAGGTAAAGTAGGTATGGAGGAATAAGACCCATCGTAGTCATTGCGATAGAAGTAGCCATAAAAGAGCTACATGTTGGAGGCTCCATCCATAGCAACGTCTCAAGGACAAAGTGTTTGTGCATGAACTAGATGAAACTGTTTTTTGACAAGTGAATCCACCACGGGAAGATAACCCATTCAATTTGATAAGTGAGAGATGGTTTTTATAGATGTGTTAGCTTATTTTGGCCTTACTTTGTAAATCATGTGTTTCAATTTAAAATGTAAAAGTGATGATGTGTTTTCTATCACTTGTTAATCAATAATGATGTTTTGGCCTTGTATTGATAGCTCGAATATTGATTCCATTTTGTTGTAAACCTGACCATAGAGTATGTTTTATAAACTTGTGGCAAGTATGGGATGCTTAGATCATATTTGGTCATTTAATTAAGCATGTAATTTGTAAGAATATTGTACTATATGTTTGCAGAGAATACAGGTGTCAGCTCATCGCTTCTGGAACCGAAGGAAAAAGGTGAAGGATAATGAAGGGTGGCCTTTCAAGACACTTATGGTGTAGACAAGGTACAAAGAATATGCACATTATTTTCATGCTTTTGGTGGACCAAAATCTCCTCAGTGGGGAGGATTGATCTAGGTGGCTCTAGACACCCTCAGGATACTAAGAGGGCTCAGAAAGGGTCAAAATTAAAAGTGGTCAGATTTCTCTCAAACTAGGTTTAGGTTGAAGTTCTCGTCACCCTGATTCCAATGGTGTGAATAGATCTCCAATCCGAGGCCATATGGAGAAGTTAGAGCGAGTCAAAGTTACGGTCAAAGTTGGGCAGTGGGCTAGGATTAAGTGTCCCACAAATTCACCGTCAACCAGCAAGGAACTTAGCTCTTGAAAATGGGGGAAATTGTGGCCTTGTTAAATTTCCCAACGACCCTTATTTTTGTTAATGTAAAAAAAATCAGTTTGTTTTAAATAATGAAAAAAATTATAAAAAATAGGTGTGGCAGGTTGCCACCCATGCCACCCCCGAATGGATCCACATTTCTTTATTATATAAAAATTTCGTTGGGGGGTGGGATGCCAACCCCACCACCCTCATTGGAACCCACCATATAAGATAACAACCAACTATGTGGGTGAGCGGGCCACCTCTAATGGACCCGACACATGCCACCACCCGCTCCATATCTGACATACGAAGGCCGGAGCCGGTGGGAGTTGAGCCCATGACTGATGGACTGGCTCCACCCATGTGGTGGCTCCACAACAATCCAATTCAAACCAACACCAAACATTGCCAAATATAACCGATACACTATGTTAAAAATGCGCCACAAAAAAAATTAATTCTGGATTTAGGGGGAGGCGGGATTTGATCCCCCGACTTCCCGTCAAAAAAGCACCATATTTACCACTGCACCAACAGTGCATTGGTGGATCAATATAATTTTGAGAGGGTATTTAAGCTCACCTTTTTACAAATGCAGGGGCGCAGAGGCAGAGCATGGTGCAAAATTTCGAAAGTTAATATTTTTTCATTTACAGGGCAGAATAGACCAAGACGAAGTTCAATAAATATTATTATTCATAGGTGCAGAACCACAAGCCATAAAGATGGTAGAACCATGCCCTAGGGAATATTTAAGGCATAAAAAATATTCCTTTGGGTCCTGAAGTTGTAGGAATCATAATTCGACAAAACTTATATCGATTTTACACCTCTCGACGAGAGGAATCCGATGAGGATGTTCGTTTCAGCAGTATAACTTCCCATTTTTAGACCATTTTCTAGATTGTAGTGAGGATGTCAGATTCTCAAATGTGGATAGTAAATTCGATTCCCATCAATGCCATGAATTTGATGGTGCATCTAGGTTCAAAATTTGGCATTCACTTCTTCAACCAACTTCAGGGGTTGAGGTATATTCAGTGTTGATCATGTGCCTCTTTTATCAATTGCTGTGAGATTTATAATGTTTTCTAGATCCTTACTTGATGCATGTTGAAGGATCTTTGTTTTTGCTTCATGTGAGATTATGTCATGATGATAGAAGGTCCATTGTGAGTGAGAGTTCTTGTAGCGGAACGTCTCATGGAGAGACAAGCCACTCATGTTTAGGGAACATATCCTTGTATGAAAAAGAACATCATCCATGTAGATCATCACCATTTCTAGCACTATATGAGGCAACCTACCCCATTTTGACACTGGGCCCAGAGACGTAGGCAACACTGGGTGAACTTCGTTATCAAACGTCTCATGTTCTTATGTTGTTGATGGTTGTCTTGTTTCCTCTTATTTACAACATGCACATATGTTGATTTACGCTCTTTTAAATGTAATTCTAACCACATCACAAAAGTAAAATATCATCGATAAATCTGGTAGCTGATGGACCCGAATCACTAGACATGTGATTTATTATTTAAGTCGAAACCTGACACTGACCGAGATTAAGTATACACATGTGGAGAAATTGGTCTTGGCAACTGTGTAATTTGTCCAAAGATTCCGTCACTACATATTGTTATGTGAAAATACCATGATCTTTGAATGCAACCCTATGATGTCTATTTTGACAACAAAACTGTTAGGGAAAAATAATCAAAGTGGATAGTTATACTACAGGAGTTTGATTTTGAATTTGAAAAATCGAAATCAAAGAAATCATTGGTGTTTGCTAAAATCTTATGTGACTTTCCCTACACTGAATCTGAAACTGTCGCAAATGATCATCTTCTCGATGAATCTATGTTTCTGATTAGTACATTCGATCCTTGGTTTGGATATATCATTATATAGCTTCATACCCAAAATTTTCAGCCTGAAACTTCATGATCCTATCGTCATAGAATTCGATATCGTTCCTAGCAATATAACATTGTTGGAGACACTCTTTATCGTCGTGGTGTTGATTCTGTTTTTTGACATTGTTTAACTCATGAATTAGCTGAGAAGTTTTTAAATAAATACCACTTTGGAGCATGTGGTGGTCATATGTATGGGTTTTCCACTTTCAAAAATAGATTGTGCGCTAGCTATTTATGGCCATCACTCTTCAAATAAAGTATCATTGCAGTTAGATAATTTCACAATTGTCAAAATTTTGATTGAAAGATGCAAACCCCTCATGCTCCTCTTCACCCAATCATAGTTGTCAATCCATTTGAAAAATGGGGCATCTATTTCATTACATGCAACCCTCACTCGGCTGGGGGGCATGGACATCTGATTCTCGCTGAAGTTTATTTTACCAAATGGGCTAAGGTGATGCCTACATTTAAGGTGGATGGTGAAAATGAAACTATTTTCATATTCAATCATGTAATTTCTAGGTTTAGTATCCTTCAAGCCATCATTATGAACCATGGTAGCCACTTTCAAAACATTATGATAAGTGAACTTTCCTCTTAGCTTGGATTATTCCATGATAATTCCACAGCTTATTACCCACAAGAAAATGGTCAAGTCGAAGCGGTAAACAAATTTTTAGCCAATATGATTAAGGTGATTGTAGGAATTCATAAATAGAATTGGAATACCATGCTTTTCTTAGCATTGTGGGCATACCATACCTCTACAAAAGAATCTATGGTTTTACTCCTTTTCAAATCGTTTACGGTTTGGAAGCGGTTTTACCCATTGAATGTGAAATTGTGTCATTAAAACTTTCCATTGAGTTATTACCAACTACCTCTGAAGAGGACGAGCACTTCTTATACTTAGCACTTTTAGATGAAACTTGTCGCCCCACTACATTATTTTCCAAGGCTCATAAAAAATGTGTTAAGGCACAATTTGATCAAAGCGTCAATCCTTGTGTCTATTAAGAAGGTGATCTAGTCTTGGTTTATGATCAAGCTCATGATAAGAGAGGCACTGGTAAGTTTGAACTTATGTGGCATGACCCTTACATTGTTAAGCATGTACTTGAAAAAGGGGTCTATGAATTAGTTGATTATGAGAGTGTCTCTTTGGATCAAACACAAAAATAGTCTTTATCTGAAGAGATATTATGCGTGATTTATCTAATGGAGATATTCATTTTTATAGTATTTACATTTTTAGGAATGTGTGCCATAGATTAGTTATTTTTCTTTGCGAGTTTCCACTAATTTTCATACTTATCTTGATTACTATCGATATTGCAGATGTCGACGCTACCTTTGACTTACAATTGTTTTTTTGATGGTGCCTGTCGTAGTACACATAATCTATCTTCCATAAATTGGGTCATCTATTCACCCACTAATGAGTTAGTTTCTATTCATGGGATTTGTCATTGTCAAACAATGAACAACTTAATAGAGTATAGCGTAGTCATTGAGCTATTTTCTAATGCCATTGCATTTGGAATTCAATGTTTCATTGTTAGGTTAGATTCACAACTCATTGTATTACATTCAGCTATTATGGTGTCTATGAAATTAGACATCCGTCATTGTTAAGAATGTTTTTAAGGGCCCATCTCATGGAAAGACAATTTGATTATATTGAATATCAATACATTTCAAGAAATTTAAACACTTTAGCTGATGCATTGGCTAATCGAGTGTTGAACAGATATTTTCAACATCAAGCGTAAATAAAAACAATATTCAATCCATATTGAACAAGATACTCAGAAATTGAAAAGTATTAATCATCATTAGGTCAAAATAGTAGTTTTTCATAGTTTGTCAAAAATATACATCATCTGTGGTCATAGGCTTCACACACCTTATGATCCAAATATACGGATACAAAAAACTAAAATGTAGTCTAGGAGGACCATTAGCTATCCATGATGATGATCATGATAGAATATTATAGCACACGCCACCCAACGTAGGGATCGTCTGAAAAAACTAGGAACTCTAGTCACATGCCTCTGGTATCAAAGAGGCAAACCATTTCTCCTAGTCTCTGGGATGTATATAGTTAGCCTCTCGAGGTTGTGTTCCAACTCTGTCAAGACCTTAAGTAAATTGTTCTGTGGTGGCACCACTTCTATGGGCTATGCTCCTTGTCTATCAAACCAAAAAAGTACTTTTGGTAGTGCTGGACCCACATCTATGTTAACTTTGATAATTAATATTGGATGATAAAACTGAAATAAAAATCTATAAAACATATTAGGGTCACCCCTGTAATCCATCCCTGCATAGGGGAAGTCCTCAATTAGAAATATCTAGCTTATTAGCCATATGAAAAACTAAGGTGTGCATTGAACAATAGGACCTCCATCGCCACCATGGCGAGCCATCAGCGAAACCCATTGCAACATGGGAGGATCTCTCGTCCTATAGAATCTCCTAACTACTTCTCTGGTATAAGGAGTGGAATCATCTCTAGAGGAAATGATACTAGAATGGTGTTGTAGACGAAATTCTTTAGCTTTCCATTCTTGGCTCGAGTAAGTTGTCCTTTCATGTTGACAACCACTCCTTCACACCAATTGAATGCCATTCCTTCAAAATATCAGACAACTGTTTGAATTTGAGATTTTGTGGCCACATGGTGGGCTGCACTACTGCAAAATCTCATGACTGTGAAAGAAATAATATTTAGATCAAGTTGCTCGATAGTTTAAATATCAATACTCCCATCCTTCAGTTGTGAGTATTTAGTGCAATATTGAAACATGTATGAATCAGTAGACTTTCCTCCTAGCCATGATCCAAGTAGAGAAATGTCACGTCCCCTATGAGGAACCAATGATAAAATAAATAAACTATGCATCAATAATGAACCAATGATCTCCAATGATGAAACACTATTCCTGTATATCCCATGCATTCACTAGTCAGGTCATTAGTTCTACTTGAGCTTTCATTCCCTGAATGGACGAAAATTTGTAAAGCCTGTAGTTCTTCAAAGATCATAGTGTTTCCAGGCTATCAATTGCCTCAAAATCATGTGTTTCGTAGTCACATTCCCTCCACTCGAGCATGATGTTTCAATTTTCCTGCAAATGATCATTTAAGAGCATTAAAATCCTTTTGGCGAAACTTAGAGAAATTTTTATGGTAGAAAAATCATGTGTGAAAAACCTCACAATGCCTGTGTGATTTTTCTTTACATACAGTGCGTTTTGGCGCTCTTTATGTATAGGAAAATAGAACATCCACGTTAATTTTCTATGTGAAAATTTTGGGGTGCATAGGCCCATTGAGGAAAACCCATGCACCCCCGCAGGTGATTTCTAAAAACACATTCTCCCCTAAAAATTAATCCTCTAGACTAAAACACAAGATTAAATGGATGAAATACAGGATAATGGAGTAATTAGTTACATGGAAAATATGGTTTGTGAAATGGTCCACCAATTCACCCAATATTAGCCTTAGAAATTCTATGGTAAAAACCCTTTTTTGTTGATCTGAAAATCAAATGATGAAAATGACTTATTATTTTCAACTTTCATAAAGTTTTTCTGAATAAAATACTATTATTTTATTCCTTTGACCTTTTATAAGTTCAAATTTGTGATATTTTTACCACAATTGAGAACATATTATTGTAATTTTTGAGTTTTATGTGCAGATAATAGGCCGTGTTTTAAAAAATGAATCATTTTGACAACAAAGTAAACTTGTATCACTTTTTTCGAACTCGTTAAAATAAATGAACAATCGCCTATTCAGTATAAGTTTACCCCTTTTAGGGAGTGAACTAGACTACTTACTATTGGCCCTCATTTTTGATCTCTTTTGTTTATGAATACATCTTATTTTGCCATATTATCCAAATTATTCGCCTTATATTGACCCACAGATGCATATACAGGTATTTAAATTATGTTTTTCAAGTATTAGATGTTTCTGTAAAAATTGGAATTTTAAGTGCATTTTTTGACATCATCCGAAATTCTCGTAATGGAATTATGCTTTGCATATGTGCAGGACACTTGGGATCAAGTTGGATATGTTTATAGAAAGCTCGGGAACTAAGAATAAGAGTAAATTTGTTGGCACAGTCAGACTGAGCTTTAATAGGCCCGGTCAAAGGCGGTCAAATAGGACCAGTCTTTATGGAGGATCCCTAGAAACTAGGTCAAAACTCTTATTTTGTGGGATTTTCTATATTTTGCTAGATATAATGGATGAATTTGAATTGATATGATAAAATAAGGATATTTATGATTACTTGAACTATTTTAGATGATTTTGTTAGATATTTTATCTATTTAAGCCTCAACTTTGAAGGCTTGAATAACATAGATGTTTGTAGAACTTGTATGACTTGATATTATTTCTGAGACTTGGATACATAATTGAAGACCTGTTCTATTATATTTTATTGCGAAAATTTTAGGGGCTAATATTCGCAGGTGGGCTAATTTTCCATGGTTTTTCCAAAAAAAAGATTCGCCAAATCCATTTTTTTATAAAAATGATTCACCCAAATTTTACAATATAAAATTAATTTACCTTAAAAATCACCAACATTATATAAAAAATATATATAATATCATTATATATTTGAATAATTTTACAAATACATTAATAAACATTTTATAGTTTGCGTATTAGGGATTAGTGAGATTCGCCAATTTTTTAAACTACAAAATAATTTTCCATCCTTAAAATTTTCCCTGATTATATGTTGGTTGAGTGATTAAATTTTTAATTATATGAATCCACTTCAGTGTGCGAGGCAAGGGTGGAAGACCCCCACACCGAGCTAAGTACACTTCTTAGTTTATTTTGTAGCTGCAATTTTTGAATTAGCTTGTTTATGTTTAATTTTTTTATACTAATTATTTATGAGTATTGATGAATGTAATGATTATTGTTCCAGAGTAATTTTTCATTGTCCCTGTACTCCCCATTCCTTGATCCTATAGGACCCATACAGTTACCCTTGTATACTTTCCAAGCATGGAATACATACCCCTAAACCACATTTTCTCTGCCAATTCATCTCCCTTTACAACTTTCTGAAAGATCCCTATAAAAACCTATTTTTCAAGGTTGGCACTTTTTCTCAATGTCGGACTCCCCACTGATAGTAGAGATTTAAACTGAGACTTGCCTTGATCGGCACTCTATCTTAATTATGGACCCACGCTGATTCTATTTTGGAATTTCTTTTAAATAGAAAGGAGGCTTCTGCAACTAGAAGCTTCGGGAGTTGGCGAGCTAGAAATGTTTTTGAGGATATGGTTGAAGATTTCCCCTTTGGGCTTCTTGTTCCTAAGAAATAGAAACTACTACAAAGGATAAGCTCTTTTCCCATTATTTGAGGGCCCATAACCTCCTCCTCCATTTTTATATAAGGAGACCTCATTCAACTCTACAGCCTTAGTGATGATAGAAAGGCAAAGCAATTATAGCTTCGGGAGAATAGTGCAAAGTGTGATTTTTTTGTGTGTTGGGAACATAGTGAGATCTTGGACCTTTGTGTGTGATGGTGTTCCAAACTTGCTTGGATAATACCAAAGGAGAGCCTCAACATCAAGGCTTGGTTCTAAAGTACCCTTATCTTTATCATAATAAAATGCATCTGATGTTTAACTTCCACTCTTGTTTACATCTATAATGAGATTTCTAGCATTCCTTGATCAATTAGATAGGTTTTAATTGTTTTATGTTTGTCATTATTTTACGCTTATCGTGGTGTCTTAAATGCCTACACAGGTAATCGAACATTGGTAGCAGCGTACATCGAGCTTAAGAAGAGCGAATGATCAAGAAGCTTTGACAAAAGATGACAACATAGCATCAGGACAAGGTTGGTCATCTTCCTTGCTCTGAATTTCATTTACAATCTAGGAAGATGGATGTTAGTATGTTCCTGTAGTTCATTAGGGGAATTTCGAGGTCTAAAATGGGCCTCCTAAGACAAATGTATAACCAAAATAAAATTTATGAGAACCAATAGGATTCAAGATGATGATGTCAACCATGGGGGATGATTCACCATTTTTGGAGTAAACAAGTAAAAATATTAAAAAATAATAAAATAATAAAACTGCTTTTCAACTCATATTTTCAACTTATCTCCCTAATGGTTTACTCGCATTTCGATCAAAAATACTTGTTGGATGCAAAAATTAATTTCCCATCCAAGAAGTACCCATGTTGCATACTTTTGATGGACTTTGCTACGCGAAAAATGAGAAATACATGAAAAAGCATGATTCCAATCACGTTTTTCATGTATTTCTTATTTTTCACGTAGTAAAGTCCATCAAAAGTATGCAACATGGGTACTCCTTGGATGGGAAATTAAATTTTGCATCAAACGAGTATTCTTGCTTGAAATTTGAGTAAAATATTAGGGCGATAAGTTCAAAATACGAGTTGAAAAAGCATTTTTTTCTTTTGTCCCTCTAAAATTTGATGATGTAATCAAATATTATTTTATTATTTCCAATATTATTTTATAATTTTCTTAGGAGGCCCATTTTAGACCTCAAAATTCCCCTAATGGCTAGACCCACTCTAGTGCTAGAGGGATCGTCTATGTCCACAGAGAGGATTTACCTAGACAACAAATTGGTGACTCCATTTGGGAGTTTCCTTTGAGTTTGTCACTCTTTTAGGTCTTTTCATTCGATGAGTTTAGTTGAACGACCATTTCCCTGTTTGTTCCTATGTTTTTCATCAATTACAATCTTTTAGTTTCTGCTTGAAGTGGTGAGTCTGATCTTGGTTAGGAGAAATTCCTTGTTTTTTCTTTTTTAGGCATTGGCGCTTTTATGTTTCTGATAGTCCCGTCAATTGGCGCTAGTTGTCAGTTAGCAAGTTGCACCAATTGGCCATTGGCGCTAGTTGTCAGTTAGTAATTCGCACTAGTTGGTGCTAGTTTCAACCACTAAAGTCGTACTAATTTCAGCATGTGTTAAAAATTAAGATTTTTTCCCTAAATCCTTCACCACTATATCTTTCCCTTCTGATCTTTTTCTCTGTATTATTTACATGTTATCCCCTTTAATTTCTCACTTGTGAGCATAGATTACATTGCTCATTGTTCAACTGAAAAGTATTCTTTTTATGATTGCTTGATGTAAAAGGGAATGAATGCCTTATTTTGAGCTCATGCTTTGGAAGTCCTCTTTGTGCTTGACCTCATATGTCTTGTATCCTTTTGAGGAATTTCATTACAAAGTGTTAAAAAAATGATTGCATTCTTAGTGTTTGTTTGCATCCCTTTTCCATTCATCCTTCCATTAAGGAAATTTGTGTTCATTTAGTTTTTGTCTCAGAATTTTATTTTCGTTAAAATGCATTAGATAACATTGCATTGAAAAGTCTTTTTTGAGATCCATCATTGAACTTAGATTACATTGTTTAATGATTGAAAGCTAAAAATCGTATTGAGTGCATTCTCTTTCATTAAAAGCATGCATAAAGTAGATTCTCATTTTATCAAAAAATTCATTGAGTGCATTCTTATTCTTTCAAAAGAAAAATGAAATTGTGCATAGATTACAATTGCATAGTTTTCAAAAAAGAGGATTTTGCATAGATTACATTGCATAATTCGCATCATTGAATGTTTTAGATTAGTTTTCGATAGTGAAAGTCATCTAGTTTGGAAAAGTTTCATTTAAAAAGTAACTGTTAAATTTTTTCATCATTGTTTCAGACTCTTCCCTTTACTAGATAGCATTCATCGAAGTGATGGTTTTTTCTCATATAGCTGCATATATGAGTTCTTTAGTGACAACGGTAGGTCCTTGGAATTGAAACATAATTCAAGATCAACTTTAAAATTTATTCAGTCAACCTAAGGAAGCATTGAAACCTAATGCACATGTTAGTGGTCTAGGCTAGTGACGTGTTCCGACGTCATTAAACCTAGTACTTGTCATTCGCCATATGGCATTCACCAACACTAGTACAGACTTGTGCTCCTCGTACCATCAAGTATATAAAGGCATACCTTTATAGGTTGCAAACCTTTATCCGTAGGAAGCCAAGTCTGCCGCCCTGTAACCGTGATACACCGAACACAAAATTCGGGGAGACCATCTACACTAATGTCAAGTCTTTGGTCATTTCTCTCTCATTTTATCACCAAAGTGTATATGGTAGTTCACAGAAACATGGTACACCCTCTTGCGTAGTTTATCTGCGTAGTCATTTTGATCTTTTCGTGACTCTATAAAAGTTAAAATATCATCGAGCACTTGTCCTTCCATGCTCGTTTCAAATTAAAAGTGATAGAGTCACTTTTTGCCTATTTCTTGACTCTTAAAATATGAAACAACATAGTTTTTTTTTAGTGTCTTAAAATATTACTTGTCCACGAAATATTCATGGTTAAAGTTATCTTCCTTAGTATTTTGTTTTAAGGTTGTTTCCAATGGCAATGTTTCCGGAGTTTACCAACCAAGGAATCCCCTCCGAAGGGAATCCTGGTCCTTTTCCTACTTTTTGAGATGTTGGTGCTCCTTATATGGCAACATTATCCCTACCTAGGTTAACTGTTGGGTTTCTTGTTTGGTTGTTTTCAACCTCGGTAGTTCGGAATGGTCTGACCTCTGTTCAACCATCTCCTCTACCTAAATGACATCATGTTTATTCTAGGGTGGACCTCTCCCTTTCTTCACCTATTCCTTCATCCTCCTCTTCTAGTTTTCCTCATGAAAATTTGAATTCCAGTAACCAGGTGGCTAAGAAGAAGAAGAAGAAGAAGAAGAAGAAGAAGAAAAAGAAGAAGAAGTCAGATAAGCGGGAGGCTAATGCTACAAATATTGTTCCTAAGACATCTTCCCTTTATAAACCATCCAACCTTGCATTAAAAGTCAAATTCCCCTGCATGTTGTGCAAAGGTGACCATTTTCTTCGAGATTGCCCTGGCGTTCCTAGGGTACTTGAAGTATGGTCCACCAGCCGTCTATCATTTCCTTTGGCTTCTGGAAGTCATATTGGTGGTACACCTTCGACTAGTATTGGTAAGACTCGTAAGACACAGGGTAAGATTACAAATCCCTGTAAGTTGTGTGAAGGCATCATCCCATTCACCTTTGTCCGTATATGGATGAAGCCATGAAAGTGTTGGACAACCCTACTATTTTTGCACCTTGCCTTCCAGTTGGTTACCAGAAACTTTCTTTGAGTCATCTGCTAGTTGATCCAACGATCGATCAAGATTCATCTTTGGTCGATCCCACTCCCCCAGAAATTGAAAATCATGAATCCATTCTTGACCAACCATTGGTCATGGAATGAGTCGATTTTCTCCCACCCATGGTTCATCAGATATTTTCTATTGAGTGTGGCTCACATACCACTCATGTTCTTCTTGTTTCTTCAGATTCCTTAGACTTGGAGAAAGATTATCCATCCCTATGGTTCAAGAAGCTGCTCCTCCTACTCCCATGATGGAGGTATCGGAGGATGATCCTCCTTCTCCCATGATGGAGGTCTCGAAGGATGCTCATCTTGCTCCGGTAACACAAGGGGATGACCATTCCATTCCTATGGTACCCCCTCCAAGTATTTTTGTCACTACCTTCGATTGGAGTCAATTTGCGGGATACCACCTTCTGT
The DNA here is from genome assembly GCA_034641835.2 of Pinus albicaulis. Classification (NCBI taxonomy): domain Eukaryota; kingdom Viridiplantae; phylum Streptophyta; class Pinopsida; order Pinales; family Pinaceae; genus Pinus; species Pinus albicaulis. The sequence continues at coordinate 1,586,602,671 of CM076570.1, forward strand.
CTTATGTGACCTTTGAGATCATAGTACAGGTCTCCCATGTGGTCGTACCCATCACCATTATAGATGAAGGCACGTATGTTAGTATTTTATCTTCAACTACTTGGGAATCTGTTGGTTCACCACTGCTTATGCCTGTTACGCATAATATGTTAGCATTTAACAGAAGAACTAGTCAACCATTAGGGATCCTTCCAAAGTTTCCTGTTACTTTAGGATGGAAAACTGTCTATATAGACATGATGGTTGTTCCAGGCCCTTTGGATTTCAAATTACTATTGGGGCACAATTATGCTTATGCCATGGGTTCACTTGTCTCTTCCCTCTTTCATATGATTTTTTTTCCACACAAACGTCAGATCGTGACCATTGATCAACTTTCATTATTTGGTCCTGACGTGGTAGATGGCCCACCATCATCTCTTCTGGATATTTATCCACTGGTTGTAGATTCCCAACCACAAGTTAAAATTACATGTCCCAGACCTGCATTCAGTGATAGTGCCATTGTGCATCATGTGTTGGGGGAATTGGTTCTTGATTTTAGAGATGTTATTCTCCCATCAGATGAGAACCTCTTGGAAGCCATGACTTCTTATTCGACATGATGAGGTCATCAGAGCATGGTTTGTTTTCTTATGTCAAGCTCCTTAAAAATGAAACAAGGTCATCGGAGCATAGTTCATTTTCTTGTGTCAATTTTCTTAAAAAATGAAAGAAGTTCTCATGAGGAGAGTTCGTTTACTATGTCAACCTCATTAAAAATTGAATTATCTCATGATCTCATGTCTGAAACTTCATTCCATTTGCCTTTCATATGGACTAAAGCTTGGGGGGCATGTACCTAGAATTGAATCACCATGAGCCTGGGGGCATGCCCACTTTTTCAAGCATATGTTATCTATGTTTCACGCTTGTGTAAAAATTAAACTAGTCCCAAGCAGAGTTTCATGTTTTCAAGCTTGTGTAAAAATGAAACCATTCTTATTTTACCTCTTTTTATTTCCATTTTATCAATTTTTTTTCCAGATAAGCCTTGGTTTTCTCTTTGCATCATCACCATCTGCCTGGTCGATCATACACTTTCACTTGATTTTTTTTGCCCATTCCTGGGGAACCGTTTCAATGAGTGGTCATGCTAGCCAACCTCTTGACCTTTAATTGTTCTGAGTTGTTCCACCATCATAAATGGAACCAGTTTCTACCCTTAATACCACTCGTTCCTCCAGGAGGAGTCAACTTTCATCTCTTTTTTGACTCTCTAAAATTAAAAATATTTCCAAGATTCTTGTTGTTTTGAACTCATTAACTGGTTGCGAAACGATATCTACCCAGTATACATTTACCCATTTTTCGGGTTGGGATAGATTATTTACAAAAAAGGAATACCTTAGCCTATTGTGACTAAGAGGTTCTTTCAGATATTGTTTTCTACCTTTTTGGATTTGTGAGACAACCTAGGAAAAGGGACCTGCTAGAGTTTTCTTTTTCTCTTCTTTTCAAACTCTCTAAACATGAAAATATGTCAATTTCTTCCTTTGTTAGACTCGTTAAACCCAAATGACATTAGAAATTTTCACCATGTTGTTACCGAGTTCCTCCTTATTAGGGCTGGTAAAATGTACAATTCCAAAAATCTCAAGCAATGCCATATCCATCTCAAAATCCACAAATGCTAACTCAACTGGAGCAACTTCAGCTGCCTACTAACCAACCACCTCCTAGACCAACACAATTACCACCACATCCAGTAGCTAATCCAAGTAACAAGGTGGATAGAATAGCATATCATGTGGAAGAAGCAACATCATATTATCCTACTTATTCAATTATTCATGTAGAAGATGTCCACCTAAGTTCTGGGAAGGTGTTACAAAAAGAGTCTCCTTGGATAATTTAAGAAGAAGTAAGAAGAAGTTGAACAAGATGAACAAAGTGAAAAATCTCAACTATAGAATCAAATTCAGAAGGGTAAATCTATTATGACATAGACTCCACCATATCCGGAGAGATTGATACGAAAAATATTCCAATATCTCTCCTTGAATTTAATATCTTGGATGAATTGAAGAATACATACATTAAAATTCATTTGTTGTAGGCAATTAAAGACATTTTGATATATGAAAAAACGATAAAGGAATTGTGCATTAAGAAATCTAGAAGAAGAAATAAGGATCCACCTATAATATAGGTAATTGGAAGTCTATCAAGTCTTATGTCTACAAATACATTCATTAAAAAATATGTTGATCCAGTAATTCCTATGGTTACCATTTCGATTAACAAATTTTCAGTGCCAAATACTTTAATAGACTTGGGAGTAGCTATCAATGTTATGGCCACTGAGACTATGAAACATTTGAATCTAAACAAATTAGACCAACTAATATATTTTTAGAACTTGCATACAGATCTAAAGTTTCCCCAAAAGGTATATTAGAATATATCATTGTCTCACTGGATTCATGGGAGTCTCTTGTAGACTTCTTTATTTTGCAGTGAAAAACAAATTTAGGAGGGAATCCCTTAATTTTAGGCAGACAATGGTTAGCCATTGCAGATGCTTACATTGGATGTTGGTCATGAAGTATGATTATTACACATTGAGATGAAATAAAACATGTTACATTATATCCTCCTACTTAGTCTCCATTTTTATTATCATGGCTTGATGGAGAGGAACCACAAGAACTTCAATCTGTTCTTAGTCTTAATCAAGTTTATAATTTTAGAGAGGAGGAAGAAAATGAGGACTTATTAGATCTATTCATCTAAAAACCAAATATTTCAGAGTAGCTTAGAGTAACTCAATATGAAGCTGCTAGTTATTGTTTAAATGAATGTTTTCAGGAAAATTGCACTATACAGTCATTGCAAAATACATTCGAAAGCATTTTTCCTATAAATTCAATTACCAATTCAAATAGAGAAATAATTGAAATCGGTCCTAAAAGACATTTTAATATTGGTAATATTTATTCATTAGAAGAGGAAAAGCTAATAACATTGTTGCAAAAATATTGAAAAGCTTTTGCCTGGGATTACGAGGACATGCCCGAAATTCATCCCAAAACATGTATTGATCACATTTACATTGATGATCAAATTAAACTAGTAAAGAAATTGTTGGGTACTGGATTTGTATACTTTTCTCTCCGATTTTATCCCATCTTTCTATCTCTTTGTACCATTATTGTTCTTAAAGGCATGAGGTAAACCCCTTTATTTTATCTTTCATGGAATATTTGATTAATGAAGTAGTTTTCATGGAGGTTTTACCTTTTTCCAATATTAACTCCAATATTTCTACAGATTCAACCAAAGAGAGAAAGTTACAGCTATGAGTCATGGAACAACCTATAATTTCCAAGCACTATCTTCATTTTTTGTTACAGCGTAACAGACTCTGTTTCACACCAACTTTATTTCAGGGTTGTTTATGGTTTCCTTCTGGGAAACTAGGTTGTTGTTGTAACAAAGTATATTTTGTAAATATTGAGCTTCTAAAGGGAATCTAGGATTACCAATACATTTGTATAAATAGGGCCTGCGGGTTGTGAATCGGGGTTAAGCCCAATTAGATGCAGATTTTGAACAATATATTCTTCCATTAATTGAATGCACAAAATCTTGTTGTTTCATTTGTAATTCGTGAGTTTGTTGTAGCCCTGATCAAAGAGTTGGGCCCACTCTTCTGATCAGGTGTTGTGTTTCCCTTTCTTTTCATTGTTTTCATGTTTTAATTTTATTTCGTTGTTGTTGTTGCAGTGCAATATTTCATTGTCGTGAATGTATTTTTAGTTTTGCAATCTATTTTAATTGTTGTTACACTAGTCTGTGTGTTTATGGATTTAAGCCTATGATCTACAGTAGGTCATGTGATTTCTCCTGCATATACTGTGTTGTTAGTCTTGAAATAACTAACACCCTCGGGTTGATAATTTGTGTGGAAAAAGGGTTGAATATTGTTCATATCCACACACCAACATTTTGGTGTCGTTGTCAAGGAAGGCTAACAGGTGCAAGAACATGATCTACAATTGATCTAAGGGTTGATCTGTCATCTTGGGAGGGAATTTATTGCCCTAATTTGAGTCCTGAGCATAGTGCTCTGTGTTTTCTTTCCCACTTTTTACAATTTTTCTCAGAATTTATCTCTCGTCTTGAAGAGGGCATCTAATGCCCTGCTCCAAGCCCTATGCGTAGCATGTTGTTTTTCAAGTTTTCTTTGCTTTTCATTAAAAAATAATCCCTTGTCTTGGGGAGGGCATTTTTTTACCCTGCCTTAAGTGCTGGGCATAGTTTCCAGCTTTTTGTTTTTTTAATTATTTTTTGAAGGGCCGACTTCTTGTCCCGAGTAGGGTATGTGATTACCCTACTTCAGGTCTTGAAATTTGATTTTCCTTTTCTTTTAGTATATTGTCTGTTTGAGCCTACTCTCTCGTCTTGGGGAGGAATTTATCTATCCTACTCCGGGTCCTGAGAAATTTTGTTACTTTAATGAACCCTCTTCACAATATATGAACAAGGATCTAAAAAATAGGGGTAGAGGAATACCCCCAAAGAAAGGAAAGGATCTGGGAAGGAAGACATATATTTAGGAGATCATTGAAAAATCTAGATTTGAGGCACCATCCCATGCTACTGTCAGGGTAAGAGTTCAAAAGAAGTTCGAAGGGCAGTCTGTGGAGCAACTAGTGCCATCCATGGTACCAAAAGGTATTATTTCGAGGACGAAAGACATAATAAATAGGGTATCGGTGGAGGAGACATCCTTAGTAGCAATAGAAGGTGAAGAAATAGAAAGTAGAGGAACATAGGAACAGAGCAATTCTAATTGGGAAGAAGAACCTCCAAAAGGGTCTTCATCACCACATGACCAAGGGAGTGTTATAAAACCTCCTACAGTCGATTTAAGAAATTCTGATTTGGAGAGAGAAGTCCTGAAGGATTTCGAGTCACCAATGGACCAGTGGAGTGTGGTGAAACCTCCTACAGTACTAGCTGTAGACCCAGTCAAAATTACAAGTGAGTATTGGAGGGTATTTATGGCACCTGTAATTTCCTCTATCGATTTTCCAATTGGAAACATTACAGGTGATGCAACAATGAGACCCATCCCTTTAACAACTATGCCTAGTTTCCATGGGCTTTCTTCTAAAGACCCTGATACGTTCCTCTTTGAATTTGACATTGTTTGTCAAGGATATGATAATATTACTGATGCTTAGAAATTAAAAATATTTGTTGCTACCCTAAAAGGGATAGCCCTGATATGGTTTATGGGTTTAGGAGAGAGCATGATTACCTCATGGGAAGAGATGAAAGAAGACTTATTGGAGAAATACCAAGATTACTATAAATATCGTGACATTAAGGAGGAAATATTTAATTTTTCACAGAAAGAGGAAGAAAACATGGAAGACTATGTGGAACGATTCAAATACATATTGCAGAGGTCTAGCCATAGTGGCCTGGACAAGGACATTCTAAAGATCATTCTTCTCCAAGCACTTAGGGAAGACTCCCTGCAAATTTTGAATATAATAGGAAAAGGGGATATTTTGAAAGAAGAGTTAAGTGTTCAAGGAGGGATGCAACGAGTGGACAAGGAATTCGGTCATCAAAGACTTCCGGTGGAGGGATTACAAAGGTAGAAATTGGATATCTACTAGACAACCTAAGGATTGACATTTTGAGCACATTATTTGCCCAGATGGACACTCTGCAAGAAAAATAGAAACAAATGGAGTTGGAAAAGACTATGGCTATATTCTAGCCACAGTGCAGAAAGAAAGTATCCTTTGAAGGAATTCCTATTAAACATAATGGAAGCCTGTGAAATCTGTGAACAGACTCATGCAACTAGCTCATTTCCATCCTTGCCTAGACTGAAGACAGTTTTCCAAGGGGAAATTGAAGAAAGCATTGTAGACCAATTGTACTTCATGGGGCAGAAGAAGCCATGGCATCCTCAACCACTAGCTATGAATCTAGGTATGTTTCAATACCCATATCAGTATTTTAATAATTTTAATATGGGCCCCCAATCTACACCTTTTTTAGCTACGTGGTCATAATATCAGTATCCCCGTTAGCAACAATGGGTTCTCCAGGCTAGTCTGAATCCTTCATGGAATCGAAATTGGCGTGGACCCTCTCCTACTGGTCAGTTTCCTCAGTCTATGCCTCAACAATAACATTAGTTTCCCTCCAATGTACCTCAAGGAAACCTAGCTGTTAGACCCCATCTTCCTATCCAGCCCAATATTAATCCTAATAACAAAGGGGTCCAACAAAAATACACTCTTAATCTTCCATCCTATAGCATTTCTACTGCGATACTTAAGGAGATAAAACTACGATTTGGGCGGGTAGTAAATGCACCCACTTCACCTATTATTATAGAAAAAATTGATAGTGAAGATACATAACTAGAACATAGGACTATTGGGGATAAATCAAACAAAAAAATAATAAACCAGACATTTCCCCAATCTATTCCTAATCAAGGCATTCAACTTCTCCTCCATATCCTGAAATACTGACCTTGAATAAACCGAATCCTCAAGCAGGGTTTGATTTCCTAGGGGAACTGTAGAATATATTTGTTAAAATACCTTTGTTATAATCTATGAGATATGTACCTATATATGCAAATATCCTTAAATAATACTGCTCTAAGAAACCAGGGAAGAAACCTAAGGATCCATTAACTATTCATGTGATGGGCAGATTATCCGACATCATGTTAGGAAATATTATGCCTATACCATACGGAGACCCAGGAAACTCGATTCTAATAGTACAGATCAATGGGGTTGAAATACTAAACGTAATAGTAGATTGGGAGGTACCATCAACATTATCACCTCCGAAATAATGAACACATTAGGTCTTGGAAACATTAAAACAACCCCTACTATCCTGGAACTAGCAGACAGGTCTACAATTAAACTAGTAGGAAAATTGGAGGACGTGATTATTTCAGGAGATTCATGGCATTACCCTGTGAATCTCCTTCTATTACAGACTCGATCTTCAGTTGGTGGTCACCCATTGATCCTATGAAGACCTTGGCTCGCAACTACATATGCCTACATAAGGTGCCGATCTGGGCATATGATCATATCAAATGGGACAATTACAAAGAATCTTACACTTTATCCTCCTGCAGAACCTAGCCCATCTAAAAAATTATTAACCAGTTGGAAACCTCTACCTGTAGAAGAGCCTGAAGCTAAAAATGAAGATTTTAGACCAATCCTCACTATTGGGCAGGCCCTTCAACTTAAAATAGAAATCGAGGATGATGTTATTAATTCTTTTATTAATGATTCCAGTTCTGTTTCTGATTCAACTTGATAGATTCTAGAATCTGCTATGAGTTTTGAAACATAGGAAAACATTGAGCCAGAAGATGACATTAAAGAAATTCCTATAACCTCATCCCATGATAGTATCCCAATTGAGATTGAACTAGGGAAAACACCTAATATCAACCCAAACTTGTCTAAATCCCAGACAAAACAGATTTTGAAAGTCCTTCAAGATCATTAGGAAGATTTTTCTTGGGATTATACCGACATGAAGGGAATCCCTGCTAACTTATGTACTCATCATATTTATATTAAGGAATATTGTTGCCCTGTAAGAGAACACCTACGGAGAATGAACCCTGCTCTCAGGAACATTGTAAAAGAAGAATTACAAAAATTATTGGATGTAGGATTCATTTACCCCATCTCAGATAGCCAATGGGTATCTCCGATAGTGATTGTTCCCAAAAAGAGTGGTAAATGGTGGATATGCATAGATTACAAGGAATTAAATAAGGCAACTAAAAAAGACCATTTCCCTTTGCCATTCATTGACAAAGTCCTAGATACCTTGGCTAGGAAGAAGTTATTTTCCTTCCTAGATGGATTTAGCGGATATAACCAGATCCAAATAGCCCCAGAAGACCAGGATAAAACAACTTTCTCATGCCTATGGGGAACCTTTGCATACAGGGTCCTCCCTTTGGCTTGTGTAATGCCCCTGCCACCTTCAAGAGTGAAAATTTTGGGATATTTTCTGATTTTTTCAATGATAATGTTGAGATCTATATGGATTATTTTAATCCATATGGAAACTAATTTGAGTAAGGTTTGGAAAATCTAGAGAAAGTACTCAAAATATGTAAGTAGACTCATGTATCTTTGAGTACAGTTAAATGCCATATGACGAGGGAAGAAGGAGTAGTATTGGGAAATTTTCTCTCAGCTGCTGGGATTTGAGTTGATCTAGCTAAAGTAGAGGTAATATTACACTTACCGATACCCAAAACACCCACACAGGTATGTAACTTTATTGTTTGTGCTGGCTATTAAAAACGATTTATAGAAAATTTCGCTAAAATAGCACATCCACTTTTTCAATTACTAACAAAAGATGCAGAATTTTTGTGGACTGAAGACTGTGAGACATCTTTCATGAAAATTAAAGGGTTGGTTTGCATGGCTCCAATCCTCCGAGGACCCGATTGGAAATTTCCATTTCACATACATGTTGATGCTTCTCAGATAGCAGTAGGAGTTGTTTTAGGACAACAAGTAGACAAAACACTGTCTGCAATTTACTATGTCAACAAGAATTTAATTCCTGTTGAACTAAACATGGTGACAGAAAAAGAATTCCTAGCTGTCATTTATGCTTTTAATAAGTTTCGACACTACATCACTAGGTATTCTACTTTTTTCCATACTAATCACGTAGCAATCAGGTATTTGATGAATAAACCTATTACTCCTGACTGTGTTACAAGATCGTTGCTATTGCTTCAAGAATTTGATATTACAATAGTATAAAAACTAGGAAAAGATAATGTAGTCACTTATTTCCTATATAGAATGGATAACAATGATGAATGCACACCTATAGAAGATAGTTTTCCCGATGAACATCTTCTTGCAGTTTCTACTAAACCTCCATGGTATGTAGATATTGCTAACTATATTTCTCTAGGGAAAGTGCCTCATTTGTCATATAAGGAATAGTGAAAAATTATTCATCACAGTGCTCGATATTCTTGGATGGCAGGGTACCTTTTTCATACAGGAGCGGATAAGAAGATTCGACACTGTGTGTTTGAGGATGATATTTATGAATTATTGAAAGCTTCTGAGGATGGCCCTTGTGGAGGGCATTTTGTAGACAAAAGAACAAGCCATAAGGTGCTACAAACGGGATATTACTGGCCTTCTATCTTTCAAAATGCACATAATTATGTCAGGAGGTGTGATAGTTGCCAACGTATGCGGCAGCCCATTCGAACGGATGAAATGCCTTTGCAGGCACAAGTAGTCCTTCAGCCTTTTGAGAAATTGGCTATTGACTTCGTTAGACCCTTTAACCCACCCTCCCAGCAAAAGGTTCACATCTTGGTCTGTAATGATTACGTGACTAAGTGGGTAGAAGCCAAAGATGTTGCGAAAGAAACAGAGTAGGTGGTCCTAGATTTTCTATTTGAATATATTTTTTCTTGTTTCAGAACTCCAAGAGAGATTGTTTCAGATGGAGGAGCACAATTCACATCACACATGATATCAAAGCTCATGCAGAAATATGGGGTCAAGCATTGGGTGGCATCTTTATACCACCCCTAGGTGAATGGACAAGTGGAAGGCACAAATATGACATTGGAAAATATCTTGAAAAAAATTGTGGCATACCATCATTAGTATTGAGCTCAGAAGCTACCTAAAGCTATCTGGGCATACAGAACAACATGGTGAAATACAACTGGGTTCTCACCATTCGAGTTGGTTTATGGGAAATCCCTGTTGTTTCTAATAGAATTCAAAATCAGTACACTTAGAACAACTCTTGAAGTTGGTTTGTATCTATCAGATGCCTAGAAACACCGATTGGCCCATCTCAATGAACTAGATGAAATTCGTTCAATGGTTGTCCAGACAACTACTGCTATTCAACAGCAAAGAATGAAATGGCACGATAAGTTTATTAAGAATAAGGCGTTTCAGATTGAATATTGGGCACTACTCTATGACACCCGTTTTAAGGATTTTAAGGGAAAGCTTTGCACTCACTGGATGGGACCTTACAAGGTGGATGTTGTATTTGATAATGGAATAGTCAGGCTAGTCACAATTGATGATACACATGCTTCATTCATAGTCAATGAACATTGCCTGAGATTATACCACCACCTAGCCTCTAAGGATGCTTTTATCAAACACCTGTATGAGAAATCTGGTTTCAAGGTTATGAGTACAGAGAACTCTTCCTCTACATCCTTGCTGTAAAAATAAAAAATAAATAAATAAATAAATAAAATAAATTTAGTAAATAAATAAATAAAGAATTATATTGTTATTATTTTTCTTGTTGTCTTTTGTAGGAGTTACTAATAAGGAGTAAAAATCAAATAATTTTTTTTCTCAAGTATTGGTTGCTACTACTCATGGTGCTATTACTTGGTTTTTGTTACTCATGGTGTTGTTACTTGGTTGCTGCTACTCATGGTGCTGTTACTCGGTTGCTGCTACTCATAGTGTTGTTACTTGGTTGCTGCTACTCATGGTGTTGTTAATTTTTTGCCGCTACTCATGATGTTATTACACCGGTTGCTGCTACTCATGGTGTTGTTACTCGGTTGCTTCTACTGATGATGTTGTTACTCGGTTGCTGTTACTCATGATGTTGTTACTCAATTGTTGCTACTCATGAAGCTATTACACTAGATGCTGCTACTCGATGATGTTACTCCTTCATTGATGATGTTACACCAAATGTTGTTATTTGCACTGCTGTTACTTCGGATGCTGCTACTCGCACTGTTGTTACTCACACTGTTGTTACTCGCACTGTTGTTACACCGGATGCTGTTAATCACACTGTTGTTACTCCAATGGTGCTACTTGCAATGTTGTTACTCTAGAATCTGTTACACCAGATGTTATTACTCGCATTGATGTTATTCCAATGTTGCTACTTGATGTTGTTACTCCAAATGCTGTTACCCAAGATGTTGTTACATCGGATGCTATTACTCGCATTGTCATTACTCCGGATGCTGCTACTCGTATTGCTACTACTCCATTAGAATAATTACTGCGCTATCATCCTACCAACTGTCACTTCGTCCAGGTAGGCTACCAAGTACACCTCCACGTGACTTTTACCGATTTAATTAAATATCCCATGTGAAGACTTTAATGTTGTGGATGACAAAAAGTTAAGTTTGGGGGGGGGGGGGGTGCCCTCATAGTTCAACGACGATGTAATAATGATCTCATAAATCATTATGATAGTCCATGCGCGGTACACCTTACGATCCCTATCAACATTTTGTATAATCATTCAATACATATTGGGATCTGTATTACGTCTTTTCCACTTCATATGAAATAATTATTATTTTTGTTCATCACACTTACCATATTATTTTATGATTTTTCTTGGTTTCCAATAATTACCATCTGTATCTACCGTTACCACCTTTCATTTTCACCATGCTGTTTTTTCGAATTTGGTATCCACCATTTCACCCAATGGTCTGCTGTTCTGAGAAGTTCTGCTACAAGTCCCCACAGTATGGGCGGACTGGCTGTGTGGCATGAGCCTAAAAACACATCTTCGGTCCACAACAATCCATATGTATGGAAAATATTTGTCGATGCAGGGTGGGATACCTACTTCGACATATTACAGGGGTTTGACAGGGGAATCACAATAGAGTTTGCACTCAATTTAGATGAGAATCACTCACTGGTTAGAGGACTGGAAGTTCCTATCACAGAAGAGGTAATTGCAAAGGATAGCAGGCTGAGACAACAAGGGAAACAATGGTTTTCTCGAAGAGTTTCCCTCCTGGAGTTTCCCAAATTATTCTTACAAGCAGGGGAAAGTGTCGTTAAAATGGGCAGAGGATATGAGCGCAAGACTGTGTCGTATCCTTAGAATGAAGTCACAGGTTTTTTAATGAAACACATAACTTGCAAAGTGCGTACCACAACTTTGTTTAACTATCATTTTAAAATTCTAACGCACCTTCAATTTCCACAGGATCAGGTGCATGCCTTAAATATACCTTTCTTCCTATTGAAACAATTGTAACACATGGAACAATCCACTTGACGTTCACTCCGGATGCTGACAGTGCTTTCCAGGCATGGATTGGTGTGTTTGTTGGTCATGCATGCAATAAACAAGCTTCAGGTCTCCTGGGCGAAACTCGGTGGATTCTCAGAAGAAGAGATAGTAGCCCTTATTGTTGCTAGAGAAGAGGAACCAATCTCTTCGACTGGTTTAGTGGAAGAAGAGCATTCTGAAGGAAATGATCAAGAGGAACCTGAAGAAATGGAAATGGCGGTTGATCAGGAGGAAGCCAAAGAAGTGGAAATGGAGGTTGATTAGGAAGAACCTAAAGAAATGAGAATGGAGGAGATAATTGGAAACACAAGCAAGGCTACCACACAAGAACTAGCCTCGCTCAAGGAGGCCACCGATGAAGGAATTATGGATATCGTGTAGGAAGTCGAGACTATCATACAGACGTCAAATTTTTCAATGAAGAAAAAGGGAGTGAAATGACAGAAAAAGGAATGGGAAGTGATGTTGTTTTTCAAGAAACAACATCAGCTACCCAAGCAGATATGGAAGTTGAAACAAGTGGGGGTGCCACACAAGAACCACCCTCGATTTGTCTAGAACAAGGAACTAGGGAGGAGTCAGCCTGCGAAATCAATGCTATCCCTCAAGGACTAGTATCGAATATGGAAAAAGAAGCAATTCATGAGGAACATGAAGGTAGATAAGGAATAAATAGGGAGGTCGATACTATTTCACAAGAACTAGTATCAACCCTAGAAGAAGAAATGATGAACAAAGAGTGAGAGGACAGAAGGGAAACAAGCTTCAGAATTGATGCTGCCCCACAAGAACCAGCATCAACCCTGGCTAAGGTAGTAATGTGTGAAGCTCCGACTCAATACGAAAATGAGGATGATGAATCTATCCCATGTTCTCCATTCCAATCCATGATTCCCAGAGGGGCGAGGGGATTTCGCTTGCTCAAATGATTAATGGAGGAAGTAGTTGTTCCATTAGTGCTTAAATTTTTTGACATAGCCAGGATTAGCCCAATCACTATCGAATCTTTGTTAGAACACTCAGAGGCTTGCAAAGAAGAGAGGGTTCCTATGGAGACACTGGAACACATAATGGTTGATGGAAATGTTGACCAGATGGCAGAAGTACCTGAAGTGAATATAGAGGAAGAAACCTCTAAAGATAGGGAGCCTGGCCAAAAAGGCTTAACAAAAGAATCTGCTGAGAATAGTGGCAGCATTCCGACACCTCCTGAGCCTTTCATAGGCCTAGAAAATGAATTTATTGTCAAGTATGAATGGATTGAATAGTGTGAGAAAATAAGGTTACCTATGAAAAAGAGGTATCATTTGTAGTTTAGTGAAATAATGATACTGAAAAGGGAGGTTCAATAATTGAAAAGGCAAGTTTCTCGGCTGAAAAAGAAGGTAAAAATATAAAAATGGAGGGTAGTAAAGCCAAAATTTGAGGTCTCCTCTGCAGCCACATAGACTGGCTCGATTGAAGATTTGTTTGAAGGCTGAGAATTTGTATTGGCCACTGAGATCCAGAAGTGGCAGTCTGCTACAGGTGACCATAAGAAATAAAAAATTTGGGTCTGAGAACAAGCTGCTAGAGTTGTCACAGGATACATATATTAGTTATGTAAGGCGCGATTGAAGCAAGCTAAATAGAAGGCCAAAATAGAATAACTGGAAGAACAAGTGCAATTGTTGCAATAAGATAAGGAGAAGATGTTCTCTTTGGAACAACATATTAAGTGGAGAAAGGCCTGGGATACGTTTGAAGAAAACCAAGTCGGAAGGCCGTTAATGTTGAGGAAAGAGCATGGCCAGTCTTCAAACATTTATAAAAAGTATTACACAGTTCTATAGATTGAGGGCTATAGAGAACACATGTTGGTAACCCAGAGATGGTGTGCTGACCTATATGTCAGACAAATTATGATGTTCTGTAAAGAAGCACTAGAAATTTGTCAGAAAAGGTGGATGTTGTCATCCTCATCCATTAGAGAATGAGAACCATTTTGGGCACCTAACTTTGCATGGGCTCTATAGAGGATGCCAAGTTTCGTAGCATGCATTCATAACTGTGGGGTCAGATGGATAGGTTCGAGGTTTAAATTTACCCTTATCTAGTTTCCAACTGAGTGATATACTCCTACATACAATGTTGATCGAGACTAGTCGAAGGATGTTGTTTAGACGAAAGGATATAAACCACCGGGGATGGAAATTTCTGAAGAATAAGATCTCACATAGCTTCATGCAAGTCACAGTCAATCCAACCTAGATATTAGGAGACGATGAGCTGCATGAGTACATGCAGATAGACTAGTTGGGGGGAGATGTTGGGTACCAAATTTGTGTACTTTTTTTCTCCCATTTTATCCCATCTTTCTGTCTCTTTGTACCATTATTTTCTTAAACGCATGAGGTAAACCCCTTTATTTTAAATTTCATGGGATATTTGATTAATCAAGAAATTTCCATGGAGGTTTTACCCTTTTGCAATATTAACTCCGATATTTATATAGATTCGTCCAAAGTGGGAAATTTACAGACGTGATTCGTGGAACAACCCATAATTTCCAAGTGCTATCTTCATTTGATGTTACATAGTAACATACTTTGTTTCAAACCAACTATATTTTAGGCCTATTTATGGTTTCCTTATGGGAAACTAGGTTTCTATTCTAACAAAGTATATTTTGTAAATATTGAGTTGCTGAAGGGAATCTAGGATTACCAGGACATTTGTATAAAGAGGGCCCGTGGGCTGTGAATCGTGGTTAAGCCCAATTACATACAGATTTTGTAACATTATATCTTGCCATTAATTGAATGCACAACATCTTGCTATTTTATTTGTAATTCATGATTTTTTTGAAACCCTGATCAGAGAGTTGTGCCCAGTCTTCTGATCAGGTGCTGTGATTACCTTTCTTTCCATTTCTTTCATGTTTTAATTTTATTTCGTCACTGCTGTTACAATGCAATATTGCATTGTTGTGAATTTATTTTTAATTCTGCAATCTATTTTAATTGTTTTTACAGTAGTCTGTGTGTTTATGGATTTAATTATGTGATCTATAGCAGGTCATGTGATTGCTCCTGCATATACTATGTCATTAGTCTTGAAATAACTAACGCCCTTAGGTTGATAATTTATGTGGAAAAAGGGTTGAATATTGTTCATATCCAGACACCAACAACAACCACAAAGATAGATGAACCCAATCCTGAAGGAAATATTGGGAGATGAATTAGAGAAGCTATTACAAGTCAGATTTATCTATCCAATTTCTGATAGTAAATGGGTTTGACCCTTAGTTGTAGTGCCTATGAATAACGGAAAATGGAGAATATGTGGGGATAAAAAAGAACTCAATAAAGCTATATTAAAAGATCTTCTTCCTTTACCATTTATCAATAAAGTGTTAGATTCATTAGTTGGAAAGAAATTATTTTCATTTCTAGATGGATTTAGTAGATATAATCAGATAAAGATAGCATTAGAAGATCAAGTTAAAAGAACATTTACATGCCCATGGGGAACATATGCATACAATGTATTACCCGTTGGTTTGTGTGATGCACCAGCTACCTTTCAGAGATCAGTTCTTGCAATCTTTTCCAATTTGATCCATGAGTGTGTAGAAGTTTACATGGATGATTTCACAGTGTATGGTACTACATATGATGATTATTTATAAAGTCTTGAAAAAGTGTTAAAAATATGCATTGAGACAAATCTATCACTCAGTAATGAAAAATGTTTGATGATGTTAACTAAGGGAATAATGTTGGGACACCATGTTTCCCCTTCGGGAATTAAGGTGGACCTTGCAAAAATTCAAGTCATTGTCAATTTAATACCATCCACAACACAAAAAGAAGTTAAACGTTTCCTGGGTTATGCAGGCTACTATCGGAGATTTATTGAAAATTTCAGTAAATAGATTTTCAATTATTCAAGTTACTTGAAAAAGATGTGGAATTCCAATGGAAAAATAACTGTCAGAATGCATTTTAAAAATAAAAATTAAAATTAACAATCGCACCCGTTCTTTGAGGACCTAATTGGTCTTTGCCATTTCACATTTCAACTGATGCATCCGACATTGCTATTGGAGAATCACTTGTACAAAAAGAGAATCAATTCAATTATTCCATTTATTTCATTAGTAAAAACTTAACACTGAAATAATTTAATTACATTGTTATAGAGAAAGATATGTTAGTTGTAGTCCATGCAACTAAGAAATTCTGACATTATATAACAGGTTATAAATTTTATATCCACACAAATCATTCTACTATAAAATATTTAATGAAAAAATCAATCAAAAATGGCAGAATAACTAGGTGGATGTTATTAATTCAAGAATTTAACATTAGTGTACAAGATCGACCAAGAAAAAATAATAAAGTTGTAGACTTTATATGAAGAATACATTCACCTAGTGATCCAAATCCAGTATCAGACAATTTTATAGATGAACATCTATTCATTATAAATGTCAAAACTCCATGGTTTGCCGATATAGATAACTATTTATCATCTAGAATTCTACCATCTCATTACAAAAAAAAGAAAAAATGAATAATAATTATAGAAATTACTAGGTATAGCTGGGTTAATGGAGATCTATTTTATATTGGTGTTGATTTAATGATTAGAAAATGTGTAAGATAAGATGAGATTATTGAAATTTTGAAAGCATGTCATGATGAACCATGTGGTGGTCATTTTGCAGATAAGAGGACAACATACAAGGTGTTGAAACTTGGCTACTATTGGCCATCCATCTTCAAAGACTCTAGAGCTTATGTGAAAAAATTTGATAGTTGCCAAAGAATTGGTAGACCAGTGCCATCAGATGAAATGCCATTAAAGCCATAAGTACTGATTGAACCATTTGAACAGTGGGATTTAGATTTCGTGGGACCAATCAACCCTCCATCCAATGGAAAGAAGTGCATCCTTGTATGTAAAGAATATGTAACTACATGGGTGGAATAAAAGGTAGTAGCACGAGAAACAGAAGATAATGTTGTGTCTTTTCTATTTTAAGAAATATTTGTAAGATATGGAGTTCCAAGATAGATATTAACTAACCAAGGCACACAATTTACATCAAAAAAAAATTGAGATATTACGGAGAAATACAAGATCAAACACAAAAAATAAACATCATATCATCCTCAAGCCAATCAACAAGTGGAATCAACAAACAAAGTCCTAGATAAAAAAATGATGAAGGCTGTAAAAATGAACAGAAAGGATTGATCATAAAAGTTGAGAGATGCACTATGGGCATATAGAATAACTTGGAAAAACACTACTTGTTTTAGTCCATATCAGTTAGAGTATGGAAAAGAAGTGCCATTACCCATTGAATTTCAAATCTATACATACAAGCTAGCAACAGAATTAGGGATGGAATTGTCTGAAGCACAATAAGAAAGGATTATGCAGTTAAAAAAACTAGATGAGATACGATAGTAAGTAATCAAACATACATCTCTTGTTAAAGAAAAAAGGATAAAATGGCATGATCGATTCATAAAGAATGAAGTGTTTCAGAAAGGAGATTGTTTACTCTTATTTGACTAAAAGTTCAAATATTTCAAAGCAAAATTTACGACTCATTGGCTTGGGCCATATGAGATTGAATAAATATTCGACAATGGAGCTGTCAAGATAAAAAAAATTGATGAAACATCGGTTGCATTTGTCGTCAAAGGACATACGCTGAAAATTTACAACAAGCTTATAAATAAAAAGGATTTTCTAAGAAAATTTTCAATGGATTCAGATCAGGAATTAATGGAGCAACATAGAAATATGCCATCCGTAGTTCCAGAGGAATAAAATAAATAAATAAATAATAAAAAATAATAAAAGAGTTTGGTTGTGAAAATCCAGGAAACTGGCACAATCCAAACTCGAATTCATGTTGAAAAACCAAGTAGTTTGGCCAATATGAATTTTCATTTTCATTTCATTTTATGTTACTTAGTTTTTGCAAAGGGACCTTCCAAGAGATTGCATACTTGAGGACAAGTCAGATTATCAGTGTGGGGGAAGGTGTGAAATAAAAAAAAAAATTGAAAATAGTTTTTAGAAGCTGAATTGAAGACATAATAAGAACTACAATCAAGGGACCTAGTACATCATTTGACATTTACAGAAGGGACCTAAATTTTTATTGATAAAATTATTCAGAAAGGGACCTAAATCATTATGACAAAAGAAATTTTCAAATATTGAACATCATTGTAAATTACGCTAGAAGGTACATAAAAATTTAACATGTTAGACAGGACCTGAGTTATATCAACTGAAGATCATATCAGATGGGACCTGAAAATGTCAAAGTTTCACCTGAAAAAGGAATCTAAACAATAATTATTCTAAATCAAATCATATGCAAGAAGAAAGAAAGTATCTACAAAGTCTACAAGATTTGTCGTAACAATAAACACAATGTCAATCATCATGAACGTCAAAAGGGAATACAAGTATAGTGAGTATAAAGTCACTCTTAAAATTTCAAATTTTTTTCAAAATATTCTAGAATTGTGAAGACTAATTTGGTACTAGTTATGCATATTTACCTACGTTTCATTTTCATCACCTACATTCCCTATATTTCATTTACATTTATCACCTATGTTTTCATCTACATTCTATCATTTATGATTTCTTTTAACCCTGTTATATCCATATTCATAACCATACCTCTATCCTAACTACCCCTATTATATCCACATTCATATCCATACCACTATTCAATAAAACATTACATAACCTATTCATATTAAACCCTACCCTGCTTCTATAAACAAAGAGATTCATAAACAAAAGGTCAATATTTAACCTATGGAAGACCCTTGGAAGATCTATAAAACAAAAAACAAGGGTTAGTATTATCATAAATATTTAATTTTAAAAATGTGACTATTTCATTAGTCAATTTTTAAAAAATCAATAACAAAAGAAAAAACCAAAGTTCAAAATGTTAGAGTCGGTCTTGTCATCCCTCCGTCAGAGATCAAAATTTCTCTTTTTGCATTTCAGTTTAGGTGTCTCGCTCGATCCACTCAGTTGCATTCCACTAGGGGCATGCCATAATCTGACGGAAGGGCCTTGTCACTCATTACCCCTCATGCCTTGTACCTGCTGGCTCAGGTCTATTCATCAAAGTTCATTAAATCAGTTTTGAAATCAATTTTATAGTCATGGATGGTATTTTGGTCTAACAAGAGTCATTTCAGTTTCTAGGTCTAGGGTTTGGTCTTTAGAATGTCAACTAATGCCAGCAGGCCATGAGGATGTCTTCAATAAGTTTTCATTCCAAAATTTTCATCATCAGTAATGCTCAAGGATGTTATCAAAACTTTGTTTTGAAGAAGAAATCGTCAAATTTATTGTTTGTAATGAATATGTAATTTTTAAAGGTTTTTCAGTCACGAAGAATTCAGAGGTAGCCCTGGTCATCCTTTGCCGAAACATGCCACCATTCCTGCAAAAAATCAACAAAGGAGCCATCATTTAAGCCAAAAGTCAAATGGAAAAATAGAGTTTATTTTAAAATGTGAAAGTGCCAAAGTTCTACATTATTAGAAAGAGAATTTTCCAAATGAAATCAAAATCCTTTATGTATATGAAATATTTTCATGTTTAAATGGTTCATTTGCAAACAAGTCCTCAAAGAAGCCAAACTAAATTGTGAAAGATCAAAAGACTGGTATGGAGGCCGAAATTGTGTATGAAATCTTGAGCGCGACGCACTGGGCGTTGAGCGCGGTGCAGATAAACTGCGCAGCGCATAAGGCCGTTTCTCACAATGCAGAGTTGAATGGGCGCGGCACACTCAGCTGTCATGGCGCACTGGGTTTGTGCGCGGCGCACAGAGCCGACACACAAAAAATTTTCCTTTGTTCCATAAATCCAAAACAACTCAATCTCCTCAGCTCCCTGTAAGTTCAAATCGTCTTGTTATTGTTATCAACCCATGTTTGGTGTGATTGGATAAGGAGAGTGTTGTGAATCTTGTTAAGCTTATCGATGAAAGAAAAATTTCCGCTCGGACCATGGCTGGAACTACAGTTGTACAGGTGAAGTATATGAAGGATGACAACGTCTGTTTAAAGATACCTTTCTAAGATGTCTTTGCATTAACTGTAAATCTGCTCAAAATACGTTCAAGACAAGAAATGTTGGCATTCTTGTCGCAATCAAACTCATGTGGCCTGTGGGTGCTCTAGTCACCAAGTATCTTACACAGTTTGTCGACATTTTTGATTGCTATCAAAGCGCTATGATACATTATTCAGTTTTGAAATGGAACCCATCCTGTTAAATCCATATCCTTATATCCTGTTGACAAACAAATTTTTGTTGTATTGGTGTTAGCTGAGCGAAGACAGTGATTGTGAAAGTATTCGGACTGTCTTTTCACCATTTCAGTTTTGATTCCTTCATAATAGACTGGCATACATGTCGTTTAGCTTACTGCCTATAGTTTTGGTCATATCCTTTCCCCTTTACCATTTACAATGCGTTTTTCCCTTCATTAAAGGAAAAATCTACATTCAACGCTATTTTTATTAAGAAGTTGGTTTTTATTCAAACGGCAGATGGAAAGCGCAAATTCAAAGACCGAAGCTTAAAATAAAATGTA
This sequence comes from Pinus albicaulis, assembly GCA_034641835.2. Lineage (NCBI taxonomy): Eukaryota > Viridiplantae > Streptophyta > Pinopsida > Pinales > Pinaceae > Pinus > Pinus albicaulis. Next base: position 1,586,623,477 of record CM076570.1, read on the forward strand.
GATATCTACCATGGCAGAGAAATAGGATTCGATTACCTATTTTTGACTTCAGTTATGATTCAAAGGGTCTACGCTACAATTTCCGCCTCTCCATTGGTCATCAACAAATTTGAGTAGAAAATGTAACGCTGCTCCTTTTCAGAAACAAATGATTGGCTGTTCAGCTTTTGTTTGTTAATGATGATTAAGCAATCCCCTATTTTTGGTCGATATGTTTTCTCATAGTTGAGTTTATTTATTGTATTGAAAATCATTTGTAAGGGGGCTGAGTTCTGGGAAAAGTGTGGAAGAAAAACTCAGCGCTTCACTGTACAGTTTTGGCAGAGAATTAATGAAATGATGCAGCTTTGATTCATGAGATTCATGTGGTATGAGTTTAGCAGATGTCTTTTCTTTCTGTTTCATATGTATCTTGTTATTTTTTACCGTTCATTAATAATCATTTCTAGTTTAATGCTTTTAAGTAAGAAAGGTAGAATCTAGTTTATTGCTCTGCCTTGGGAAAGCATTCATGCTCTGTGTGTCTTCTTCTGTTTGAAAAGGATTTCATTTATTATGCCCTTTTCAGCCTTTCAACGGTCTTTCCACTCCATATTATTTCAATTTGATTGCTAAACATCCTACCTATCTTTCCCCATGAAATACTCTGTGTCTTCGATTTAATTTCTTTGCTCATGCTGTCCTTTATCCCATACAGCCCTGAAAGTTCAGTCATTCATTAAATTACCTCTTTCATATTTATTTGCTAGCCTAAAATCAGTATCTATTTTGAGTCATCTCATACCCTATTTCTTATTTTTACTGAGTGTGACCCGGAGAGAGCCCTCTCCTGTCCTCGTAGGGCTAGCTATGAGGTTGAGCATGGTTTGATGTTACCTTGAATTCTGCCTTCTTTCAGCCTAAGCTAGATTTGAGCTATAACAAAAAAGATATATGATATAGTGCAAATACAAAAGACATATGATATAGTTCAATTAGTTTTGAATATCAAAATAAAACTAGCGCAATCATATAAGAGTATGAACTAAGGTAATGGAGAAAATGTAATGCAAACAAATGAATGCAATTATTGACCTAAGGAATGATGCAGAGATAAGCTAAGTGCATGAAAATGATGGTGTATGGTATGCTATGATGAGATTAAATGCATGCAGTGGGGAAATGAAAGGAGATAGCATACAAGGATGAAGAATGATGATGTTAGCCACCTACAAAATTTTGAAATAGCAAAGAGGTGGCTAAAGTTGTTTCTAAGCCTTCAAGAGATACATTTCCTATGAAAACCTATCATTCTTGAAGCCTCCATGTGTTTTTTATCTTTTGAACATCCATCACTACTGTTTCCATTTGAAAAACCTCACTATTTGTGAAATAAATTTGCTTAGAAAAAACCTCCATTTTCTCCATTTTATCCCTGCAAATTCCCCATTTTCAGCTCTTTTTCCCTTCGCAAAATTTCCCCAAAAAACCCTCAAAATTCCCTCCTTAGCCCTATAAACCATCAAATTCCCCTTTTAAAACCTTATGGCTCCTTTCATTTGGTTTAAAAATCCATCCCTTTTTCCCTTTACCGGAACCCACCATTTAGCCTTAAAACTATGTTTTTGGCCTAAAAACCCACTTTTTACCTTATAACAGGCTTAAGCCCCTTTCGGCCTAGCCCTTAGCCCCTTATCCGCATATAAACTATGCTCAGGACCAGGTGCTAAGCCCCGGGGCACTAATCGCAATCAGAGCTTCCCTTTGGCCTTTTCTTTTTGTTAATTGAAATTTTCCGATGCGATGACAATTTGTTCTATTGGCCATCCACTGCAATATTAACCATTGATCTTTACAGATATAACGGCCAAAAATAATATCTCACCGCGCCCATCACACCTTTCCAATTCCCCTCCAATTGTATATCCACCATTGATCCCTTTCTAAATCCAACGGCTGGCGCAAAATCGCATCACGCTAACCCAGCATTCCCACTCTTCTTTCTCCTCGATGGCTGACTCTCTGATTAGATCATGGCCGTTGAATCCACAAGAACCAACGGTTGGGATTCGTCCGTGCTTTTGTTCACCAAGCCCATCATAGCTCTGTTGATTTAACCTGGACCATTGAATCCACAAGAACCAATGGCCCAGATTTAGTCGTGCTCCACCTCTTGTGCCCCCCATCATTCCCCCTCCAATCAAATCTCTACCATTGATCTCTTTCATGATCCAACGGTCTGCGCTAAATCGAAAATCACAAGATATTTTTCCCCCTACCTTTCTCGGATGCAATTAAATCTCCGCTGTCCATTCCGCCAGATCTGACGATGCAGATTGCATCATGCCCCGCCTTCTGCTTCCACCGTTTCACTGTTCCACTGATCTCTAGCTTAATCTCTATCGTCCATCCCAATAGATCCAATGGTCAGGATTCGTTTCGCCCATCCATCTAACCTTTTTCCCTTTGGAAAATTGTTTCTTCCTCCTTTGATCTTGACCGTCCATTCTACAGATCTGACGATCCACAATGAACCCACCTTTGACTCTGCCCACATGTTCTGCCTGTGCATCTTTCCATATCGCGCTCCATCTTGCACCGTCAGATCTCCCCAGCCTACATCCAATGGCTGAGGTGCATATCATGTGATTTTAGTGTCCGACAGTTAACACTTCAAATTTACGTGATAAAGTTGGTTTTATAAGGGACATGTGTCAGGCGGAAAGGTATATTGTGTTTTTTTGGGAAATTTTCAAAACCACTGCAATGTTGCGTGAAAACAACAGTTTTCTTCTAAAAACCACCCCTCTTGATATAGGCCTCCATTAAACCCCAACCGTTCATTTAATCTAGATCAATGGCCCACATTTCATCGCGTTGCCATCCATATTATTTTCATCGGAGCATCCAATGCTTTCACCGGAAGATCTCCACCGTTGATCTCTTCCTCAGGATCTGATGGTCCACATTCAAATAAACTTTTTCCCTCTGGGTCCCCCCACCAAAGGCTCCGATCTCCTACATTTTAGCCCTTTTCCTTTGTAATTCACCCAAACACTAAACTTTGATGTTTTGCACTAAATTTATTTCATTCCTTCTAAATCTTCCAAACGACCCCGCCAGTGAATCCTGACCATCGATCACCACCATCTGATCTAATGCAATGGTCTAGAACCATCCATGCACCAAACCTCCATCAGACCAGTTTCTCCTCCATTCTGCACGGTTTTCAACCGTTTTTCGCCTGCATCCACCATGTCTGTCACTATGCCTCCATCTTCCACAAGCCTCCACAGCATCCACCTCCACTCCCAGGGATTTTTCTTAACAAATTTTATTGTGTTTTTAGGGGTTACAGATGGTGAAAACCGTTATTTCTCACAGTCACTGTCATGGTGACACAGAGTGCAGAGAAAGCTTATTCAGAGCCAGGGATCACAGGAAAGACTTTTGAGAGGGGTTTTAAACATGTGTTTTTGTAAAATATCAGTGTTCAACTCTGTCAAAAACCTCCAGTGCCATTAAACCTGCATATCCACAGATAGAGACAGTCAACAGAAGCGGAAAAGAGTATAAGTGATAGTGTAAAGAGATTTAAAGCCCATTATTTAAGATTTAATGCTTTAATCTAGTGTTAGAGGGCGAAAATACAGATTGAAATTTTTTTGAATGACCTAGAAGGCCTAATAAGGCCTAAAGCACATGAAACAAGCCATATCAGTGTTTCACATCAGTAGAATGTTCTTTCCCAAGAATGGACAAGTTCCCATAGTGTTTTTAATTCTCCACCATGTTCCTGAGAAGATCACCACCCTGACAGTAGTCCTAAGATTTCCAGAGCATTAGTTACACAGTATGGCAGGCCTGAAAGTCATTCATCTTCCCTACTTGTCCTAGAGTACAAACAGAGTACAAAAAAGCTATAAAGTACTTCAAGAGACATACTTGGAGTTATTATTTGCCTGTCGAAGACCTCTATTTCATCCAAGGGGTACTTATAAGTCAATACAGGGGTATTAAAACAGAATGGGCCTCGAGAAATCTTCTTCCTCTATTTTAATAGTTCATTTAAAGTTCTATCTACCACTACTGTCTCTCATTCAGCTATAAGAACTCACAAAAAATACATTGTAAAGGTTGTTTTTTGGATAACCGTGAATTGTAAGCTATTTCTTTGAGATAGAGTTTTGTGTGTATTAGTTGTAAAATAGGCTGGGAGATGATTTCTAGTTGATATCAAGCTGTTGGATAATGATGTATGTGACTGGTTTTTTACTTTAATATGATAAGCATGTTCATTGGATGCTGATTTAAAGTAGCGGTGATGTGTTCTATCTTTGTCAATGTTTTCCCTCTGTTATTCATCATATTTCATTTCTCTGATAAGAATCAATAATCTTGCTTAGGATATACTGCTGTAGAGTACCCTAATGATTCTTTCTCTTCTTATCCTTGATGTTTTCTTCTAATTGTGTGATCTGAGAGCAAATTCAAGATAATTTAACCAGTACAGTAGTTCGTTCTCCCTGCTTATTGATGTATGAATTTAGAGTTTTCTAGCAGATGTTCTTGTCTGGTTTTAACTGAAAGAATTGGGATATTGGGAGTTTCAGAGTTGGTTCTGTCTCACTAGGGTCCTTTTCCAGCAGTTTAGATTTTCTAAGATCCCTTAAGTTGAATGTCAAAAGCATTGAAAGTTAAAAGTATTTCTCTTATCTTAGACTTTAACTTTGTGTCAAATCTTAAATGTTTTCTACTGTCTGAAGAGTTAACCTCATAGGAGTTTGATCATAGACAGTTAAGGCATGCCCTGTCCCTAGATTTGCTCCTAAATAGTCACCTTGGAAGGTTTCCTTGTCATTCACCTTCATTTCCTTATCATTTCATCCCATTACTATCATCTTAAAAGATCCTTTGTTTTATATGATTAGTCCATTTGAAAGCCTTGGATATTGAATTGCAAGTAAACCTTTTATGACCTCATTTCCCAATGGACTTGAGTTTTCTTTGAATTGTCTCCCCATTGCCAAAAATCATTCTTTTCCCACTCTTTGTATTATGTTGAACCCTGCTTTCATGTTTCCCAACAACCAAACAAGAAAAACAAAAAAAAACAATAAACCTTGTGCCCTATAACTAGCCTAATACCTTAAATTGAACTTCAAAGATATATATTTCTGTGCCTTCATAGAGAGATCCCTCTCTGGGTACACGAGGGCTAGATCCTGAGATCCAAAAGTGTTTTGATGTTGTCTTATCATTTGGTATTACCAAATCTTCCAAATCATAGGAACCCCAATAGATGGCACATATATGCATGGAGATAATGAAAATTATCGAGGCAGACAACATGATGATGCATGGAGGTAATGCGAATAATGGAAATAAACATGGTCATTAAAACAAAAAATGAAGGAGTTGCATAATGAAGGACGAATGTACACCATATACTAGCACGAAATTCAAATAAAATACATGCATGAATTGGTCAAGTGGGTTGATGAATAGTTAGAATGTTTTCAAACGAATTTATATACCACTATGTAAGACATATGAAACCATTTCCACCATTGGCAAGACCATTTATGCCATTGAAAAGACCATAAATGGTCATTGAAAAGGTATTAATATTGCATTTTCACCATCATTTCCATCTAAGAGGCTCAGTGAGAAAGGGAAGCATGCAGTCAAAGCACGTCCCTATTTTTACAACCCTATGAAAAAAAAACAAAATGAAAAGAAGAGATAAAATGCAGAAGAAGGAGGTGGAGACTATAACAAAGAGGAGAAACATAGTGATAAGGATTTAACTGGAGTTTTCAAAGCCACGAATCTGGAGAACTTGTCGATCACCCATGCACCAGGAAGTGGAATCTCGTGAAATTGAAGGTAAGAAATAAATATGTATTTTATTGTTTAAATAATGGTGAATAGATTTTTGGATTGTATAAACAAACTGAGAGTTATAAAATGGAGTGATCTAATTCGATTTGTAAGCATGTCATTACGTTGTGCTTTGTATTGACACCATTCAAAAATGTTTTGACACCTTTCAAAACTACTCTTCCATCAGTCAAAGCAACAAAATATTATGTTGAGTGAATTAATAACTTAAGATTTTAATGATATTTCCACTAGTTGAAACTTCAGTTAAACTGGAAAAATATCACTAAGGTCAAAGAAGAATATCACAACGGTTATTGCATACTAAAGGTAAGCTCAACATGTCCTCTCATACAGTATTTCATTTCAAATGGAAAATAGAGAGTGAAGAATTCCAATTTGAATTGCATAGTGAGGTTGTATTTAACTAAGTGTTGTAATAGATTTATGTTTATCGCACTCATTTTAAGGATTTGAAACAGAGTTTGTGTGAAAAATGGAATTAGAAGACACATATAGACATAGTTTTATATTTTTATATGGCAGAGGACAGAGTATGAAGAATGATTGAAGAGAAACAGTGAATCTACCATGGAATTTTTTATGATATATTTGATTTTTTCTTATGTATACACAGTGAGTCTGAATGCAATGTTTTGGAAATAATTTTTATATGAAATAAATGAGTGAAAAACACTGTTGTATAAAAAAAATTCAAATTTTTTTTACACAGTCAATTATTTTTTACAAAATGGAGTCAAAGATTGTTTTTTAAGGAGAAGAGAGAATTAAATTGAGGGTAGAATATTAGAAACATAAATTTATGTTTTCTTAAAACCTCTCTATCAATTCATTTTTTTATTTACAGTAAGCTCACATTCTTCAATAAGAGAAAAATAGAGGATTGATTGGCAAAGGAAGTAAAGCAAAAGGGAAGCCTACTACTATGATTACATCTAGTTCTTAAATTTCTATTTACAAGATGAAGTTAATGACGGTAGATGGTTATATAAAATGGTTTTCAGACCAAATGGCTTCAAGAGAAAAACCTAAAGACTTCCAAATTGAACATTGGAGTGGGGAAACATTTGAAAAACCCTTTTAGTCAGGGTTTATAGGTTTTCTCCAAAAGTTCATAGGTCACAATGAGGATGTCACAAGAGAATTTGTAAACAATTACGGAACAGAATGAGACCATGGTGGGTATTTTACATATCCCTTTGAGTATATTTCTGAAGCTTTAGACTTTCCATCTTCAGGTGAATTATCCCACAAGGGATTACATTTTAAAGACAAGGGCTGGACATTTTTTCTGGAAAAAAAACATGAAGGGTTCTTTTGATAGATCAAAGGGATACCAAGGGAGTGGTTCAATGAACCATGGGTAGAACTAGTATTGATAATTCATAAGTTCTTCACCGATAACAATAGATTTAGTGTATTACACCTTTACCATGTCAAGTTACTACAACATATCAAAGGAGATATAAGGATCAATCTGGCCTATTTCTTTTACAAAAATTTGATCAAAATGATTGAGAGTATAAAACTAGAGACTAAACCAAAAGAGGCTCAATTTATTCATCAGGGGCTCATCAAAATCCTTGTGGATTTCCAGTTGAAATTTAAGGGGATGGTTTGGGAATATTTATTTGTTGAAAATAAGTTTGTAGAACAAATCGCTGAAAACAAACTTAGACCCATACAGGAAACAAGAAATATTGTGCATTCATCTCTTTATCCTAAAACAAAGTCAAAGAAACATCATGAGACAATTGTGTTAAAGAAATAAACCTCATTTTTTACTATTTCTAGGAGATAGAAAAAGAAGCATTCAGCAGAACCAGAAATACAAGTCATAGAAACATCTCCTATAAACAAATAGGGAAATGAAATCCTTGAAATGATGTAACAGGAAGTGTATAAAAATCTTGTAGAAAGAAATTCCTATTTTGAAAATAATGAGGTTGAAAATACTTCATTTTCTAAAAATATAGAGGAAGATCAAAACCTTTCCAGAGTTAGAGAATTAATTGATAGTTTGGAGATCAGAAAAATCATAGAGAGGAACCTTAAGGAGGAAAATGACACTTAAAATAACTAATGAGAAATTGGTTAAGGAGAATGAGAAGATAAATGAGGAAATGGGAAAGTTAAAAACCAAAAAAAAATCTTTTCTATACACAGGCATTCAAGTGGCTTCAGGAGAAAAACTCCTAGAAGAAAAAATATGAGAAACAAAAGGTTAAAACCTCCATATACAAGGAAGAACAAGGAAAATACATGGATTCTCTTATGTACACAACACAACATGAAGTTTCAGGATCAGGGATGGGATCAACATCAGAACTCAGACGGTCAAAGAGGAAGAAGTAAGCATGAGAACATGCTTGATCATTAATTTGGGGGAGATGTTGGCCCTCATTTTTTATCTCTTTTGTTTATGAAATACATATTATTTTGCTATATTATCCACATTATTCACCTTATATTGACCCAAATATTCATATACAGGTATTTAAATTGTGTTTTTCAATTATTAGATGTTTTTCAAAAAATTTGAATTTAAGTGCAATTTTGGACAGCATCCGAAATTCCTGTAATGGCCTTATGGTTTGCATATGTACAGGACACTTGGGCTCGCGTTGGATATGTTTCTAGAAAGCTCAAGAACTAAGAATAAGAGTACATCTATTGGCACAATCGGACTGAGCTTTAATAGGCCCAGTCAAAGGCGGTCAAACAAGACCTGTCTTTATGGGGGATCCCTAGAAACTAGTTCAAAACTCTTATTTTGTGGGATTTTCTAGATTTTGCTGGATATAATGGATAAAATTGACTTGATAAGATAAGATAAGGATATTTATATTTACTTGAACTATTTTATGTTAGTTTTTTAGATATTTTATCTATTTAAGCCTCAACTTTGAAGGCTTGAATAACATAGATGTTCGTAGAACTTGTATGACTTGATATTATTTCTGAGACTTGGATACATAATTGAAGACCTGTTCTATCATATTTTTTGTTGTTATATGCTGGTTGAGCGATTGAAGTTTAAGTATCTGAATCCGCTTCAGTATGCGGGGCAAGGGTGGAGGGCCCCCACACCGAGCTAAGTACACTTCTTAGTTTATTTTGTAGCTGCAATTTCTGAATTAGCTTGTTTATGTTTAATTTGTTTAAACTGATTATTTATGAGTATTGATGAATATAATGATTATTCTTAACATGCATATGAAAGGACAAAAAAAAATTAATTTAGACATTCTTTCTATCTGATCAAGATCATCGGTTATAATTCATCTTTACATGCTTTTATATTCTTTTACATGATTACTGATGAACCTTAATCTTGTTTCTATCGTGCATATGAAGAGTCAACACAACGTTTAAGTTAAATACTTCTTCTATCTTATTAATAAACGAGAAACTAGAATTCATCTTTTACATGCTTTCCTGAATTCATGTTTTAACAATGGTATAACTGATAAATGAATGAATGATGAAGGAAAATCAGGACCTCTTCAGTGAAGAGCCCCTTCAATTACTCCTTCATATATCTGAATCTATTTTTTAGATTAAGTAGCTTTTGATTTATAATTCATATGGTAATCTTGTTAAAGAAGGACAAACCAATATATTAAGTTAGGAGATTCTTCTACTTCTAATTACACATCTAAATTTAGAATTTTTTTAAGTTAGATTTATATTTGTAATATGCATTTCCTTAAATTAGTAATAAACCATCTTCTAATTTGATCACAACCGAAACCCATATAATTTGGGGATGCTTCTAAGTTCACCAACCCCAATTGATAATAAATACTTGCATTAGTTTACAACAGTAAATAGGCCCAACACTTACGATAAATGTATATGTTAACTAAGCATGGTCAATAGAGTTCTCTCTTGCATCATTTTATCCCTTTTCTGGTTTGAGAGAGTAAATTTATGAAAAATAACATTGTGGAGTTTACTTATAGTTTTCTCTTGACTCCCTAAAATTTAAAAACACAGAGTTTTGCTTTCTCTGGGATCATTAAAAATATACATTGAAAGAACTGATTGAGTTTTCCTTTTGCGTATTTTGAAACTATTTAAATGTGAAAACAACATCCAGTTAATCCTACACTAGAATCGTTAAAATTGAATAGTGCATGACTTGTCGATCACAATAGGACTAAACCACTCCTTCTTAGGGTTTTTTAAAAATACTTCAGAGGACTCATCTGAAGGATGAGCTTACACAATAAGAAAATTTTATCCTCCTCAATCTCGACAAAAGTAAAGAGGTACTTGCCAATAATGGTGGGGGGGAATTGGGAAAAGGGATCCATGTTTTGTACTTGTTTTAAAAGCAACATGTCGCTCTTGACCATGACACTTTGCCACACTTGTGTCTAGGTTTTTTAATCCTTTTGTCTTACATTTAATCGAACCTCATTGAAAATATTTAGTTGGTTTTGGGTATTATCTATAAGTCAAATTATACCAACTCATTTATAGTGTCATTATGTGTCCAAGAGAAAGTTCAACCTCAATTCATTTTTCATTCTAAATATTTGTCTCCAATTGGGCTGACCATCCCTGAGTCAGTCCTTGAAAAATATTTATTTAACTTGAAACAATGAGTTTCGTGTCATAGGCCCTCCTGCGACAGGTTGCTTCCTATCTAATTCAACTTATTATCTAAGAAGTTTATTTTTATGCAGAATTATGATCTATGGATAAACCAAATTCCCTAAATGTGGTGTTATGCATTTAGAACAACAGATTAAAGACTTTGCAGACAATTTCTGTAAGATTAACTATACACAAAAAAGGATAGAAGGACTTGCTTGTGATCCAAGCGCTTCATATTCTCCTTTAGTCGCTTTTGTTGTAGCTTCTAATCCAACTTAGATCGCTAGACTAGTTCCTGCAAATACTATTGTGTAGGTAAATCCCTTATGGGGACAGAGGTGATCCCTCTAGCCCTAGGGTGGGTCTAGCAACAAGAGGACAAGATAATGTGTTGGTTCCTAGTTAACGAATGAAATATGTTGGGATAGATTGTCCTACCTGTAGTCCAATGCAATTGTCGCATCTGTAATGGTGGTCTCTTGATCTTCGCCCCGACATGTCACGATCCTTCAGCAATGGCACTCTGGTGTCTACACAAATATCACAGGACAAAAGTAGCATACAAGACAATAATTGCATTCATAACTAGCTAATGATTCAAGGAATATTAAACGTATTGCGTAAGATAAATCATATCAACACAATATGGGAATCGAACATCAATCATGTATATATTAATAGAAAGAAAGAGATTTCAACTAGAGCGTTCACGTCATAGCCTCCTTCAGAGGGTTCAGTATAAGCACGTCTCGAAGGTTTATCAGGGAATTGGGTCGTGGCAAGGACATAAGCCTAATCTCTCTCTCGACAAGGGTTTCTTTCTCTTTGAAGGCTGTAAAAATGAACAGAAAGGATTGATCAGAAAAGTTGAGAGATGCACGATGGGCATATAGAATAACTTGGAAAAACACTACTGGTTTTAGTCCATATCAGTTAGAGTATGGAAAAGAAGTGCTATTACCCATTGAATTTCAAATATATACATACAAGATAGCAACAGAATTAGGGATGGAATTGTCTGAAGCACAATAAGAAAGGATTATGCAGTTAAAAAAACTAGATGAGATACGATAGTAAGTAATCGAACATACATCTCTTGTTAAAGAAAAAAGGATAAAATGGCATGATCGATTCATAAAGAATGAAGTGTTTCAGAAAGGAGATTGTGCACTCTTATTTGACTAAAAGTTCAAATATTTCAAAGAAAAATTTACGACTCATTGGCTTGGGCCATATGAGATTGAATAAATATTCGACAATGGAGCTGTCAAGATAAAAACAATTGATGAAACATCGGTTGCATTTGTTGTCAAAGGACATACACTAAAAAATTACAACAAGCTTATAAATAAAAAGGATTTTCCAAGAAAATTTTCAATGGACTCAGATCTGGAACTAATGGAGCAACATATAAATATGCCATCCGTAGTTCCAGAGGAATAAAATAAATAATAAAAATAATAAAAGAGTTTGGTTGTGAAAATCTAATAAACTGTCACAATCCAAACTCGAATTCATGTTGAAAAACCAAGTAGTTTGGCCAATATGAATTTTCATTTTCATTTCATTTTATGTTACTTATTTTTTGCAAAGGGACCTTCCAAGAGATTGCATACTTGAGGACAAGTCAAATTATCAGTGTGGGGGAAGGTGTGAAATAAAAAAATATATGAAAATAGTTTTTAGAAGCTGAATTGAAGACATAATAATAACTACAATCAAGGGACCTAGTACATCATTTGACATTTACAGAAGGGACCTAAATTTTTATCGAGAAAATTATTCAGAAAGGGACCTAAATCATTATGAAAAAAGAAATTTTCAAATATTGAACATCATTGTAAATTACGCTAGAAGGGACATGAACATTATTGCAAAATTACACCAAAAGGGACCTGAACATTATTGAAAAATTATGCCAAAAGGGACATAAAAATTTAACATGTTAGACAGGACCTGAGTTATATCAACTGAAGATCATATCAGATGGGACCTAAAAATGTCAAAGTTTCACCTGAAAAAGGAATCTAAACAATAATTATTCTAAATCAAATCATATGCAAGAAGAAAGAAAGTCTCTACAAAGTCTACAAGATCTGTCGTAACAATAAACACAATGTCGATCATCATGAACGTCAAAAGGGAATACAAGTATAGTGAGTATAAAGTCACTCTTAAAATTTCAAATTTTTTTCAAAATATTCTAGAATTGTGAAGACTAATTTGGTACTAGTTATGCATATTTACCTACGTTTCATTTTCATCACCTACATTCCCTATATTTCATTTACATTTATCACCTATGCTTTCATCTACATTCTATCATTTATGATTTCTTTTAACCCTATTATATCCATATTCATAACCATACCTCTATTCTAACTACCCCTATTCTATCCACATTCATATCCATACCACTATTCAATAAAACATTACATAACCTATTCATATTAAACCCTACCCTACTTCTATAAACAAAGAGATTCATAAACAAAAGGTCAATATTTAACCTGTGGAAGACCCTTGGAAGATCTATAAAACAAAAAACAAGGGTTAGTATTATCATAAATATTTAATTTTAAAAATGTGACTATTTCATTAGTCAATTTTTAAAAAATCAATAACAAAAGAAAAAACCAAAGTTCAAAATGTTAGAGTCGGTCTTGTCATCTCATTAGATCAAAATTTCTCTTTTTGCATTTCATTTTTAGGGTGTCTTGCTGAATCCACTCGGTTGCATTCCGCTAGGGGCATGCCATAATGCGGCCCGAAGGAACCATGCTGCTCAATACCCTCATGCACCTTGTACAGGGCAGCTCGGAGGTCTATTCATCAAAGTTCATTAAATCAGTTTTGAAATCAATTTTATAGTCATGGATGGTCTTTTGGTCTAACAAGAGTCATTTCAGTTTCTAGGTCTAGGGTTTGGTCTTCAGAATGTCAACTAATGCCAGCAGGCCATGAGGATGTCTTCAATAAGTTTTCATTCCCAAATTTTCATCATCAGTAATGCTCAAGGATGTTTCTTCTTCAAAACTCTGTTTTGAAGAAGAAATTGTCAAATTTATTGTTTGTAATGAATATGTAATTTTTAAAGGTTTTTTAGTCACGAAGAATTCAGAGGTAGCCCTGGTCCTCCTTTGCCGAAACATGCCACCATTCCTGCAAAAAATCAACAAAGGAGCCATCATTTAAGCCAAAAGTCAAATGGAAAAACAGAGTTTATTTTAAAATGTGAAAGTGCCAAAGTTCTACATTATTAGAAAGAGAATTTTCCAAATGAAATCAAAATCCTTTATGTATATGAAATATTTTCATGTTTAAATGGTTCATTTGCAAACAAGTCCTCAAAGAAGCCAAACTAAATTGTGAAAGATCAAAAGACTGGTATGGAGGCCGAAATTGTGTATGAAATCCTGAGCGCGACGCACTGGGCGTTGAGCGCGGCGCACATAAACTGCGCAGCGCATAAGGCCGTTTCTCACAATGCAAAGTTGAATGGGTGCGGCACACTCAGCTGTCGTGCCGCAATGGGTTTGTGCGCGGCGCACAGAGCTGACACACAAAAAATTTTCCTTTGTTCCGTAAATCCAAAACAACTCGGTCTCCTCGGCTCCCTGTAAGTTCAAATCGTCTTGTTATTGTTATCAACCCATGTTTGGTGTGATTGGATAAGGAGAGTGTTGTGAATCTTGTTAAGTTTATCGATGAAAGCAAAATTTCCGCTGGGATCGTGGCTGGAACTACACTTTTACAGGTGAAGTATATGAAGGATGACGACGTCTGTTTAAAGATACCTTTCTAAGATGTCTTTGCATTAACTGTAAAGCTGCTCAAAATACGTTCAAGACAGGAAATGTTGGCATTCTTGTCGCAATCAAACTCATGTGGCCTGTGGGCGCTCTGGTCACTAAGTATCTTACACAGTTTGTCGACATTTTTTATTTCTATCAAAGCGCTATGATACATTCTTCAGTTCTGAAACGGAACCCATCCTGTTAAATCCATATCCTTATATCCTGTTGACAAACAAATTTTTGTTGTATTGGTGTTAGCTGAGCGAAGACACTGATTGTGAAAGTATTCAGACTCTCTTTTCACCATTTCAGTTTTGATGCCTTCATAATAGACTGGCATACATGTCGTTTAGCTTACTGCCTATAGTTTTGGTCATATCCTTTCCCCTTTCCCATTTACAATGCATTTTTCCCTTCATTAAAGGCGAAATCTACATTCAACGCTATTTTTATTAAGAAGTTGGTTTTTATTCAAACGGTAGATGGAAAGCGCAAATTCAAAGACCGAAGCTTAAAATAAAACGTAGATATCTACCATGGAAAAGAAATAGGATTTGATTACCTATTTTTGAATTCAGTTATGATTCAAAGGGTCTACGCTACAGTTTCCGCCTCTCCATTGGTGATCAACAAATTTGAGTAGAAAATGTAATGCTGCTCCTTTTCAGAAACAAATGATTGGCTCTTCAACTTTTGTTTGTTAATGATGATTAAGAAATCCCCTATCTTTGGTCGATATGTTTTCTCATATTTGAGTTTATTTATTGTATTGAAAATCATTTGTAAGGGGGCTGAGTTCTGGGAAAAGTGTGGAAGAAAAACTCAGCGCTTCACTGTACAGTTTTGGCAGAGAATTAATGAAATGATGCAGCTTTGATTCATGAGATTCATGTGGTATGAGTTTAGCAGATGTATTTTCTTTCTGTTTCATATGTATCTTGTTATTTTTTACCGTTCATTAATAATCATTTCTAGTTGAATGCTTTTAAGTGAGAAAGGTAGAATCCAGTTTATTGCTCTACCTTGGGAAAGCATTCATGCTCTGTGTGTCTTCTTCTGTTTGAAAAGGATTTCATTTATTATGCCCTTTTCAGCCTTTCTATGGTCTTTCCACTCCATATTATTTCAATTTGATTGCTAAACATCCTACCTATCTTTCCCCATGAAATACTCCGTGTCTTCGATTTAATTTCTTGCTCATGCTGTCCTTTATCCCATACAACCCTGAAAATTCAGTCATTCATTAAATTACCTCTTTCATATTTATTTACTAGCCTAAAATCAGTATCTATTTTGAGTCATCTCAGACCCTATTGCTTATTTTTACTTAGTGTGACCCGAAGAGAGCCCTCTCCTGACCCGGAGAGAGCCCTCTCCTGTCCTCGTAGGGCTAGCTACGAGGTTGAGCATGGTTTGATGTTACCTTGAATTCTGCCTTCTTTCAGCCTGAGGTAGACTTGAGCTATAACAAAAAAGATATATGATACAGTACAAATACAAAAGACATATGATATAGTGAAATTAGTTTTGAATATCAAAATAAAACTAGCGCAATCATATAAGAGTATGAACTAAGGTAATGGAGAAAATGTAATGCAAACAAATGAATGCAATTATTGACCTAAGGAATGATGCAGAGATAAACTAAGTGCATGAAAATGATGGTGTATGGTATGCTATGATGAGATTGAATTCATACAATGGGGAAATGAAAGGAGATAGCATACAAGGATGAAGAATGCTGGTGTTAGCCACCTACAAAATTTTGAAATAGCAAAGAGGTGGCTAAAGTTGTTTCTAAGCCTTCAAGAGATACATTTCCTATGAAAACCTATCATTCTTGAAGCCTCCATGTGTTGTTTATCTTTTGAACATCCATCACTAATGTTTCCATTTGAAAAACCTCACTATTTGTGAAATAAATTTGCTTAGAAAAAACCTCCATTTTCTCCATTTTATCCCTGCAAATTCCCCATTTTCAGCTCCTTTTCCCTTCACAAATTTTCCCCAAAAAACCCTCGAAATTCCCTCCTTAGCCCTCTAAACCATCAAATTCCCCTTTTAAAACCTTATGGCTCCTTTCATTTGGTTTAAAAATCCATCCCTTTTTCCCTTTACCGGAACCCACCATTTAGCCTTAAAACTATGTTTTTGGCTTAAAAACCCACTTTTTACCTTATAACAGGTTTAAGCCCCTTTCGGCCTAGCCCTTAGCTCCTTATCCGCATATAACCCACGCTCAGGACCAGGTGCTAAGCCCCGAGGTACTAATCGCAATCGGAGCTTCCCTTTGGCCTTTTCCTTTTGTTAATTGAAATTTTCCGATGCGATGAAAATTTGTTCTATTGGCCATCCACTGCAATATTAACCATTGATCTTTACAGATCTAATGGCCAACACTAATATCTCACCGCGCCCATCACACCTTTCCAATTCCCCTCCAATTGTATATCCACCATTGATCCCTTTCTAAATCCAACAGCTGGCGCAAAATCGCATCACGCTAACCCAGCATTCCCACTCTTCTTTCTCCCCTATGGCCGACTCTCTGATTAGATCCTGTCCGTCGAATCCACAAGAACCAACGGTTGGGATTCGTCCGTGCTTTTGTTCACCAAGCCCATCATATCTCTGCCGATTTAACCTGGACCATTGAATCCACAAGAACCAATGGCCCAGATTTAGTCGTGCTCCACCTCTTGTGCCCCCCATCATTCCCCCTCCGATCAAATCTCTACCATTGATCTCTTTCGTGATCCAACAGTCTACACTAAATCGAAAATCACAAGATATTTTTCCCCCTACCTTTCTCGGATGCAATTTAATCTCCACTGTCCATTCCGCCAGATCTGACAATCCATATTGCATCGTGCCCCGCCTTCCCCTTCCACCGTTTCACTGTTCCGCTGATCTCTAGCTTAATCTCTATCGTCCAACCCAATAGATCCAATGGTCAGGATTCGTTTCGCCCATCCATCTAACCTTTTTCCCTTTGGAAAATTGTTTCTTCCTCCTTTGATCTTGACCGTCCATTCTACAGATCTGACGATCCACAATGAACCCACCTTTGACTCTGCCCACATGTTCTGCCTGTGCATATTTCCATATCGTGCTCCATCTTGCACCGTCAGATCTCCCCAGCCTACATCCAATGGATGAGGTGCATATCACGTGATTTTAGTGTCCGACAGTTAACATTTCAAATTTACGCGATAAAGTTGGTTTTATAAGGGAAATGTGTCAGGCGGAAAGGTATATCGTGTTTTTTTGTGAAATTTTCAAAACCACTCCAATGTTGCGTGAAAACAACAGTTTTCTTCTAAAAACCACCCCTCTTGATATAGGCCTTCATTAAACCCCAACCGTTCATTTAATCTAGATCAATGGCCCACATTTCATCGCGTTGCCATCCATATTATTTTCATCAGAGCATCCAATGCTTTCACCGGAAGATCTCCACCGTTGATCTCTTCCTCAGGATCTGATGGTCCACATTCAAATAACCTTTTGCCCTCTGGGTCCCCCCACCAAAGGCTCTGATCTCCTACATTTTAGCCCTTTTCCTTTGTAATTCACCCAAACAATAAACTTTGGTGTTTTTCACTAAATTTATTTCAGTCCTTCTAAATCTTCCAAACGACCCTGCCAGTGAATCCTGACCATCGATCACCACCATCTGATCTAATCTAATGGTCTAGAACCATCCGCGCACCAAACCTCCGTCATACTAGTTTCTCCTCCATTCTGCACGGTTTTCAACCGTTTTTCGCCTGCATCCACCATGTCTGTCACTATGCCTCCATCTTCCACAAGCCTCCACAGCATCCACCTCCACTCCCAGGGATTTTTCTTAACAAATTTTATTGTGTTTTGAAGTGTTATAGATGGTGAAAACCGTTCTTTCTCACAGTCACTATCATGGTGACACAGAGTGCAGAGAAAGCTTATTCAGAGCCAGGGATCACAGGAAAGACTCCTGAGAAGGGTTTTAAACATGTGTTTTTGTAAAATATCAGTGTTCAACTCTGTCAAAAACCTCCAGTGCCATTAAACAGAAGCAGAAAAGAGTATAAGTGATAGTGTAAAGAGATTTAAAGCCCATTATTGAAGATTTAATGCTTTAATCTAGTGTTAGAGGGCGAAAATACAGATTGAATATTTTATGAATGACCTAGAAGGCCTAATAAGGCCTAAAGCACATGAAACAAGCCATATCAGTGTTTCACATTAGTAGAATGTTCTTTCCCAAGAAAGGACAAGTTCCCATAGTGTTTTTAATTCTCCACCATGTTCCTGAGAAGATCACCACCCTGACAGTAGTCCTATGATTTCCAGAGCATTAGTTACACAGTATGGCAGGCCTGAAAGTCATTCATCTTCCCTACTTGTCCTAGAGTACAAACAGAGTACAAAAAATCTAGAAATTACTTCAAGAGACATACTTGGAGTTATTATTTGCCTGTCGAAGACCTCTATTTCATCCAAGGGGTACTGAAAGTCAATACAGGGGTATTAAAACAGAATGGGCCTCAAGAAATATTCTTCCTCTGTTTTAATAGTTCATTTAAAGTTCTATCTACCACTACTGTCTCTCATTCAGCTATAAGAACTCACAAAAAATACATTGTAAAGGTTGTTGTTTGGATAACCGTGAATTGTAAGCTATTTCTTTGAGATAGAGTTTTGTGTGTATTAGTTGTAAAATGGGCTGGGAGATGATTTCTAGTTGATATCAAGTTGTTGTATAATGATGTATGTGACTGGTTTTTTTCTTTAATATGATAAGCATGTTCATTGGATGCTGATTTAAAGTAGCGGTGATGTGTTCTATCTTTGTCAATGTTTTCCCTCTGTTATTAATCATATTTCGTTTCTCTGATAAGAATCAGTAATCTTGCTTAGGATATACTGCTGTAGAGTACCCTAATGCTTCTTTCTCTTCTTATCCTTGATGTTTTCTTCTAATTGTGTGATCTGAGAGCAAATTCAAGATAATTTAACCAGTACAGTAGTTCGTTCTCCCTGCTTATTGATCTATGAATTTAGAGTTTTCTATCAAATGTTCTTGTCTGGTTTTAACTGAAAGAATTGGGATATTGGGAGTTTCAGAGTTGGTTCTGTCTCACTAGGGTGCTTTTCCAGCAGTTTAGCTTTTCTAAGATCCCTTAAGTTGAATGTCAAAAGCATTGAAAGTTAAAAGTATTTCTCTTATCTTAGACTTTCACTTTGTGTCAAATCTTAAATGTTTTCTACTATCTGAAGAGTTAACCTCATAGGAGTTTGATCATAGACAGTTAAGGCATGCCCTGTCCCTAGATTTTCTCCTAAATAGTCACCTTGGAAGGTTTCCTTGTCATTCACCTTCATTTCCTTATCATTTCATCCCATTACTATCATCTTAAAAGATCCTTTGTTTTATATGATTAGTCCATTTGAAAGCCTTGGATATTGAATTGCAAGTAAACCTTTTATGACCTCATTTCCCAATGGACTTGAGTTTTCTTTTAATTGTCTCCCCATTGCCAAAAATCCTTCTTTGCCCACTCTTTGTATTATGTTGAACCCTGCTTTCATGTTTCCCAACAACCAAACAAGAAAAACAAAACAAAACAATAAACCTTGTGCCCTATAACTAGCCTAATACCTTAAATTGAACTTCAAAGATATATATTTCTTTCCCTTCATAGAGAGATCCCTCTGTGGGTCCACGAGGGCTAGATCCTGAGATCCAAAAGTGTTTTGATGTTGTCTTATCATTTGGTATTACCAAATCTTCCAAATCATAGGAACCCCAATAGATGGCACATATATGCATGGAGATAATGCAAATTATCGAGGCAGACAACATGATGATGCATGGAGGTAATGCGAATAATGGAAATAAACATGGTCATTAAAACAAAAAATGAAGGAGTTGCATAATGAAGGACGAATGTACACCATATACTAGCACGAAATTCAAATAAAATACATGCATGAACTGGTCAAGTGGGTTGATGAATAGTTAGAATGTTTTCAAACGAATTTATATACCACTATGTAAAACATATGAAACCATTTCCACCATTGGCAAGACCATTTATGCCATTGAAAAGACCATAAATTGCCATTGAAAAGGTATTAATATTGCATTTTCACCATCATTCCATCCAAGAGGCTCAGTGAGAAAGGGAAGCATGCAGTCAAAGCACGTCCCTACTTTTACAACCCTGTGAAAAAAAAACAAAATGAAAAGAAGAGATAAAATGCAGAAGAAGGAGGTGGAGACTATAACAAAGAGGAGAAACATAGTGATAAGGATTTAACTGGAGTTTTCAAAGCCACGAATCTGGAGAACTTGTTGATCACCCATGCACCAGGAAGTGGAATCTCGTGAAAGTGAAGGTAAGAAATAAATATGTATTTTATTGTTTAAATAATGGTGAATAGATTTTTGGATTGTATAAACAAACTGAGAGTTATAAAATGGAGTGATCTAATTCGATTTGTAAGCCTGTCATTACGTTTTTCTTTGTATTGACACCATTCAAAAATGTTTTGACACCTTTCAAAACTACTCTTCCATCAGTCAAAGCAGCAAAATATTATGTTGAGTGAATTAATAACTTAAGATTTTAATGATATTTCCACTAGTTGAAACTTCAGTTAAACTGGAAAAATATCACTAAGGTTAGAGAAGAATATCACAACGGTTATTGCATAATAAAGGTAAGCTCAACATGTCCTCACATACAGTATTTCATTTCAAATGGAAAATAGAGAGTGAAGAATTCCAATTTGAATTGCATAGTGAGGTTGTATTTAACTAAGTGTTGTAATAGATTTATGTTTATCGCACTCATTTTAAGGATTCGAAACAGATTTTGTGTGAAAAATGGAATTAGAAGACACACATAGACATAGTTTTATATTTTTATATGGCAGAGGACAGAGTATGAAGAATGATTGAAGAGAAACAATGAATCTATCATGGAATTTTTGATGATATATTTGATTTTTTCTTTTGTATACACAGTGAGTCTGAATGCAATGTTTCGGAAATAACTTTTATATGAAGTAAATGAGTGAAAAACACTGTTGTATAAAAAAAATTCAATTTTTTTTTACACAGTCAATTATTTTTTACAAAATGGAGTCAAAGATTGTTTTTTAAGGAGAAGAGAGAATTAAATCGAGGGTAGAATATTAGAAACATAAATTTATGTTTTCTTAAAACCTCTCTATCAATTCATTTTTTTATTTACAATAAGCTCACATTCTTCAATAAGAGAAAAATAGAGGATTGATTGGCAAAGGCAGTAAAGCAAAAGGGAAGCCTACTACTATGATTACATCTAGTGCTTAAATTTCTATTTACAAGATGAAGTTAATGACGGTAGATTGTTATATAAAATGGTTTTCAGACCAAATGGCTTCAAGAGAAAAACCTAAAGACTTCCAAATTGAACATTGGAGTGGGGAAACATTTGAAAAACTCTTTTAGTCAGGGTTTATAGGTTTTCTCCAAAAGTTCATAGGTCACAATGAGGATGTCACAAGAGAATTTGTAAACAATTACGGAACAGAATGAGACCATGGTGGGTATTTTACATACCCCTTTGAGTATTTTTCTGAAGCTTTAGACTTTCCATCTTCAGGTGAATTATCCCACAAGGGATTACATTTTAAAGACAAGGGCTGGACATTTTTCTTGAAAAAAAACATGAAGGGTTCTTTTGATAGATCAAAAGGGATACCAAGGGAGTGGTTCAATGAACCATGGGTAGAACTAGTATTGATAATTCATAAGTTCTTCACCGATGACAATAGATTTAGTGTATTACACCTTTACCATGTCAAGTTACTACAACATATCAAAGGAGATATAAGGATCAATCTGGCCTATTTCTTTTACAAAAATTTGATCAAAATGATTGAGAGTATAAAACTAGAGACTAAACCAAAAGAGGCTCAATTTATTCATCAGGGGCTCATCAAAATCCTTGTGGATTTCCAGTTGAAATTTAAGGGGATGGTTTGGGAATATTTATTTGTTGAAAATAAGTTTGTAGAACAAATCGCTGAAAACAAACTTAGACCCATACAGGAAACAAGAAATATTGTGCATTCATCTCTTTATCCTAAAACAAAGTCAAAGAAACATCATGAGACAATTGTGTTAAAGAAAGAAACCTCATTTTTGACTATTTCTAGGAGATAGAAAAAGAAGCATTCAGCAGAACCAGAAATACAAGTCATAGAAACATCTCCTATAAAAAAATAGGAAAATGAAATCCTTGAAATGATGCAACAGGAACTGTATGAAAATCTTGTAGAAAGAAATTCCTATTTTGAAAATAATGAGGTTGAAAATACTTCATTTTCTAAAAATATAGAGGAAGATCAAAACCTTTCCAGAGTTAGAGAATTAATTGATAGTTTGGAGATAAGAAAAATCATGGAGAGGAACCTTAAGGAGGAAAATGACACTTAAAATAACTAATGAGAAATTGGTTAAGGAGAATGAGAAGATAAATTAGGAAATGGTAAATTTAAAAACCAAAAAAAAATATTCTCTATACACAGGCATTTAGGTGGCTTCAGGAGAAAAACTCCTAGAAGAAAAAATATGAGAAACAAAAGGTTAAAACCTCCATATACAAGGAAGAACAAGGAAAATACATGGATTCTCTTATGTACACAACACAACATGAAGTTTCAGGATCAGGGATGGGATCAACATCGGAACTCAGACGGTCAAAGAGGAAGAAGTAAGCATGAGAACATGCTTGATCATCAATTTGGGGGAGATGTTGGCCCTCATTTTTTATCTCTTTTGTTTATGAAATACATATTATTTTGCTATATTATCCACATTATTCACCTTATATTGACCCAAATATGCATATACAGGTATTTAAATTGTGTTTTTCAATTATTAGATGTTTTTCAAAAAAAATGAATTTAAGTGCAATTTTGGACAGCATCCGGAATTCCTGTAATGGCCTTATGGTTTGCATATGTACAGAAAACTTGGGCTCGAGTTGGATATGTTTCTAGAAAGCTCAAGAACTAATAATAAGAGTACATCTATTGGCACAATCGGACTGAGCTTTAATAGGCCCGGTCAAAGGCGGTCAAACAAGACCTGTCTTTATGGGGGATCGCTAGAAACTAGTTCAAAACTCTTATTTTGTGGGATTTTCTAGATTTTGCTGGATATAATGGATGAAATTGACTTGATAAGATAAGATAAGGATATTTATATTTACTTGAACTATTTTATGTTAGTTTTTTAGATATTTTATTTTTATAAGCCTCAACTTTGAAGGCTTGAATAACATAGATGTTTGTAGAACTTGTATGACTTGATATTATTTCTGAGACTTGGATACATAATTGAAGACCTGTACTATCATATTTTTTTTTGTTATATGTTGGTTGAGCGATTGAAGTTTAAGTATCTAAATCCGCTTCAGTATGCGGGGCAAGGGTGGAGGGCCCCCACGCCGAGCTAAGTACACTTCTTAGTTTATTTTGTAGCTGCAATTTCTGAATTAGCTTGTTTATGTTTAATTTGTTTAAACTGATTATTTATGAGTATTGATGAATATAATGATTATTCTTAACATGCATATGAAAGGACAAAAAAATGTTTAATTTAGACATTCTTTCTATCTGATCAAGATCTTCGGTTATAATTCATCTTTACATGCTTTTATATTCTTTTACATGATTACTGATGAACCTTAATCTTGTTTCTATCGTGCATATGAAGATTCAACACAGCGTTTAAGTTAAATACTTCTTCTATCTTATTAAGAAACGAGAAACTAGAATTCATCTTTTACATGCTTTCCTGAATTCATGTTTTAACAATGATATAACTGATAAATGAATGAATGATGAAGGAAAATCAGGACCTCTTCAGTGAAGAGCCCCTTCAATTACTGCTTCATATATCTGAATCTATTTTTTAGATTAAGTAGCTTTTGATTTATAATTCATATGGTAATCTTTTTAAAGAAGGACAAACCAATATATTAAGTTAGGAGATTCTTCTACTTCTAATTACACATCTAAATTTAGAAATTGTTTAAGTTAGATTTATATTTGTAATATGCATTTCCTTAAATTAGTAATAAACCATCTTCTAATTTGATCACAACCGAAACCCATATAATTTGGGGATGCTTCTAAGTTCACCAACCCCAATTGATAATAAATACTTGCATTAGTTTACAACAGTAAATTGGCCCAACACTTATGATAAAGGTATATATTAACTAAGCATGGTCAATAGAGTTCTCTCCTACATCATTTTATCCCTTTTCTGGTTTGAGAGAGTAAATTTATGAAAAATAACACTGTGGAGTTTACTTATGGTTTTGTCTTGACTCCCTAAAATTTAAAAACACAAAGTTTTGCTTTCTCTGGGATCATTAAAAATATACATTGAAAGAACTTATTGAGTTTTCCTTTTGCGTATTTTGAAACTATTTAAATGTGAAAACAACATCCAGTTAATCCTACACTAGAATCGTTAAAATTGAACAGTGCATGACTTGTCGATCACAATAGGACCAAACCACTCATTCTTAGGGTTTGTTAAAAATACTTCAGAGGACTCATCTGAAGGATGAGCTTACACAATAAGAAAATTTTATCCTCCTCAATCTCGACAAAAGTAAAGAGGTACTTGCCAATAATGGTGGGGGGGAATTGGGAAAAGGGATCCATGTTTTGTACTTGTTTTAAAAGCAACATGTCGCTCTTGACCATGACACTTTGTCACACTTGTGTCTAGGTTTTTTAATCCTTCTGTTTTACATTTAATCGAACCTCATTGAAAATATTTAGTTGGTTTTGGGTATTATCTATAAGTCAAATTATACCAACTCATTTATAGTGTCGTTATGTGTCCAAGAGAAAGTTCAACCTCAATTCATTTTTCATTCTAAATATTTGTCTCCAATTGGGCTGACCATCCCTGAGTCAGTCCCTGAAAAATATTTATTTAACTTGAAACAATGAGTTTTGTGTCATAGGCCCTCCTGCGACAGGTTGCTTCCTATCGAATTCAACTTATTATCTAAGAAGTTGATTTTTATGCAGAATTATGATCTATGGATAAACCAAATTCCATAAATGTGGTGTTATGCATTTAGAACAACAGATTAAAGAATTTGCAGACAATTTCTATAAGATTAAGTATACACAAAAAAGGATAGAAGGACTTGCTTGTGATCCAAGTGCTTCATATTCTCCTTTAGTCGCTTTTGTTGTAGCTTCTATTCAAACTTAGATCGCTAGACTAGTTCCTGCAAATACTATTGTGTAGGTAAATCCCTTATGGGGACAGAGGTGATCCCTCTAGCCCTAGGGTGGGTCTAGCAACAAGAGGACAAGCTAATGTGTTGGTTCCTATTTAACGAATGAAATATGTTGGGATAGATTGTCCTACCTGTAGTCCAATGCAATTGTCTCATCTGTAATGGTGGTCTCCTGATCTTCGCCCCGACACGTCACGATCCTTCAGCAATGGCACTCGGGTGTCTACACAAATATCAGAGGAAAAAAGTAGCATACAAGACAATAATTGCATTCATAACTAGCTAACGATTCAAGGAATATTAAACGTATTGCATAAGATAAATCATATCAACACAATATGGGAATCGAACATCAGTCATGTATATATTAATCGAAAGAAAGAGATTTCAACTAGAGCGTTCACGTCATAGCCTCCTTCAGAGGGTTTATTATAAGCACGTCTCGAAGGTTTATCAGGGAATTGGGTCGTGGCAAGGACATAAGCCTAATCTCTCTCTCGACAAGGGTTTCTTTCTCTATGAAGGCTGTAAAAATGAACAGAAAGGATTGATCAGAAAAGTTGAGAGATGCACTATGGGCATATAGAATAACTTGGAAAAACACTACTGGTTTTAGTCCATATCAGTTAGAGTATGGAAAAGAAGTGCTATTACCCATTGAATTTCAAATATATACATACAAGCTAGCAACATAATTAGGGATGGAATTGTCTGAAGCAAAATAAGAAAGGATTATGCAGTTAAAAAAACTAGATGAGATAAGATAGTAAGTAATCGAACATACATCTCTTGTTAAAGAAAAAAGGATAAAATGGCATGATCGATTCATAAAGAATGAAGTGTTTCAGAAAGGAGATTGTGCACTCTTATTTGACTAAAAGTTCAAATATTTCAAAGAAAAATTTACGACTCATTGGCTTGGGCCATATGAGATTGAATAAATATTCGACAATGGAGCTGTCAAGATAAAAACAATTGATGAAACATCGGTTGCATTTGTCGTCAAAGGACATACGCTGAAAATTTACAACAAGCTTATAAATAAAAAGGATTTTCTAATAAAATTTTCAATGGATTCAGATCTGGAACTAATGGAGCAGCATAGAAATATGCCATCCGTAGTTCCAGAGGAATAAAATAAATAAATAAATAATAAAAAATAATAAAAGCGTTTGGTTGTGAAAATCCAGGAAACTGGCACAATCCAAACTCGAATTCATGTTGAAAAACCAAGTAGTTTGGCCAATACGAATTTTCATTTTCATTTCATTTTATGTTACTTAGTTTTTGCAAAGGGACCTTCCAAGAGATTGCATACTTGAGGACAAGTCAAATTATCAGTGTGGGGGAAGGTTTGAAATAAAAAAAAAATATGAAAATAGTTTTTAGAAGCTAGATTGAAGACATAATAATAACTACAATCAAGGGATCTAGTACATCATTTGAAATTTACAGAAGGGACCTAAATTTTTATTGAGAAAATTATTCAAAAAGGGACCTAAATCATTATGACAAAAGAAATTTTCAAATATTGAACATCATTGTAAATTACGCTAGAAGGGACATGAACATTATTGCAAAATTACACCAAAAGGGACCTAAACATTATTGAAAAATTACGCCAAAAGGGACATAAAAATTTAACATGTTAGACAGGACCTGAGTTATATCAACTGAAGATCATATTAGATGGGACTTGAAAATGTCAAAGTTTCACCTGAAAAGGGAATCTAAACAATAATTATTCTAAATCAAATCATATGCAAGAAGAAATAAAGTCTCTACAAAGTCTACAAGATCTGTCGTAACAATAAACACAATGTCGATCATCATGAACGTCAAAAGGGAATACAAGTATAGTGAGTATAAAGTCACTCTTAAAATTTCAATTCTTTTTCAAAATATTCTAGAATTGTGAAGACTAATTTGGTACTAGGTATGCATATTTACCTACGTTTCATTTTCATCACCTACATTCCCTATATTTCATTTACATTTATCACCTATGCTTTCATCTACATTCTATCATTTATGATTTCTTTTAACCCTATTATATCCATATTCATAACCATACCTATATCCTAACTACCCCTATTCTATCAACATTCATAGCCATACCACTATTCAATAAAACATTACATAACCTATTCATATTAAACCCTACCCTGCTACTATAAACAAAGAGATTCATAAACAAAAGGTCAATATTTAACCTATGGAAGACCCTTGGAAGATCTATAAAACAAAAAACAAGGGTTAGTATTATCATAAATATTTAATTTTAAAAATGTGACTATTTCATTAGTCAATTTTTAAAAAATCAATAACAAAAGCAAAAACCAAAGTTCAAAATGTTAGAGTCGGTCTTGTCATCCCTCCGTCAGAGATCAAAATTTCTCTTTTTGCATTTCATTTTAGGTGTCTCGCTCGATCCACTCAGTTGCATTCCGCTAGGGGCATGCCATAATCTGACGAAAGGGCCTTGTCACTCATTACCCCTCATGCCTTGTACCTGCTGGCTCAGGTCTATTCATCAAAGTTCATTAAATCAGTTTTGAAATCAATTTTATAGTCATGGATGGTCTTTTGGTCTAACAAGAGTCATTTCAGTTTCTAGGTCTAGGGTTTGGTCTTCAGAATGTCAACTAATGCCAGCAGGCCATGAGGATGTCTTCAATAAGTTTTCATTCCAAAATTTTCATCATCAGTAATGCTCAAGGATGTTTCTTCTTCAAAACTCTGTTTTGAAGAAGAAATCTTCAAATTTATTGTTTGTAATGAATATGTAATTTTTAAAGGTTTTTCAGTCACGAAGAATTTAGAGGTAGCTCTGGTCCTCCTTTGCCGAAACATGCCACCATTCCTGCAAAAAATCAACAAAGAAGCCATCATTTAAGCCAAAAGTCAAATGGAAAAATAGAGTTTATTTTAAAATGTGAAAGTGCCAAAGTTCTACATTATTAGAAAGAGAATTTTCCAAATGAAATCAAAATCCTTTATGTATATGAAATATTTTCATGTTTAAATGGTTCATTTGCAAACAAGTCCTCAAAGAAGCCAAACTAAATTGTGAAAGATCAAAAGACTAGTATGGAGGCCGAAATTGTGTATGAAATCCTGAGCGCGACGCACTGGGCGTTGAGCGTGGCGCACATAAACTGCGCAGCGCATAAGGCCATTTCTCACAATGCAGAGTTGAATGGGCGCAGCACACTCAGCTGTCGCGGCGCACTGGGTTTATGTGCGGCGCACAGAGCCGACACACAAAAAAATTGCCTTTGTTCCATAAATCCAAAACAACTCGATCTCCTCGGCTCCCTGTAAGTTCAAATCGTCTTGTTATTGTTATCAACCCATGTTTGGTGTGATTGGATAAGGAGAGTGTTGTGAATCTTGTTAAGTTTATCGATGAAAGAAAAATTTCTGCTGGGACCGTGGCTGGAACTACAGTTGTACAGGTGAAGTATATGAAGGATGACGACGTCTGTTTAAAGATACCTTTCTAAGATGTCTTTGCATTATCTGTAAAGCTGCTCAAAATACATTCAAGACAGGAAATGTTGGCATTCTTGTCGCAATCAAACTCATGTGGCCTATGGGCGCTCTGGTCACCAAGCATCTTACACAGTTTGTCGAAATTTTTGATTGCTATCGAAGCGCTATGATACATTCTTCAGTTCTGAAATGGAACCCATCCTGTTAAATCCATATCCTTATATCCTGTTGATAAACAAATTTTTGTTGTATTGGTGTTAGCTGAGCGAAGACACTGATTGTGAAAGTATTCAGACTCTCTTTTCACCATTTCAGTTTTGATGCCTTCATAATAGACTGGCATACATGTCGTTTAGCTTACTGCCTATAGTTTTGGTCATATCCTTTCCCCTTTCCCATTTACAATGCGTTTTTCCCTTCATTAAAGGAGAAATATACATTCAACGCTATTTTTATTAAGAAGTTGGTTTTTATTCAAACGGCAGATGGAAAGCGCAAATTCAAAGACCGAAGCTTAAAATAAAACGTAGATATCTACCATGGCAGAGAAATAGGATTCGATTACCTATTTTTTACTTCAGTTATGATTCAAAGGGTCTATGCTACAGTTTCCGCCTCTCCATTGGTCATCAACAAATTTGAGTAGAAAATGTAACGCTGCTCCTTTTCAGAAACAAATGATTGGCTCTTCAACTTTCGTTTGTTAATGATGATTAAGCAATCCCATATTTTTGGTCGATCTGTTTTCTCATAGTTGAGTTTATTTATTGTATTGAAAATCATTTGTAAGGGGGTTGAGTTCTGGGAAAAGTGTGGAAGAAAAACTCAGCGCTTCACTATACAGTTTTGGCATTGTATTAATGAAATGATGCAGCTTTGATTCATGAGATTCATGTGGTATGAGTTTAGCAGATGTCTTTTCTTTCTGTTTCATATGTATCTTGTTATTTTTTACCGTTCATTAATAATCATTTCTAGTTGAATGCTTTTAAGTAAGAAAGGTAGAATCCAGTTTATTGCTCTGCCTTGGGAAAGCATTCATGCTCTGTGTGTCTTCTTCTGTTTGAAAATGATTTCATTTATTATGCCCTTTTCAGCCTTTCAACGGTCTTTCCACTCCATATTATTTCAATTTGATTGCTAAACATCCTACCTATCTTTCCCCATGAAATACTCTGTGTCTTCGATTTAATTTCTTGCTCATGCTGTCCTTTATCCCATACAACCCTGAAAATTCAGTCATTGATTAAATTACCTCTTTCATATTTATTTACTAGCCTAAAATCAGTATCTATTTTGAGTCATCTCAGACCCTATTGCTTATTTTTACTGAGTGTGACCCGGAGAGAGCCCTCTCCTGTCCTCGTAGGGCTAGCTACGAGGTTGAGCATGGTTTGATGTTACCTTGAATTATGCCTTCTTTCAGCCTGAGGTAGATTTGAGCTATAACAAAAAAGATATATGATATAGTACAAATACAAAAGACATATGATATAGTGCAATTAGTTTTGAATATCAAAATAAAACTAGCGCAATCATATAAGAGTATGAACTAAGGTAATGGAGAAAATGTAATGCAAACAAATGAATGCAATTATTGACCTAAGGAATGATGCGGAGATAAACTAAGTGCATGAAAATGATGGTGTATGGTATGCTATGATGAGATTGAATGCATGCAGTGGGGAAATGAAAGGAGATAGCATACAAGGATGAAGAATGATGGTGTTAGCCACCTACAAAATTTTGAAATAGCAAAGAGGTGGCTAAAGTTGTTTCTAAGCCTTCAAGAGATACATTTCCTATGAAAACCTATCATTCTTGAAGCCTCCATGTGTTGTTTGTCTTTTGAACATCCATCACTACTGTTTCCATTTGAAAAACCTCACTATTTGTGAAATAAATTTGCTTAGAAAAAACCTCCATTTTCTCTATTTTATCCCTGCAAATTCCCCATTTTCAGCTCCTTTTCCCTTAACAAAATTTCCCCAAAAAACCCTCAAAATTCCCTCCTTAGCCCTCTAAACCATCAAATTACCCTTTTAAAACCTTATGGCTCCTTTCATTTGGTTTAAAAATCCATCCCTTTTTCCCTTTACCGGAACCCACCATTTAGCCTTAAAACTATGTTTTTGGCCTAAAACCCCACTTTTTACCTTATAACAGGCTTAAGCCCCTTTCAGCCTAGCCCTTAGCCCCTTATCCGCATATAACCCGCGCTCAGGACCAGGTGCTAAGCCCCGAGGCACTAATCGCAATTGGAGCTTCCCTTTGGCCTTTTCCTTTTGTTAAATTAAATTTTCCGATGCGATGACAATTTGTTCTATTGGCCATCCACGGCAATATTAACCATTGATCTTTACAGATCTAACGGCCAACACTAATTTCTCACCGCGCCCATCACACCTTTCCAATTCCCCTCCAATTGTATATCCACCATTGATCCCTTTCTAAATCCAACAGCTGGCGCAAAATCGCATCACGCTAACCAAGAATTCCCACTCTTCTTTCTCCCCGATGGCCGACTCTCTGATTAGATCCTGGCCGTCGAATCCACAAGAACCAACGGTTGGGATTCGTCCGTGCTTTTGTTCACCAAGCCCATCATAGCTCTACCGATTTAACCTGGACCATTGAATCCACAAGAACCAATGGCCCAGATTTAGTCGTGCTCCACCTCTTGTGCCCCCCATCATTCCCCCTCCGATCAAATCTCTACCATTGATCTCTTTCATGATCCAACGGTCTGCACTAAATCGAAAATCACAAGATATTTTGCCCCCTACCTTTCTCGGATGCAATTAAATCTCCGCTGTCCATTCCGCCAGATCTGACGATCCAGATTGCATCGTGCCCCACCTTCCCCTTCCACCGTTTCACTGTTCCGCTGATCTCTAGCTTAATCTCTATCGTCCATCCCAATAGATCCAATGGTCAAGATTCGTTTCGCCCATCCATCTAACCTTTTTCCCTTTGGAAAATTGTTTCTTCCTCCTTTGATCTTGACCATCCATTCTACAGATCTGACGATCCACAATGAACCCACCTTTGACTCTCCCACATGTTCTGCCTGTGCATCTTTCCATATCGCGCTCCATCTTGCACCGTCAGATCTCCCCAGCCTACATCCAATGGCTGAGGTGCATATCACGTGATTTTAGTGTCCGACAGTTAACATTTCAAATTTACGCGATAAAGTTGGTTTTATAAGGGACATGTGTCAGGCGGAAAGGTATATCGTGTTTTTTTGGGAAATTTTCAAAACGACTCCAATGTTGTGTGAAAACAACATTTTTCTTCTAAAAACCACCCCTCCCGATATAGGCCTTCATTAAACCCCAACCGTTCATTTAATCTAGATCAATGGCACACATTTCATCGCGTTGCCATCCATATTATTTTCATCGGAGCATCCAATGCTTTCACCGGAAGATCTCCACCGTTGATCTCTTCCTCATGATCTGATGGTCCACATTCAAATAAAATTTTGCGCTCTGGGTCCCCCCACCAAAGGCTCTGATCTCCTACATTTTAGCCCTTTTCCTTTGTAATTCACCCAAACACTAAACTTTGTTGTTTTGCACTAAATTTATTTCATTCCTTCTAAATCTTCCAAACGACCCCGCCAGTGAATCCTGACCATAGATCACCACCATCTGATCTAATCCAATGGTCTATAACCATTCGCGCACCAAACCTCCATCAGACCAGTTTCTCCTCCATTTTGCACGGTTTTCAACCGTTTTTCGCCTGCATCCACCATGTCTGTCACTATGCCTCCATCTTCCACAAGCCTCCACAGAATCCACCTCCACTCCCAGGGATTTTTCTTAACAAATTTTATTGTGTTTTGAAGGGTTATAGATGGTGAAAACCGTTCTTTCTCACAGTCACTGTCATGGTGAGACAGAGTGCAGAGAAAGCTTATTCAAAGCCAGGGATCACAGGAAAGACTCCTGAGAGGGGTTTTAAACATGTGTTTTTGTAAAATATCAGTGTTCAACTCTGTCAAAAACCTCCAGTGCCATTAAACCTGCATATCCACAGATAGAGACAGTCAACAGAAGCGGAAAAGAGTATAAGTGATAGTGTAAAGAGATTTAAAGCCCATTATTGAAGATTTAATGCTTTAATCTAGTTTTAGAGGGCGAAAATACAGATTGAATATTTTATGAATGACCTAGAAGGCCTAATAAGGCCTAAAGCACATGAAACAAGCCATATCAGTGTTTCACATCAGTAGAATGTTCTTTCCCAAGAAAGGACAAGTTACCATAGTGTTTTTAATTCTCCACCATGTTCCTGAGAAGATCACCACCCTGACAGTAGTCCTAAGATTTCCAGAGCATTAGTTACACAGTATGGCAGGCCTGAAAGTCATTCATCTTCCCTACTTGTCCTAGAGTACAAACAGAGTACAAAAAATCTAGAAAATACTTCAAGAGACATACTTGGAGTTATTATTTGCCTATCGAAGACCTATATTTCATCCAAGGGGTACTGAAAGTCAATACAGGGGTATTAAAACAGAATGGGCCTCGAGAAATCTTCTTCCTCTGTTTTAATAGTTCATTTAAAGTTCTATCTACCACTACTGTCTCTCATTCAGCTATAAGAACTCACAAAAAATACATTGTAAAGGTTGTCGTTTGGATAACCGTGAATTGTAAGCTATTTCTTTGAGATAGAGTTTTGTGTGTATTAGTTGTAACATAGGCTGGGAGATGATTTCTAGTTGATATCAAGTTGTTGGATAATGATGTATGTGACTGGTTTTTTTCTTTAATATGATAAGCATGTTCATTGGATGCTGATTTAAAGTAGCGGTGATGTGTTCTATCTTTGTCAATGTTTTCCCTCTGTTATTCATCATATATCATTTCCCTGATAAGAATCAGTAATCTTGCTTAGGATATACTGCTGTAGAGTACCCTAATGCTTCTTTCTCTTCTTATCCTTGATGTTTTCTTCTAATTGTGTGATCTTAGAGCAAATTCAAGATAATTTAACCAGTACAGTAGTTCGTTCTCCCTGCTTATTGATGTATGAATTTAGAGTTTTCTATCAGATGTTCTTGTCTGGTTTTAACTGAAAGAATTGGGATATTGGGAGTTTCAGAGCTGGTTCTGTCTCACTAGGGTCCTTTTCCAGCAGTTTAGCTTTTCCTTAGATCCCTTAAGTTGAATGTCAAAATCATTGAAAGTTAAAAGTATTTCTCTTATCTTAGACTTTCACTTTGTGTCAAATCTTAAATGTTTTCTACTGTCTGAAGAGTTAACCTCATAGGAGTTTGATCATAGACAGTTAAGGCATGCTCTGTCCCTATATTTGCTAATAAATAGTCACCTTGGAAGGTCTCCTTGTCATTCACCTTCATTTCCTTATCATTTCATCCCATTACTATCATCTTAAAAGATCCTTTGTTTTATATGATTAGTCCATTTGAAAGCCTTGGATATTGAATTGCAAGTAAACCTTTTATGACCTCATTTCCCAATGGACTTGAGTTTTCTTTGAATTGTCTCCCCATTGCCAAAAATCCTTCTTTGCCCACTCTTTTTATTATGTTGAACCCTGCTTTCATGTTTCCCAACAACCAAACAAGAAAAACAAAACAAAACAATAAACCTTGTGCCCTATAACTAGCCTAATACCTTAAATTGAACTTCAAAGATATATATTTCTTTGCCTTCAAAGAGAGATCCCTCTATGGGTTCAGGAGGGCTAGATCCTGAGATCCAAAAGTGTTTTGATGTTATCTTATCATTTGGTATTACCAAATCTTCCAAATCATAGGAACCCCAATAGATGGCACATATATGCATGGAGATAATGCAAATTATCGAGGCAGACAACATGATGATGCATGGAGGTAATGCGAATAATGGAAATAAACATGGTCATTAAAACAAAAAATGAAGGAGTTGCATAATGAAGGACTAATGTACACCATATACTAGCACGAAATTCAAATAAAATACATGCATGAACTGGTCAAGTGGGTTGATGAATAGTTAGAATGTTTTCAAACGAATTTATATACCACTATGTAAAACATATGAAACCATTTCCACCATTGGCAAGACCATTTATGCCATTGAAAATACAATAAATGGCCATTGAAAAGGTATTAATATTGAATTTTCACCATCATTTCCATCCAAGAGGCTCAGTGAGAAAGGGAAGCATGCAGTCAAAGCACGTCCCTATTTTTACAACCCTGTGAAAAAAAAACAAAATGAAAAGAAGAGATAAAATGCAGAAGAAGGAGGTGGAGACTATAACAAAGAGGAGAAACATAGTGATAAGGATTTAACTGGAGTTTTCAAAGCCACGAATCTGGAGAACTTGTCGATCAGCCATGCACCAGGAAGTGGAATCTCGTGAAAGTGAAGGTAAGAAATAAATATGTATTTTATTGTTTAAATAATGGTGAATAGATTTTTGGATTGTATAAACAAACTGAGAGTTATAAAATGGAGTGATCTAATTCGATTTGTAAGCCTGTCATTACGTTGTGATTCGTATTGACACCATTCAAAAATGTTTTGACACCTTTCAAAACTACTCTTCCATCAGTCAAAGCAACAAAATATTACGTTGAGTGAATTAATAACTTAAGATTTTAATGATATTTCCACTAGTTGAAACTTCAGTTAAACTGGAAAAATATCACTAAGGTCAGAGAAGAATATCACAACGGTTATTGCATAATAAAGGTAAGCTCAACATGTCCTCACATACAGTATTTCATTTCAAATGGAAAATAGAGAGTGAAGAATTCCAATTGAATTGCATAGTGAGGTTGTATTTAACTAAGTGTTGTAATAGATTTATGTTTATCGCACTCATTTTAAGGATTCGAAACATATTTTGTGTGAAAAATGGAATTAGAAGACACATATAGACATAGTTTTATATTTTTATATGGCAGAGGACAGAGTATGAAGAATGATTGAAGAGAAACAGTGAATCTATCATGGAATTTTTGATGATATATTTGATTTTTTCTTTTGTATACACAGTGAGTCTGAATGCAATGTTTTGGAAAGAATTTTTATATGAAATAAATGAGTGAAAAACACTGTTGTATAAAAAAAATTCAATTTTTTTTTACACAGTAAATTATTTTTTACAAAATGGAGTCAAAGATTGTTTTTTAAGGAGAAGAGAGAATTAAATCGAGGGTAGAATATTAGAAACATAAATTTATGTTTTCTTAAAACCTCTCTATCAATTCATTTTTTTATTTACAGTAAGCTCACATTCTTCAATAAGAGAAAAATAGAGGATTGATTGGCAAAGGCAGTAAAGCAAAAGGGAAGCCTACTACTATGATTACATCTAGTCCTTAAATTTCTATTTACAAGATGAAGTTAATGACGGTAGATGGTTATATAAAATTGTTTTCAGACCAAATGGCTTCAAGAGAAAAACCTAAAGACTTCCAAATTGAACATTGGAGTGGGGAAACATTTGAAAAACTCTTTTAGTCGGGGTTTATATGTTTTCTCCAAAATTTCAGAGGTCACAATGAGAATGTCACAAGAGAATTTGTAAACAATTACGGAACAGAATGAGACCATGGTGGGTATTTTACATATCCCTTTTGTGGAGCGATAAAAAGGTGTCTTTGTAACTCCTAATTACCTCACATTAATTGTCAACCCAGGGACGACTTTTTATTTCAAGAGTGTACTCAGTCTGAGGCGGCTATTTACTCAAGAGTAATGTTTGTAAAGATGTAGTATAGAAATACAAATGCAGAAATAATAAATGCTTGAAAAGAAATCTGCTTGAAAAGAAATCTAATTACAAATGACAGAAATGTAAAGACTACACTATAGCAACCTTGCTAGACATCGATTAGGGACGCAGTAGTAATAACTCTTTTCCCTAGAAATCGATGTGAGATGACCAAATCTGGGGACCTGGAATGATTAGCTCTACCCTCTACAGTTTAGAGATCTCAAAGCAAGTGAAAACAACTCAAAGGAAATGAAATCTAAAACGCAAACTGGAAAGGAACAACAATCTAAAAGAAATGAACAGGAATTGAATAGCAGCGTAAAATAAACAGTGAATTCAATTCATAACCAAGCAAACTAGATTTCTACTCTTTAATCCTGTCGACAGCCACGCAACAATAAACTATCGTAATTCATAAACAAAAGGAATAACAACTGGAATTAGATACAGAAAAACAACATTTTATAACAATTGAATCATGAATCATGCTTCTTGTAAAGAATGGAATAACAATGACTCTGTATTTGATCCAATTAGAAATAACTCAATTCTTTAATTGTAATAAACGAACTTCACACAACAGAAATAAACTAATAGAAATACAAACAGCAGATCGCTCCACCAGGGCCGGGCCCTCAACCACCGGTGAAGCGTTGCTGTGCTTTACTCCAGCGCTTGAGAAATGGAACAACAGTGAACTCTTTTATTGATCAGGCATTAATAATGTTTACAAACAGCTCACACTCTCTTAACAAGAGCCGATGCACAATTCTGCAAATTACAATAAGAAAAGTCTCTCCATCCCCCATACACAATACATGCTTCTCCTTTTATAATCAGAAGGAGGAGAAATTAAATAGCAAATAGGATCTCTAATAATAATATTGAATTTCTTCCAACCAATTGATCAACAATAAAATAGATTTACATCCATCTTTCAACAACAGCAAGTCGAATTTGGCTTTGTAGCCGAGATTTGGAGGACGGCCGCAACCACAGATCTGAGAAAATCGTGCTCAAAGAACCCTGCGTTTCTCTCAGTACAAGCCGAATTTGGGCAAAACATTCTTTCGAAAAGTTAATTGGGTCCGTTCTGAACAAAACCCATGTTCCGGATTTTCCAGATTCGTCTTCATTTGCTCAGAATCTCAACCGCAAAACTGTCACTCCTTATTCCAGCGCATTTCCGAGTTGGCACTTTTAATGATCAAATCTTCAATCTGGAAATTATCTTGGAGGCTAAAAATGGTGAATAATGTTATAACCAACTTATTAAAACCATCATTGATAAAATAATTCATAATAATCAATTTATTAGAAATAAAGGAAGATAAATAATATTCATCCATAAGAGCATAAATCATTTATAAAATGGATTTAAATAATAAATTATAATAAATGACGTGATGAAGAATGGTAGAAATGGGTGGAATAAGCGTTCAAAAGTGATAATAATAATGGCATATTAATGGCCCAACATACCCCCACACTCAATATGTTGCATGTCCTCATGCAACGAAAACCTGAATATATTGCATGTCCTCATGCAACCCAAAGACAAAAACCCATGTGTTAACCAAGCAATAAAAAATATGTTCATCTTAGATCATGAAATGGATAGAACAAATGAATTCTTCCTTAATTAATTAATATTCACTTTTAGTAATCTTGATGAAGGCATAACAATTTTTATATTGACATTCAACTATATGTATGAAGTTGCAGCAAAATATGATATAAGTAACAGCAAACTTCATTAACCATTTTCTCAAAAACTACAAACCAGCTTTTGTTGAAATTTGGCAAGTAAATTTATAATATATGAATGCCTTTATGATCCAAAAATCAGATCGTTTTGATGCACAGATCATGAGATATAAACAAAATGGCTGTAGGTGAGAGTGCATGATTTCCGAAATTTTATGAACCAATTTATCTTGAAATTATCTGGGTTTGTATTAATGATACGTCTGTGTTTTCCAGAAATCACAAGAATTAAGTTCATGGTTTTTTAAAAATATTATGGAAATCAATTTCTGCATTGTGTAAAAATGAAATTGTATACCTTAAATGAGAAAGAAAATTGAAAACATCCATCATGCGTAGCAATTCCTCCCCCTCTCTGAAAAATTAGCATGCCCTCATGCGATGCTAGAAAAAATTGAGGTGGTTGCTACCAGCTGTTGAATTCTATGCTTGGTGTAAAACAACCTGGAATAAGGGAGGTGGTGAGAGTGAATAAGAATAGCAATGGATGATAAAGAAGATGAATAACATGGTCATAAGAAAGAAATGAATGAAAGGAACACTCCCCCATACTCGAAAATGATATGCCGCTGAAAAAGGGAAAGTGGTAAAGATGTGGAATGAAGGATGATAAATAATGCTCAAAATGGATTTTCATGAAATTCTCCTAAATTCGTAATAAATCAGAAAATTATGCTATTTTACCTCAAGTTTTACCTCAAAAAATGTGGAATGACATATATGGACTGGCAGTTGTTGAAACTGATGTAGGCAGAGTTGGTGCTGAAAGTGATGCAAAAGGTGGAATCTAGGTAAGCACATCATGTCTGAAGAATTGTTCACGTTCGCGAGTTGCTCAAGCCTCTTCTGTTAAGTGCAGTAGTGTGGTCATGCTATGAATAGAATTCTGCCCATACTTGTTGTTTTCCTGCAAACAAAGCACTATTTGGCATACAATGTTCTTGAATCCATAGTGTTAGTTTTGAATAGAAATAGATAAGATGCATGCAAAACTTTCAGTCAGAAAAACTTTTGTCAAATCAACAAGTTATGGCAGAGTGTAGTAATCATATCGCATGCTATCCCATAATGCATACATTCCCCCTCAAATTGGAAAAGGAATTCCATGACCATAAAGCGTATGAGAGGTGTTGTGCTGAGAGCAAGGCAAGGGAATGAACAATATTGCAGTAAATAAAGCAAAGTACACACATCAATGATAGGACAGCGAGAGTTATGGTTATAATGAGAGCAGAGTTTGTAAAGATAGTTATGAATAAGAGATAGGATGCTTTGAATTGATGATAGGTGATGAAAAAGAGAAAAAGAACAACAATATGCCAAAAAGATGCTTTACTGATAGTATGCTAGCTGAAAATGATGTGATTGATCATAAAACAATTTCTCATGCATAAAGGTTCAAAACAGGGAAAAAGTTAAGGAAATAACTTCTCTGATAAAAAGAAAAAAAAATAAGAAAAGGGTATTATAATAATAATTGATGATAAGATATAACTTCAATACCATAAGCAGAGCCGTTGCTGCCAGCAGGCGTCCATAGCCTCGGCAGGGTTGCTTTTTAACCCATATGAGCCAGAATCCTCAATTTATAACTAGAGAGTTACATTGTTGTTCTACAGAAGAGATCAATGTGCTGGCGTGGTAACCCGATAACCACACTGCCATTCACTGGGATGTAGCAAAAGTGATCAGGCCGGCTCGTGATGAGACCTCCTGTTCCAAGGATAATTGGGCTATCCAATGGATCATAACCCTAGTGTGGTGGCCATAATGGGAATGTCACTTTGTTACAGCCTTATGAACATGGTAGGCTGGCTCGTAATGAGACCCCCTATCCTCCATCTACGAACAAAATTTTGTTATTATTACACATTTTTATGATAAAAAGAGAGAGGCTCAGTACTCCTTAAGAGCAGGGATGGTGGAAGAAGTTGAACATGTCAATAGAAAAATATACCCATAATCTCATTTATTACAGACAGAGAAGATTATAATCCAAAAGGGTGGAACCAGCATGGTATTAAGATGATCAATCAATATCATGTTCAACAGAAAACAATGCAGTAAAGTAGTATATAAATAATTGTGTCCCTTTTGAAAATAAGCTATCATCAAGGAGTTGTCCTGTTAAAGATCATAACATGAATGATATTAGCTCGCTTCAATAGAATCCATAATTCTTGTCCTCATAAAAAATAATGTACTTCATGCCATGAAGGGGAATCAGTAAAATGTGGTTGAGATGAACTAAAAATAATTCCACAAGAGGAAGGAAGGGTTGCTCCCAAAGTGTTGCTTCTTTGAAGGAACAGCAAAAACACTCGAAAAAAGTGTTGTTCCTTGTAGGGAACAACAAAGGAAATGCACACAAAAAAGCAAAAATACACACAAAAAAAAGTGTGAAAATGCAAATGTCGTTCCTTTGGAAAAAGGAACAACAAAAACACTCAAAAAAAGTGTTGTTCCTTGTAGGGAACAACAAAGGAAATGCACACCAAAAAGAAAAAATACACACAAAAAAGTGTGAAAATGCAAATGTCGTTCCTTTGGAAAAAGGAACAGCAAAAACGCAAGTGCCGTTCCTTTGGAAAAGGAAAAGCAAAATGGACAGTCATACAATGCAAACATGCAAAAAAACAAATTAGCTGTTCACGGTATTGATGCTGAGGATGAGTTACACTTTGAATGAAGCAACACCTGAAACACAAAATATAAGAGAAATTAGAAAAGAAACAACATTTTAAAAAACAATATGTCAATTAAGTTACAACAGCTATGATATTATGTAAAAAAATGATCTTTTTGAAAAATGTTTTGGCAGCAGTGACAAGACATGAATCTTTAAATGGAAATCAATTCTTCATTTCTTCTATTATGAATCCATTGGGTAATGAGTTGGATGAAATTCCTTTGTTTTATTAAAATTTGCTTCAAGAATCACTCGTCCATAAATTGACCTTCTTTATTTTCCCAAGACCTGCAAAAAAACGAGTGTCTACCTGCAAGAAAACATTAAATCATGGAGAAAGAGAGGTGCGCGGACTCCCCTAATCCAAGAATTATGCAAAAAAACTAACAAGTAGTTACTCTGTAGAACAAATCCACGGAGAAAATAACAAAGTAAAATATATTTGTTACCTGCGGGAGAGCAGTGGCCAATCATGCTAACCTGCAGTGTTTTAGTCACAACTTCTTTGTTTTTTGTCCAAATTGAGTGATTCCAAAGCCAAATGAGAGCTAATTAAAATTTTAATCTCCAATAGCAACAGGTTTTAAAAATTCAATGATATGATATGTCAATTTTACTTAGAACAACCTGCATAACAGAGTCATTTTCGCTTACCCCACTTAGAACAACAGTGAATGTTTTAAGCATAGATTCTTCGTTTGATGTCGGATTCGAATGATTCAAATTGGAAATAAAAGTAGATTCATTTATTTATCTCCAATAGAAACAGGTTTTGAAGAAAAGAAGAATTGATATGTGAAATACTGTAAGGAACATCCGGAAAAACAGAGTTTTAAGGGTGCTGATTTACGATAGACAGTCAGTATTTTGATCATAACTTCCCCATACGATATCAAAAATGAGTGATTCAAATTGCATTGGAAACTAGATTCATAGGGGAATCTACCATAGAAACATGTTTTAAAAATATGGTCATTTAGGCCTCCAAAAATTGACTGTCCCAACTCTCTTCCTGAGCTGCCCGCTAGACATCTGGTCAATGTTTTGGTTCTAACTTTTTCGTTTCAAATCCAAATTGACTGATTCAAATTGAGTTAGAAAGTACACATCAAGGGCTATCTATGGTAGAAACAGGTTTTAAAAATACGGTCATTTAGGCCTCCAAAAACTGACTGTCCCAACTCTGTTCCTGAGCTGCCCGCTAGACATCTGGTCAATGTTTTGGTTCTAACTTTTTCGTTTCAAATCCAAATTGACTGATTCAAATTGGGTTAGAAAGTAGACATCAAGGGCTATCTAGGGTAGAAACAGGTTTTAAAAATATTCATTTTTGGTCCCTCAAAAGATGACTGTCCCGACTGTTTTTCCAGAAAGTTCATCAAGCCCGCAAGCCAAAAAAATGATATTGAAGCATCTTTTCAAATTGGTGATAAAAAATGAATATGAGTGTTTGTAGAGCTATTATTTCCATT
Organism: Pinus albicaulis; assembly: GCA_034641835.2. Classification (NCBI taxonomy): domain Eukaryota; kingdom Viridiplantae; phylum Streptophyta; class Pinopsida; order Pinales; family Pinaceae; genus Pinus; species Pinus albicaulis. Next base: position 1,586,666,246 of record CM076570.1, read on the forward strand.
ATAATTCATCTACATACACAAATGAATTAAAAAATTATCACCATTATTGATTTGCATAGCATGTTGCAACAAAAAACAACTAGTTTTACATAAAAAACAAAATGCATTTATTTATTCCCTTATTTATTTTATGTTCTATACTAACCTATTTTGATTTGAAAAATGAATATGACTACGTATATGAGTACTTCCAGTGGAGCCATTTTCAAAATAAGGCTTCATGTATACACATACCCAAATTTGAAAAATGCATATTAATGAAAATTAGGGTATGAGAAGCCAACTTCCCTTGAAAAAATGGTATCAAAAATTGTTGAAGCATAGAGTGAGGATGCAAACACGTGATGGAGTGAAACCAATCTTCAATATATCCGTTACTTTCTTGATTTCCCATCATACCATGAATTTCTTGAGCTTTTAAAATGGTTTGTTGGTGCAACCTAGAAGAAACCTCATTTGCTTCCATAGCTTCTACAATTTTTGAATTTGAAACATTCTGAATCTCATTGTAAGTTTTCTCTAATGGCGCATGTGAGATAGAATGGGTGGGAAGGGTGTGTAAATTTGGCAGTTCAACATTGTAAGCATGTTGTACTGGTTTATTGTGGTGAGGGTGTGGAATTAGTTGAGCAGGAAATTGTGTATGGAATGGAGCATTCTGATGATGTGTTTGGTTGGGTTGAGTGGATAAATTTGATATGCAAGCAGGATGTTGTGAAAGAGCTGGTGGAGAATGTGCTTGTGCTACAAGATGAGGGAGAGTAGTCATGCAATCATAAAGTGAACCGTGCCAAACTTGTAGACAAGATTGGTGGTGGTTATATTGCGATTCGCATGGCTGCTCTAACATGTGAGTATTCCATAATGGATTATGCAAGTAAGAGAATGGAGAAGAAGTGTTTTGAACCATACCTGTTGACCTTGTTGTAGCTTCCTTATCTCTTTGATATGCTACTTTCATCCTAGATAAGGAAGAGTGAGTATCTATGGGATGCTCCTCTTGGTCATGAGTGCAAAACACTTCATCAAATTCTTCATTTTTATGAACTTGCAAAACATCCAATTTTGAGCTTAGAGAGCTAATAAAATCAACTTTAAAATTTTCAAATAAATCATTGATTTCAGCTCTTATGTCTCCTATTCTTGTAGCAGATTTGGAAAAGAAAGAACAAACATCTCTAGAATTCTTACCAGCCTTGGAGATTCCTCTTGAATACTTTATGCACAATTCACAAACATCATCATATGATAACTGAAAAACATCACCTTTTCCTATCAGATTTAAGAGTTCTAAAAATTCATCTTTGATTCCTTTAAGAAGGAGTGTTTTTAAGATCTCTTTTTCCAAATGCTTATACTTTGATTTTTGAAGGTTATAATGAAATCGATCTACATAATCCTCCAAACTTTCATCTTCCCCTTGTATTATACCGAAAATATCTTCATTGGATTTGCAATAGTCTTGGTACTTTTTCAAGAATATGTTCTTCATGTCCTCCCATGATTGGATGCAATTCCCACCTAGGCTCATGAACCATCGAAGAGCTGCTCCTTTTAGAGTAAGAGGAAACACTTTCAATCTTTGATCATTAGTACAATAATCATATCCTCTACAAAGTATTTCGAACTCAAATAAGAATGTATCCGGATCTTCATTTGCTAAACCATGAAAATTTGGTAAAGATGGGGGAATTATGTGCATTTGTGTCACTCCTCCTAGATCTTTGATAGGAAATTCAAAAGTAGAAACGTGAGTCATTTCTTACCATAATATAAGATGTTCTTCATGTGTTTCTTCGAGGCTCCTTTTTCAAATGTTCCTGTCAATCGGTTAGTGAAATGGGTGGTGCTTACATCACCACTTGAATGAAATCATGTGATTCATTTTTCAAAATTTCTATTTTTTCCTAGTCATTCACACAAAAATTCAAACATCTATTTCTACCCAACAAAGCAACAACAAATCTGTTAGGAAAGCGGACAGTGGAGCAGGGCTTTTACATGCTCCGCACGTAGGTTCTTACCTTCTGTTTTTAAGATCCAACTCTTCCCTAGCAGGCACTCATCAGATTCACACTACTCTTTAGAAATGGCTACACTCTCCCCGGCAACGGCGCCAAAATGTGGAGCGATAAAAAGGTGTCTTTTTAACTCCTAATTACCTTCACATTAATTATCAACCTAGGGACGACTTTTTGTTTCAAGAGTGTACTCAGTCTGAGGCGGCTATTTACTCAAGAGTAATGTTTGTGAAGATGTAGTATAGAAATACAAATGCAAAAATAATAAATGCTTGAAAAGAAATCTGCTTGAAAAGAAATCTAATTACAAATGACAGAAATGTAAAGACTACACTACAGCAACCTTGTTAGACATCGATTAGGGATGCAATAGTAATAACTCTTTCCCTAGAAATCGATGTGAGATGACCAAATCTGGGGACCTGGAATGATTAGCTCTGCCCTCTACAGTTTAGAGATCTCAAAGCAAGTGAAAACAACTCAAAGGAAATGAAATCTAAAACGCAAACTGGAAAGGAACAACAATCTAAAAGCAATGAACATGAATTTAATAGCAGCGTAAAATAAACAGTGAATTCAATTCATAACCAAGAAAACTAGATTTCTACTCTTTAATCCTGTCGACAGCCACGCAACAATCAACTATCGTAATTCATAAACAAAAGGAATAACAACTGGAATTAGATACAGAAAAACAACATTTTATAAAAATTGAATCATGAATCATGCTTCTTGTAAAGAATGGAATAACAATGACTCTGTATTTGATCCAATTAGCAATAACTCAATTCTTTAATTGTAATAAACGAACTTCACACAACAGAAATAAACTAATAGAAATACAAATAGCAGATCGCTCCACCAGGGCCGGGCCCTCAACCACCGGTGAAGCGTTGCTGTGCTTTACTCCAGCGCTTGAGAAATGGAACAATAGTGAACTCTTTTATTAATCAGGCATCAATAATGTTTACAAACAGCTCGCACTCTCTTAACAAGAGCCGATGCACAATTCTGCAAATTACAATAAGAAAAGTCTCTCCATCCCCTCATACACAATACATGCTTCTCCTTTTATAATCAGAAGGTGGAGAAATTAAATAGAAAATAGGATCTCTAATAATAATATTGAATTTCTTCCAACCAATTGATCAACAATGAAATAGATTTACATCCCTCTTTCAACAACAGCAAGTCGAATTTGGCTTTGTAGCTGAGATTTGGAGGACGGCCGCAACCACAGATCTGAGAAAATCGTGCTCAAAGAACTCTGCGAATCTCTCAACACAGGCCGAATTTGGGCAAACTGTTCTTTGGAAAAGTTAATTGGGTCCGTTCTGAACAAAACCCATGTTCCGGATTTTCCAGATTCGTCTTCATTTGCTCATAATCTCAACCGCAAAACTGTCACTCCTTATTCCAGCGCATTTCTGAGTTGGCACTTTTAATGATCAAATCTTCAATCTGGAAATTATCTTGGAGGCTAAAAATGGTGAATAATGTTATAACCAACTTATTAAAACCATCATTGATAAAATAATTCATAACCATCAATTTATTAGAAATAAAGGAAGATAAATAATATTCATCCATAAGAGCATAAATCATTTATAAAATGGATTTAAATAATAAATTATAATAAATGACGTGATGAAGAATGGTAGAAATGGGTGGAATAAGCGTTTACAAGTGATAATAATAATGGCATATTAACGGCCCAACACCTTTGAGTATATTTCTGAAGCTTTAGACTTTCCATCTTCAGGTGAATTATCCCACAAGGGATTACATTTTAAAGACAAGGGCTGGATATTTTTCTTGAAAAAAAACATGAAGGGTTCTTTTGATAGATCAAAAGGGATACCAAGGTAGTGGTTCAATGAACCATGGGTAGAACTAGTATTGATAATTCATCAGTTCTTCACCGATGACAATAGATTTAGTGTATTACACCTTTACCATGTCAAGTTACTACAACATATCAAAGGAGATATAAGGATCAATCTGACCTATTTCTTTTACTAAAATTTGATCAAAATGATTGAGAGTATAAAACTAGAGACTAAACCAAAAGAGGCTCAATTTATTCATCAGGGGCTCATCAAAATCCTTGTGGATTTCCAGTTGAAATTTAAGGGGATGGTTTGGGAATATTTATTTGTTGAAAATAAGTTTGTAGAACAAATCGCTGAAAACAAACTTAGACCCATACAGGAAACAAGAAATATTGTGCATTCATCTCTTTATCCTAAAACAAAGTCAAAGAAACATCATGAGACAATTGTGTTAAAGAAAGAAACCTCATTTTTTACTATTTCTAGGAGATAGAAAAAGAAGCATTCAACAGAACTAGAAATACAAGTCATAGAAACATCTCCTATAAACAAATAGGGAAATGAAATCCTTGAAATGATGCAACAGGAAGTGTATGAAAATATTGTAGAAATAAATTCCTATTTTGAAAATAATGAGGTTGAAAATACTTCATTTTCTAAAAATATAGAGGAAGATCAAAACCTTTCCAAAGTTAGAGAATTAATTGATAGTTTGGAGATAAGAAAAATCATGGAGAGGAACCTTAAGGAGGAAAATGACACTTAAAATAACTAATGAGAAATTGGTTAAGGAGAATGAGAAGATAAATGAGGAAATGGGAAAGTTAAAAACCAAAAAAAAATCTTCTCTATACACAGGCATTCAGGTGGCTTCAGGAGAAAAACTCCTAGAAGAAAAAATATGAGAAACAAAAGGTTAAAACCTCCATATACAAGGAAGAACAAGGAAAATACATGGACTCTCTTATGTACACAACACAACATGAAGTTTCAGGATCAGGGATGGGATCAACATCGGAACTCAGACGGTCAAAGAGGAAGAAGTAAGCATGAGAACATGCTTGATCATCAATTTGGGGGAGATGTTGGCCCTCATTTTTTATCTCTTTTGTTTATGAAATACATATTATTTTGCTATATTATCCACATTATTCACCTTATATTGACCCAAATATGCATATACAGGTATTTAAATTGTGTTTTTCAATTATTAGATGTTTTTCAAAAAATTTGAATTTAAGTGCAATTTTGGACAGCATCCGAAATTCCTGTAATGGCCTTATGGTTTGCATATGTACAGGACACTTGGGCTCGAGTTGGATATGTTTCTAGAAAGCTCAAGAACTAAGAATAAGAGTACATCTATTGGCACAATCGGACTGAGCTCTAATAGGCCCGGTCAAAGGCGGTCAAACAAGACCTGTCTTTATGGGGGATCCCTAGAAACTAGTTCAAAACTCTTATTTTGTGGGATTTTCTAGATTTTGCTGGATATATTGGATGAAATTGACTTGATAAGATAATATAGGGATATTTATATTTACTTGAACTATTTTATATTAGTTTTTTAGATATTTTATCTATTTAAGCCTCAACTTTGAAGGTTTGAATAACATAGATGTTTGTAGAACTTGTATGACTTGATATTATTTCTGAGACTTGGATACATAATTGAAGACCTGTTCTATCATATTTTTTGTTGTTATATGCTGGTTGAGCGATTGAAGTTTAAGTATCTGAATCCGCTTCAGTATGCGAGGCAAGGGTGGAGGGCCCCCACACTGAGCTAAGTACACTTCTTAGTTTATTTTGTAGCTGCAATTTCTGAATTAGCTTGTTTATGTTTAATTTTTTTAAACTGATTATTTATGAGTATTGATGAATATAATGATTATTCTTAACATGCATATGAAAGGACAAAAAAATGTCTAATTTAGACATTCTTTCTATCTGATCAAGATCTTCGGTTATAATTCATCTTTACATGCTTTTATATTCTTTTACATGATTACTGATGAACCTTAATCTTGTTTCTATCGTGCATATGAAGAGTCAACACAAAGTTTAAGTTAAATACTTCTTCTATCTTATTAAGAAACGAGAAACTAGAATTCATCTTTTACATGCTTTCCTGAATTCATGTTTTAACAATGGTATAACTGATAAATGAATGAATGATGAAGGAAAATCAGGACCTTTTCAGTGAAGAGCCCCTTCAATTACTGCTTCATATATCTGAATCTATTTTTTAGATTAAGTAGCTTTTGATTTATAATTCATATGGTAATATTGTTAAAGAAGGACAAACCAATATATTAAGTTAGAAGATTCTTCTACTTCTAATTACACATCTAAATTTAGAAATTGTTTAAGTTAGATTTATATTTGTAATATGCATTTCCTTAAATTAGCAATAAACCATCTTCTAATTTGATCACAACATTAACCCATATAATTTGGGGATGCTTCTAAGTTCACCAACCCCAATTGATAATAAATACTTGCATTAGTTTACAACAGTAAATTGGCCCAACACTTACAATAAAGGTATATGTTAACTAAGCATGGTCAATAGAGTTCTCTCCTGCATCATTTTATCCCTTTTCTGGTTTGAGAGAGTAAATTTATGAAAAATAACACTGTGGAGTTTACTTATGGTTTTCTCTTGGTTCCCTAAAATTTAAAAACACAGAGTTTTGCTTTCTCTGGGATCATTAAAAATATACATTGAAAGAACTGATTGAGTTTTCCTTTTTCGTATTTTGAAACTATTTAAATGTGAAAACAACATCCAGTTAATCCTACACTAGAATCGTTAAAATTGAATAGTGCATGACTTGTAGATCACAATAGGACTAAACCACTCCTTCTTAGGGTTTGTTAAAAATAATTCAGAGGAATTATCTGAAGAATGAGCTTACACAATAAGAAAATTTTATCCTCCTCAATCTCGAAAAAAGTAAAGAGGTACTTGGCAATAATGGTGGGGGGGAATTGGGAAAAGGGATCCATGTTTTGTACTTGTTTTAAAAGCAACATGTCGCTCTTGACCATGACACTTTGTCACACTTGTGTCTAGGTTTTTTAATTATTTTGTCTTACATTTAATCGAACCTCATTGAAAATATTTAGTTGGTTTTGGGTATTATCTATAAGTCAAATTATACCAACTCATTTAGAGTGGTTTTATGTGTCCAAGAGAAAGTTCAACCTCAATTCATTTTTCATTCTAAATATTTGTCTCCAATTGGGCTGACCATCCCTGAGTCAGTCCTTGAAAAATATTTATTTAACTTGAAGCGATGGGTTTCGTGTCATAGGCCCTCCTGCGACAGGTTGCTTCCTATCGAATTCAACTTATTATCTAAGAAGTTGATTTTTATGCAGAATTATGATCTATGGATAAACCAAATTCCCTAAATGTGGTGTTATGCATTTAGAACAACAGATTAAAGACTTTGCAGACAATTTTTGTAAGATTAACTATACACAAAAAAGGATATAAGGAATTTCTTGTGATCCAAGTGCTTCAGATTCTCCTTTAGTCGCTTTTGTTGTAGCTTCTAATCCAACTTAGATCGCTAGACTAGTTCCTGCAAATACTATTGTGTAGGTAAATCCCTTATGGGGACAGAGGTGATCCCTCTAGCCCTAGGGTGGGTCTAGCAACAAGAGGACAAGCTAATGTGTTGGTTCCTAGTTAACGAATGAAATATGTTGGGATAGATTGTCCTACCTGTAGTCCAATGCAATTGTCGCATCTGTAATGGTGGTCTCTTGATCTTCGCCCCGACACGTCACGATCCTTCAGCAATGGCACTCAGGTGTCTACACAAATATCAAAGGACAAAAGTAGCATACAAGATAATAATTGCATTCATAACTAGCTAATGATTCAAGGAATATTAAACGTATTGCGTAAGGTAAATCATATCAACACAATATGGGAACCGAACATCAGTCATGTATATATTAATAGAAAGAAAGAGATTTCAACTAGAGCGTTCACATCATAGCCTCCTTCAGAGGGTTCAGTATAAGCACGTCTTGAAGGTTTATCAGGGAATTGGGTCATGGCAAGGACATAAGCCTAATCTCTCTCTCGACAAGGGTTTCTTTCTCTATTCTATCTCACACCAGCTATATTAGACTATTTCAGCAAAATGTTCAGTAATTCGTATTCATCTATCTGCATCAATGTGAGAGAGGTCTATTTATATAGGGATAGGAGGAGGTTGGGATCCCTGAAATGGTGGAAGGGAGGCCTTATCCTTTGGGAGGTTCCCCCAAAATTTGGAAACAAGGAGCCAAAGAAAGGTGTTCGTGGTTATGTAGTTGAACAACCCAAGCTAACTCACTCATGAAGCATTTAGCATGGAAACTTTGCCTCTATATTTAAAAAACATTCCAAAAGTAGCTCAGTGTGGGTAGATAACTGGGACAGAGTGCCAATGGGCATGGGGCTTAGTGTTAATTTCTTTTATCAGCGCGAGGCCATAACTGCCTCCTAGTGCCAACCCAAAGCATGTGTTTTTGATGGTCTGCTCCAGGAATTGTCAATAGAGAAAGTGTTCTCCTCAAGGCAAGGGATGCAATGACACTTTTTTCAGGGCATGAAACTTCATATAAGTCATAGGAATGGCGCTCCAATGTGTGGGATGGGGATTTAAAGGATGGTGAAAAAATGTTGTGTAACAAATGCCCCCTAAAGCATGAGGTGAGAGAGAGAGAGAGAGAGGAGTGAAAGGCTTTATGAGAACGCTTTCAAACCAAACACCGCTATCGAAAGACCTAAATGTATAAATACAACTGATATCTCTGATACATGAACATGTGGCATGGGCACAACCATCCATAATAGAGTACATATATAAAATGAGAACCGAGGTATGGACGCAGCCATCCAGCAGTAAGGATCAACAAATAGACTCAAGTATGGTCACAACAATCCAATAAAAAAGAGTCATGCATATAGTCATGATAAACCAAAATATCTCGTAGCCTGGATCTTTATCAGACAAAACCCAAGGTCTTGCACTCCATCTTGACCCGAACAAGTACAAATTCAAGTATGCAAATATGTGAGATGAATTCGAACATGCAATAAAGTCACCTGATTACAAGCCAATGATGCAAGTTGTTAACAGGCATAAGAGAAACTACCAATAATGATAATGGCTCTCAAGGTACAACAGGTACAATCCACGAAATGTGAATAGTGATCTGGCGTCGAACACCCACAGAACCACTCAATCGAAGGCTAATGATGTGGACCTGTCATCGAATGTGAAGAATCTGCCATTGAGGCATGCAGGCTCCAAGGTACCATAAGGGAGTCTCTATATCAACTTCCTGGATAATGAGCTGAAGTCGACAAGAAGTGACCCAGTCAAAGGAGGCCCACAATGTTTCCCACATCATTGACACGAGATAGAGGAACATGATGATAGTGAATCAGGACCAGCAGAGAATCCGAGGGAGGTTGAAAACTGCAATCAGAAACTTCACTTGAACATATCATTGACACGACTTTGGATTTGGAAGTATTTGACATCAAGGGATATGAGTTCATGATGACGTGTAAAAGAGAAGATGAGAGGTCAAAATATATTACCAAAACCCATGGTGGCAAAAATGATGAAATGAGATGTCCCCAACCTAACATGAATGGAGATGAGTGTCATGTTCAAGAGCGACATACTACTGAAACAACTGAGAACTGGTTCCATTTCCCCCACCATTGGTGGCGAGTACCCCAGTTAGTTTTGGAGAAAAATCTTGAAGGGTTTAGCATATGATTTTCATGTAATTTTTTCTTTCGGAAAAATCCATCCTAGTACATTTTATGAGCCCTATGAAGTAGGAACTTGGTAACGTCATGGTGATGGTGCTCGATGTCATTTAAGTTTTAACGAGTCTGATAAAGGAAGAACTCAACATCTTTTCATGTTTAGAGAGTTTGAAAAGAAGCAGAAAAGAAAACTCCAACAATCCCTTTTTGTAGATAGTCTCACAGATCCAAAAAGGTAGAAAAATGCATCTGAGAGAACCTCTTAGTCATGATAGGCTAAGGTATTCCTTTTTCGTAAATAGTCCATCCCAGCCCAAAAAGGGGTAAATGTATACTGGGTAGATATCGTTTCGCAACCATTTAATGGGTTCAAAACAAAAAGAATCTCGACAATCTTTTCAATTTTAGAGAGTTAGAAAAGAGCTGAAATATGAATCCAACAATGAATTTTTCATGTTTTTACCGAGTCCAAAAAAGTATAAAATAAAACTCGTGACTTCATTGTTGTTTACGTTGAAAAACCGTCGCTACATAAGAGATGCACGTAAAACCCATTTCTCGAAAAACATGGCGAAATAATCAAAAAATACATTTTAAAACCTAATTAGGGTTTGAAAACTATTAATATGCCAAAAATGGTAAAAAATAATTACTTTTCACTTTTACCTCTTGTGAGAAATTTGTTACCCTTTTTCAGTGCAATTTTTGTGACGTCGACAATGGGAAATCCAGAAGACCAATCTCGAATCCTTCAGTTCCAGGTAAGAGCTTACATCCTTCCCTATATTTTGATTCCTATTTCATTACTTGCAACCCCAATTTTGTGTGTATATGTGGAGATTTGGCAAAATATGGGGCGCAACAGTTGGCGTGGGTATGAGGCACAAACTCATGCCAACCGGCCAAAATTTTGAACTGGGGTGCACCAATTGGCACAACTGTTTCTAAAACAGTCACGCCAACCGCGACAGACAATTATAACTTATAAATGTAGAAAATCAGGCCCATTTGAACCAATCAAGAGCTTTGGATTTGGCTAATAAATACCATATGGATGTTTTTTCACGTGTGAAAAGGAAAAATGGTGATTGAATGGAAATAATGAGAACGTAGTGAAGAAGATGAAGAAGCCATGGGAAATAACAGGTGCATGGAAGCTCTTAGAGATTGTGGGCTCAAAATATTCTTTATGACACCATGCCTCAGAGCTCAACCGAAGCTACTGTAGTACTTAATAAGTTTCTGGGACATTGATGAGGAAAAATTCATCATCCATGACCAAGAACTTGAGATTGAAGTCTCAGATGTTTGTTTCATAACTGGATTGTCGTGGAGGGAGGCAATACCAATCTTGACTGGTACCCAGCCCTCAATGGAGAATATGAGTATGGTTATTGACAGGGTGTGTGTAGGGGCAAGGAAAGGATCGGGGAGAAGAAAAGTAGATATCCAAACTATTTCGGATTTGGCACTAAGGGTAGTGTTGCACAACATTACACGAGCTGCAAGATCATAGGCTCTGCATGAGGTCACACAAACACAATTAATTCTTGCTGTGGATTGCATGACACTGACTCTCTACAACTGGGCAGAGGTGGTAGCAATCAACATGAAGCACCAATTGAAAAATAAATGCTTGATCTCATACTGCAAATAAAATAAATCTTCAAAACTTTTCAACAATAATTTTCCTGTGGGAATACCTTGACCTATTGGCTTGTTCACCTACTCCTTGGCATGTTCTCTTATCTTTTTTTCATAATCATTCTGAGGCATTAACTTCTCATTAATCACCATGATATCAGAAAGTCTCTTTTGCCTTAAATTGGTAAATCTAACCATGAATCTAGTGACAACAGTGTTCATTCCTTCACATTTCTCTTCAAGCTGCCTCATTAAATTTATTTTAGTGGTTACTTTCCTAATTTCTAGGATAGTAGATGTCCTGTCATTACTTTTCAATTCTTCAATTTTCTGTCTATTCTTGTTGTTGAGGAAATTTATTACCCTTACTGATTGTTCTAGTTTATCTGCTAAATCAGCTTGTGTATTTTGGATGTCTACTTGTGCTGCCAATAGTAACTCCCTCTGCTCAAAAATCACTTGAATAGAAGGCCAAACATCATGGATGGCTTCAATTACATTATTCCATAGGTAATTTTTAATATATGATATCTGATCTTTGAGAGTTAATTCCTTTTGGAGCTTCTTTACCTCTTCACTCAGTCTGTGGGCATTTTTATCATGTATTTTAGCATCTATCTGAGCTGTTTTGTTTTTCTTCTCATTATTTTCAATTATCTTAGTCAATCTATTGATTTCATTAGTCTTCAAGGAAATCTCCTCCATTGCTTTTACTAGTTGACTGCTTTCATCTATAGGTGGCAACATTGTTGTAGAGGATTCACTTACTGAAGTTTTTGAAGAAGTCATTGGCATTGCACTGGCCAGTGGCTATTTCGGTGCCAATTTTTCTCCTAAAGTATAAGGTACTGCTATATGATGACTGGGATGACAGCGGGAATCACTAGTTCTTTAACTGTCTCTTTTTCTTGGAAAACTTGGTTCATTTGTACTTCCATTTCCTTGATTTGAGCTGTCAGTTGAAGTATCAAACTCATCATTTCATCTTTTTCCTGTTGATCCTGTAAAACTTCCTTGGTTTGAGGATGCTCACTTGAGGAAGCTTGAGTTTTTTCCTCAAGGAAACTATGTCCTCATTTTTGTTTTTAACTAATGCTTCTACTGCTTTGATGTTTGTAGGATCATATCCTACCTGTAATACAAAATCTTCTAAGGCCTTTATCCTTATATCCTTTTCATATAATGAAGCTTTATCCATCTTCATTTGGTCTTGCATATTATAGATGGTATTTTGAATTCTATGAGCACTCATAGCTTTTGTTGTGACTGTGGGATAGAGCATCTCTAATGTTTGGCTATGAAACTCAATCTGATCCAATTCATGGATTTTGTCTGTAGCTACTTCCATAACAACTTTTTTATAGTCAGCCACTGTCTTTGGCACTGGTATTGTGGCCTGTATAACTGACATAATCAATTTTTGAGTTGAATAATCAAATGCTGAGAGGAATATGTTTTGATTACCTAGTTTTTTCTTCAAAAACTCAAAATATATTTCAGCTTTGATTTCCTCATTCTTGAATTTGATTTGCTTGTATTTTTCCTTAATATCTAAATCCTTCTCCTCAGCTGAATGTGAGAAAGAAGCCTCCAGACCTTGTTTCCTTTCCATTATTTGTGCATATTCATTAAATTATTCTCCATTCTGATTTGGCTCACTGATGATTACAGTGGCTACATTGGTCTCTGTCTGTGCAGTGTTGGTATTAATGGGCTATGTTTCCTCAACATCTATTGTTACTTTACCTTTAGCTCTTGTATCCAGTTTTGGTCTCTTGTTGTAAATGATTTTGAAATTTGTTTCTGTTGGTCTTTGCAGTATAAGCTCCTTCTTCTTTGATTCTCTTAGTGAACGTCTCTGGCTATTTTGCAATTTCCAAAGGATGACTAGTATCACTTTGGTTTACTACCCGTGTTAAAGTATTTTCAACCCACTCAATTTGATTAGCAAACTTCTATATTTCTTCTTTGAATCATGGATAAATGGTGTCAATTTAAATTTACCCTTAGCTCACTTAAGATCCCTTATGGATCATAATTCCATGGGAAGCTTTTTTCTAATTTATATTTTAGTAATTGACTTGCCGCTTCCTTTTTTGCATCTCTTTGATTATATATGAATGGCCCTAATTGATTTTTGAGTTTAAATTGGGTCTTTTTCTTGGCTGACATGAAATTAATTGAATTTGAATTTAGAATCTTCCTAATGTATTATAAGGAAAATATCCTCATAGACAGATGCTTAGGTAACTTGTAGGGCAACAAGTTAGAACCAAAAACTCTGGTTTCAGTGAATTTCTCATACAAATACCAATCACCTACTTTGCTTTGCACTAATAGCTACAATATTATCTTCATTTCCTCACTGATTCTAGGCTTCTCTATTTTTGTCAAGATGGTGGTCAATGGATGTACAAACAACTCTGAAAGCTATGAATAATTGAATTTTGTGCCTTCTTTTTTGAGTATAGATGTCTAGAAGACAACTGATAGAGGTTTTCCTTCTATATCCAACTTCTAAAGTGAAATTGGAAAACTCTCTGATTGGAAGAATAGAAACAAGTGGAAAATATAGGAGGTATATATAAATACTCCTTCCAGCTATAAATTAGTCAATTGAGAGTGAATATATCAGCTATAAAACCAGCATCGTCAAATACAACTGAAGGTGGCTGTCATGGAGAAAAGGTGGAAAAAAACCCTTTAATATACTCATCAGTATGCTCATCAGTGAAATACCCAAGTATGAAGGAAAGCATTGAGATTACATGCCTTGAACATTCAGGGAACTTGGTAGTTAAATATGGAGGGTTTAATTTTGGAATTTCAACATTCAGAGGCATGAAAGTGTGCAAAATCATAAACCTTTTAGGAAAGTCTAAGTTAATGTATAACATAATGAGGGCTTCAATAGACAATGGGACTGCTTGGGGGTTTGGTTGAGGCTGCAACATTTGGTTTATTGACTCTGCAATGATGGTAAATAAGACCTGTTTATTTTCATTCACAATAGCTCTTTGTTCAGGAATGTAGTACTGGTGACACAGTCTAATAATTTCTTCACAAGGGTGAGTCAGGGGGACTACATATTTGGGCAGATTGGATTCCGAAATGTGAACTTCTTCTTGATCATCTAGAGATTTTTCAAAACACCAGTTGTGGATATCTAAAAAATTGAACTTAACTATAGGATCATATATTTTGTAGTCAATATCAGCAAGGGGAATATGCTCAATATCAACAACTGGGGGTGGTAATGGGTTGACTATAATTGCAGTATGTGGAGTCATGGCAGGAGTAGCTTTAGGAGTTTTTGAACCTTCAGATTTGTTTACACTCTGTTTTTTAGGGATTTTGATTGGCTTCTGCAAGTTTAAACGGTTTGCGAAGGAAATTTTACTAGAACAGAGGCTTGATTAGGAAAATTCAACAAAATAGACTATTCTTTAGATTTTATGCTCAATGAGGTCTCTCAAATGAAGTTCTAAGGTTAAAAACTGGTCTAAAACAGAAAACAGGGGTTTTTTGAGTTTTTTGAATGAAAATAAGGCTAAAACCTCTATTGCAAAATGATTTTAAGAAGATATAGTGCACCTCTATGGGATTTTTGGTTTTTAGATCTTGAAATTGACCCTTAAAATTGTGAAAAAATGATAATTTTCTTTGAAAATGGTTTGCAGCAGATTCTAGGGTTCCTGGAAAAAAAATTCTAGGGTTTTGCCTGTTTCTAGGTCTTTTGGACAATTTAATTTGATCAATTTCTTAATTTAAAAAGCTTTCTCTTTATTTTGAAGGTTTTTTTGAATTTATTTGTAGGTTTATATCTAAGAAAAATACCTGTTTTTGACGTAGGTATTGGTTTTAACAGGGTTTTTTCAATCTTCTGGTTGGTTTGATAGCTTTAGTGGTTGAACTGGAGCAATATAGCTCCTCAGCAGTATTTTACATCCTTCATTGGTGAATTTAGGAATTTCTGGGCATAAAATGTCTAACTGGGGCTTTTTGCAGCTTTACACAGTAGGGAGGGAAAAAACATTGGTTAAACACGACATATAGGTGGAAAAATTCATATACAAAGGTTTAATTAAACATTTTGATTGTATTAACACTTGGCATTAATTACAGGTCGCATCAAGCGGGAAGCTGTTTCGGAATTAAAAAGGCACATAAAACCAGTGGTTTATCACGTAGAGTTTAAGTGGTAAGCAATTTTAAACCAAACTCACGCGATCGAATGAGAAGGGGCCACATGGAGGGAAGGGGTCAATGCAAAACTACCTATTTCGCATGGATTTTACCTTGGGATGGTCGTGCATGTTGTCTATGCAATATCAATCGTCGACTTTCGAATCAAAAGGTTTGAAGCGAACGGTGAGGATTACTTCGGGAGATGCATGGAGTGGGAAGGTGGGACCGGGGTGGGTTAAGTGCAGCGAAAGGGTTTAATTTTATGAATCAAGTGTTTTAAAGCACGTTTAAACCATAGTTTCATATATTGGCGGGGATTATAATATGTTCAAACATTTTATGATATGGCTGAGGATCAAAGGTTTAACGCATATAATACAAGGTTTTAAATATAATGTATATGGGAACGGGTTTTATACATATAAGCACAATGGTTTAATATGTGGAAGGGTTAATGTTTTATTTTTAAAACATTTGTAAAATGTTTAAAATATGAGGGTGCATTTGTTATATTATATAATTTTTTTAACCTTTTTGAATGGTTTAAAAACTATAGGGAGGGATATTTGAATAAAATTATTGTTTTATACCAAAGGGCTTTATATCTTGGGTTTTTCATTTACACACATGGGATAATATATTTTTGTCAAAAGTTTATAATAGTGGGTTTTTGGGGTATTTAGATATAATGAAATTAATAACTAGGAAAAGGTATTTCTTAGGGATTTAATAAAATATGTTAGAGGTTAATATGAAAGGGAAATGTCAAACAAAAATCTCATTATCTCTAATTATAGTACAAAATCAAGCATTGCTCATTTTCATATCTCTTTCACTAAAACTTAGGATAAATGTGATTTTGTGGGTTTTTAAGAATGCTCATGAAGGGATGAAGTTAATTACTCTAGAGCTACAATTTTACTAAGTAAGAATGTGTGTTTACTTGGGAAAAGGGGTTTTAATGTATGAGTGAAGGGTAAATGATGATAAATGAGGATTTAACATAAGAACTCGGTATTTTTAACTAACCAGTCATAGAACCTTGGGTCCGGTCCCAACAAAAGCCAAGGAAATGCTCTAAGCCTGTTTGACTGATAGATTAGAAAACTGAATACTCATGGGGAAGGTGAAATCAGTGATTTTTCCCGATGATGTATTATTTACATGATTTATCTATTTCTTTCTACCTACCCAACTTATATTTCTAACATTTTTTCTTCATTTTGCAGGTGCATTTAAGCTTGCAACCTTAAAACATTTTCTTTCAATGCATAAAACTATCTAGATCTACCTTATTCCATCCGAGGGCTGAGATTAAACTGTTGAGCTCCTCATTATTCTCTACCTATATACTGATTTTTCAAGTTTAAATTGTTTGATAAATCTTTATTCTCTATCTAAAACATGAAACTGAAAGCATGAAGAATTAAGATTAAGTTGTTTAACTGATCATGGATTATGGCATTTATTGACACTATACACATAATAATTATTCATGCAGTGAAATTAAAAGTAGTGGCATTTGGACTTGCTCACTTTTAGGTCTTATTTCCTTTTTTATTTTGGGGTCTATATTTTTCTAATTACTTTGATTTTTCTTTTAGGACTTTTTACCCTCTTTTTAATTTTTTATTATTTTTCATTTTTTCAAAATATGGGAAAACAACTTGTAGAAAGCAAGGTATGTACATATTTACAAGACTTATCAAAGTCAATTCAAAATTTTATGAACCCTATTATTATAGGACCCTAACAGTGGCTCCACACGGGGATGACATTTCCTGGTGAAATATCAAGAACTCTGAGACTAGTAGCCTTTGAAATTTTACTGTGATGATGCTGTAAATGTCTTCTAATATCTGTAAATTATTCATATTTATGATATTTACTTTTCAAAGATTAGGGCCTTCTCTTCGGGCTTCAAATTTGTTAAGGAAACATCCAATCCAATCTAAACTTTGCAATGTATATGTACAATGATCAAAGTGAATAAAAATTAACTATTGGTTAACTCAGGTGAGTAGTAGTGATTCATCATTCTACCAGTAACTAGTCCTTCTTGTAGATTTGTTCCATCCAATTCTTTCAGAAAGAAAGCATTATTACCTCTATATCCATAAATTACATAAGGTCCTTTCCATAGAAAATCAAATTTTCCATGTTTTCCTTTGTCTTCTCTTCTGGAATCCCATTTTAAAACCTTATATCCTATGTAAAAATCATCCTCTTTAGACTTTTTATCATAGATTTTATTGATCTTATCCTGAATGACTTGAGATTTGACATAAAATTCTTCCATTGTTTGTTGCAAGTGAATACTTTGATTTATCCTTGTTTGGATGTAATTTGTTTCAACCTGTAATTCTTGGATAATTTTCATCACTCGTACACCTAGGGAGGAAGGAAAAATAGCATCCATTCTATAAACTAGTTGGTAAGGTGAAGTACCAATGGATTTCTTAGTAGTAAGTCTATCTACCCATAAGTCAATGACCAACTTCTTATGCCAAGTATTTTTATTGTCTTCAAGTAATTTTTTGATGATATTTACTAGGCTTTTGTTTGAGGATTCAACTAGGCCATTACCTTGGGGGTAATATGCAATAGAGTGGCCTAGGGTAATATGGTATTTGTGGCAAAATTCGATAATTTTCTTGGATTTGAATGCTACTACACTGCCAATATTTATCTTTTGAGGGCACCCAAATCTTGAAAGGATGTTGTTTTCCAAGAAGGAAATAATGACAGTATTAGTGGATTGTCTGGAGGGTATGGCTTCAATCCACTTGGTAAAATAATCAATGGCTGTCAAAGTCCACTTATGTTGGCCTGAAGAGGGAGGGTGAATTTCACCAATGAAGTTTAAACCCCATTTTTGAAATGGAACTTTAGTTGAAATTGCTTTAAATGGAGGGGTAATAATTTCCTCGTACCCTAAAAATTTTGGCACTTATGACAAGAAGTAACATATTTTTTGACATCAACAAACAAATTAGGCCAGTAAAAACCAACTCTCAGGATCTTGTCAGTAGTATATTTCTAGTATAAATGTCCTCCACAATCACCAGCATGAAATTCTTCAAGCATTTTGTCATCTTCTTTCTTTAGTAAACAACTTAGTAAAATCCCACTATGATCTCTCCAAAAAAGTACATTATCTAAGATACAAAATCTTACTGCTCTAATTTTTAGAAATATAGCTTTGGTTCTTGAAAATCCAAGAGGAGCTTGTAAGTTTTGGAGTACAAATATTATATATGTATACAAAAGTGAGTGTGAAAAGGCTTCACTGATCAATGGAGTCACCATCTCTTTCTGATCATCTACTTGAGAAATGAAATTTATATCTAGGGCATTACAATTGGATTCAACCATAAGTCTGGCTAATCCTTGACCTTTAATGAGTTTGGTGGGTTTATTTAAGATAGTGGCAATCCACTTACCACTTCTTCCATCAGGACCATCCTGAGTAAGAATGTCTTTAACTATAGAATTTGGGACATATGCAATAATGTCTGAGTAGAGATTATAAACTTTGAAATCTTTAATAGCCTTAACCAAGGCTAGGGCTTGTTCCTCCATAATGTTGTACTTCAAAGGGGCATCTCTAAGGGCTTTACTGATAAAATATATGGGTTGTTCAAATCCTTGGTCATTTTTCTGCAGTAAAATTGCAGCAATGGTGTGTTTCGAAGAAAATGAAAAAATCATGAAATCTTTCTTAAAATTAGGACTTATTAGGACTGGAATTTTGGTTAAGACATGTTTGATAGAGTCAAATGATTGTTTAGCCTCAATAGTCCATCTAAGAAATGAATATTTTTTGAGCATGTTATTCAATTATCTAATTATCTCAGCTAGACTAGATATGAATTTTCTTAAAAAATTTATCTTACCTAGAAAAGCTTGTAATTCTTTGATGTTTCTTGGTGGGTTGATGTTTAGAATTGCTTCTATCCTAGCAGGATCTATCCTAATTCCTTATTTTGAGAGTATATGTCCAATTAAATTACCTTATTCTAATCCAAATAGACTTTTCTTAAGATTTAAAGAGATGTCATATTTCCTACACTTAATGAAAACTTGTCTCAAATGATCCAAGTGTTCATTATCTATTTTGGAAAACATAGTAATGTAATCTAAGTGAATTACTAAGAACTCATGTATTTACTTTGAAAAGGCTATGCCTATATCCCTTTGAAAGGTTGCTCCTACTTTCATTAGACCAAAAGTCATTTTTACATACATAAAAGTGCCCCAAGGAGTAGTAAATCATGTTTTAGCTTGGTCTTCTTCTTGAACTAGGATCTGGTTGTATCCTGAAAAACCATCTAACAATGAAATCCTTGAGGAACCTACTACCCTTTGTAATATGTGATCCATTTTGGGTAATGGGTAATTATCCTTTAAAGATAATTTGTTAAAATTTCTAAAGTCTACACATAATCTAATTTCTCCTGTTTTCTTTCTTGTAGGGACTAGGTTTGAAACCTAATCAGAATATCTGATTGGTGCGATGATCTGGGCATCATACATTATTTTAGCTTCTTTTTCAGTCAAAGGCAATAGCACAGGGTTAATCCTTCTCAACTTTTGTTTGAATGGCTTTTGATCTTCTTTTATTGGAATTTTATGTTGGATTATGTTTGTATCATAAGATTTTAAATCTTCATAACTCTAAGCAAACACATCTTAATATTCCTTTAAAATCTCAATATATTTATCCTTTTCTTGTTGAGGTAAAATTTTGGATAGTTTGATTATTTTTGGTTTTGACTCTATACCAATGTTAGATTCTTCTATATCAAATCTTATTGGCTCCATATTTGGTTTTCTAGCTACATCATTAGAGTCAAAAAGATCCTTTAAGGGGGTTAAACCTTTAGGTAAAAATTATCCTTAAGATTCAATATGTCTGATTCATCTTCAATAATTTCTTCAATCTCTACTTTCTCTAAGCTATCTATGTCAGCTTGACTAAATCTAGTGGGTTTATCAAACTTAATTTTATTTACGTCTAAGTCATTTAAATCTAATTCACAATCCAAATCTTGATTTATGGTACAATATATTTCTATAATACAATTCTCAAATTCTCTTTCATTGTTCATAAACTTGTAAATCTGTTCATCCTAAGAAAAAATCTACTAATACTGAAGATTATCTGGAATTATTGGCCTATGTTTGACTTTAGCAGTATATCTGGGATGAGATTGGAATGGTAAATTGCATGTACTAGAAAAATTTGGAAGACAATGAGCTTGTATATTTTTCTTTTTAGGTATAACAACAAACTTACATTCCAATAATGATGAGTAATATCTATGACAATGTCTTTATATCTTCTTAGTCTAGGCTTGTAAACATAATAAACTCCATTTACTTTTTTTATGATCAAATCTGAATCTCCCATGATTAAAATTCTTTTTCCTCCTAAGTTTCTAATGATTTGGAGTCCTAGGATAAGGGCTTCATACTCCGCCATATTGTTTGTACATTTTAAATTTAGCATGAAAGCATGACCTTCAGAATGATTAGTATCCATATTTTTTATCCGGACTCCCGATCGTGCTCCTAACTTATTCACTGAACCATCAAAATCTAAATGCCATTGAGATTCATGAAAAGTGTTATCATTGTTTGGTGCTCTCTTTTCAGTTACTAGTTCCATTTGGATTTCATTTGTTACATAGTTGCAAAGGATGAAAGAATCAAGGTCAATTAGTGTAAAGTAAATCGGGTAGTTTATAGATCTTCCAGCACTAATGAACATGTACTTCATTAATGTTTCCCTATATGACTTTTTAGGCTGTCCAAACACTGATATAGTAGCATAAGACATGTCCAATTGTAGAGATCCCTGCAACTTTTCTCCCCGTGAGCGAGAAAGTAGCATACCATATTTTGGTGGGATATCAACTACTACAATATCCATTAATATACTCTTACTAGGGAATTGAAATAGTGTTACACACAAATCCTTAATTAAACCTAAGCATTTAACTTTACAAGAATCAAAAGCAAACAAATCTTTGTATGGCCTTGTAATTTCTAGATTCAAAGTTTCCATGATGGATTTTGGCATTAAGTTATGGGAAGCTCCTAAATCCAACATTGTGTTATGTAGAATTTGATCATGAATAGTGAGACTGATATACAATGGAGGAACTACACCATCAACATGTTTTCCATTCACATCTAGGCCAAAAATCAGCTCTGGTTAATCATCATTTAGATTTATGGAGTCTTCTCCATAATTCATATTTAATGTTTCAATTATGGTTGATTTATACAAGTCATTCTTTACCAATTTAGTCAAAGGAATTGGTATTTTAAGTTTTGCAATTTTTTCTTGTTTGTTGAATTCAAGTTGAGATTTACTGATCTGAATCTGTTCTTCTTTAGTAACTATAGTTCGTGTTGGTTTGTCTTGTTTTTCTACAGTTGTTTTTTCATTTTCAATTGTTTTATGATTCTATGTTTGTGTTTCCTGTGTTTTCTTTTCATGGATTGTTTGTGAAGCAGTAGATGTTCTTTTTGACTTAGAATTTTCAGTAGATGTTTTTGAAGCAACAATTTTTGGATCTGTTGTCTTAGGATCAGCAGGAGGTTTTTTTGGATATAATTTTTTTTTTTTACAGAATTAGAGGCATTAGCAGCAGTAGATATTTTAGGATATTTTGCAGCTTGAGAAAATTCATTAGTAATATCAACAATTTTAGGGCCTGATGCTTTCTTAGGACTAGAAATGTTTTGGGAGGAATTTGCATATTTCTTATTTTCCCTTGGGAGAATTTGCAGAAATTTTGTTTTAGGGGCTTCTACTATTTTCTGACTCTGACTTTGGGAATTTTTCTTAGTACAAGACTCATTGTTTTTCTTGTTTCTAAGGTTATACTGGTTGTGTATTTCATTTATTGCATAGTCATAACCTTGCTTATAATCAAACGATTCACTATAATCTAATTTAAGTTTTTGAAGTTCAAACAATTCTTAATCTTCATGAGTTATAAAAATGGTATTGTTGTCATCAATTCCCATTATATTAATAGTATCCTCATCATCATCATTATTCTGAGAACTTTCAGCATAGTTCTCTTGGAATGGTGGCCTAATTATTTGGTCTGGGGATGTTTCTTTTGCTTTTCCAGAATTCGTATTTTTTCTAAAATTGGGATTTCTAATCTATTGTTGGTTATCCCACTAAGGTCTTCTCTCCATATTATCTAATCTATCAATCACTCTTTCTAAGGTTTTAGCTATAACATCCATTTTTGTGTCTGAATTAGCATTTTTCTTCTTTAATTGTCACTCTTCTTTCATTTCTAAGTCTAGCTTTTGTATCTAGAATGTTGACTTCTACACTTAATTCATCATTTTGCATTTTTTCTAAGGTGTCTGCATCTGTTTCCCTTAATTGGTAAGCCATATCTATGTCAAATCCATCAGGGAATTTGAGCAGAATGGAATAAGGAGTAGGTTTAAGATTTGCAGGGATAGAATTATAGACACTATTATACCTGGTGAAGTAATCTTGAACTGACTCATTTGGAGCTCTTTTTAAAGAATCAAATTCAGAAAAAATCTGGAGGGGGTTCTTTTTATTTTCCCATTTATTTAAAAAAAAAAGTAAAAAATACAGCTAAATCAATTACACTACCAACAGCTAAATCTTTAAACCATTTCTTAACTACTCACGTTAAAGTTTGAGCAAACAATCTCATTTGAACATCTGAATCATCAATTTCATAAATTCCAAAGAGATCTGTCATCTTAGTAATATGTTGTTGAGCAGTATATTCGGTAGTGCCATCGAACAATGGTATTTTATTTTTATAGTCTTGTGGCATATCATGAAGCTATTGTGGTAGGACAAGGGGAGCATATCTTGAACTAAAGGTTGTATTTGAAGTGCTGGAAAATGAGGATGATGTTTTTAAGAAATAAAAAGGTGAACTAATGGATATTAGTGGATGAAGTGATTGGTGGAAATAACACTCTAGGTTGTAAAGGTAGTTTAGGGATAAATGGATCTATAGATGAGTTGGTGGTAGAATTTATGAATGATGTAATAGCATAAAGAGATGAATCTTTAGCTGGAATTATTGTGGTGTGTAATTGAGAAACTGAAGGTATGTTTGCATAAGTCAATAAATGAGCTAATTCAATAGATTCATCAATATCCTTTAGAATATTAACATTAATTTCTTCAACTTTGGTCTGATATTCAGCTTTCTTAGATCTAGAATTTACTGCAATATATTTCTGTTTTGCATTCAAAAATGAAATAAAAGAAGGGTCTAAAAAAATAGTTTTGAAATCACTTTCAGATTTACTTTTAAATAACGAATGTTCAAATTTCATATCAAAATCAATATCTTGCAGACTTTCTAATTCACTTGGTAATCAATTGACTCTTATTAATGAGATTTCAGCTTCTAAATTTATTGTTTTTTTTTTTTTTTTTTTACCAATTCGGTCTGGGTCATCTACTATTACAACAAGCTTAGGATCCAGGTTGGACCTAGTATAATAGACTTTCCTAGAAGCCAAAATTACAATTTTTTCAATACCCACAACCTATAAAAATAATCTTAAAGTAAAAGGATGATTTAAATGATTCCTTTAAGACTAATTTTATGACTGAGGACTGGCTATTTCCCCAGTATGGTCACTAGTAATATTATCACCCTAGTAAATTCTTAAGTTGTGGGATTTTGGTTTTTAGTCAAAGAATACTAGAGGTAACCACAAACCTACTTCAAACTCTAGGATCTAGCCTTCCTAGGGTTCAGAGAGGGCTCTCCCTTTCAAGTTTAGCTTTGTTTTAATTTGAATATTAGCTAGTTGTTAAAGTAAAAATTTGGTTTTGTTCTTTTTGATTTAGTGGGAAATTTTCACTTGGAGGGTAGATAGAGGGAAATATACTTGTCCATTGGGCTATGGATTCTAATTCAAGCTAACAGAACTGGGATCAAGGCCTAAAAGGTCAGATTTTTGTAGATCAAGATAGATAACACTTGGAGATCTTGGGAAATTGGTTTTTGAGATGGTATGATCGAGATAAAGGGCACTTAAGAATCCTTAAATCTAGAAAAGGGAAGTAGAAGATAGAGGTAAAACGAGAGAGGGAGAAAGTAAGAATTTCATACACTGGAAATTAGAAGAAAACAAAGAAATGATAACTAGTTAAAAACAGGGTGCTATTAACATGTCCTATAGTAATATTCCTAGTTATACATTCAGATTTAGAATTAAAACGCAGATTTATGCATGAAACAAAAGAAGATAATAATGACAAGTTTAAGACAATACTTCCCTCT
Organism: Pinus albicaulis; assembly: GCA_034641835.2. NCBI lineage: Eukaryota > Viridiplantae > Streptophyta > Pinopsida > Pinales > Pinaceae > Pinus > Pinus albicaulis. The sequence continues at coordinate 1,586,691,045 of CM076570.1, forward strand.
AGATAGCTTATCACATGGATCCTGAAGTATGATGCCAAATAGGTGATCCAGTCTGCTACTCAAAATCGAAATCCAAAGTGTTCAAGTCAACAAAATATTTATAGTAATCTCCAACAATTTTATCCACACCAAAATACTTCAAAGGGTGAAGTATTTATATAAAATGTTTTACAAAATATCCTAGATGACTTCTAGGAATTAACTTAGGAAAATTAAATATCTTACAACAATAATAGTGACAGTTTTCTCAACAAATTAGCAAGTTGTCCTATTTTATTCAAAATAAATAGAAACTGTTTTAAGATAAGAAGCAGTTGGGTTCTTATGTGTCTTCTTTGCTGGCCTTTTAGATATTTTTCAGAATCTAACTTTCCTACACTAATACTCTTTCTCGCTGATACTCTTTTACTTTAGATACTCTTTAACCTTCAGTAAAGTTGCTTTATGCTGTATAAATCTGTTTTGACTATGAAATCAGCAAACAAATTTTTTCTTCTTCATTTGTTTGCCTTTCTTTCTTTATAGAAAATAAGTTAATACTGGCCACTCCTCATTTTTAGGAATTCTAATATTCTTGATTTTCCTAAAATTCTCATTAGCCTTAGTGTACCTGGAAAATGTGGGCTTGATGACAAATAAATTCTTGATCTTATACTGCAAATAAAATAAATCTTCAAAACTTTTCAATAATACTTTTCCTATAGGGAATACCTTGACTTGTTGGCTTGTTCACCTGCTCCTTGGCATGTTATCTTATCTTTTTTTCATAACCATTATGAGGCATTAACTTCTCATTAATCACCATGATATTAGTAAGTCCCTTTTGCCTTAAATTAGTGAATTTAGCCATGAATCTAGTGACCGCAAAGTTCATTCCTTCACATTTCTCTTCAAGAAGCCTCATTAAATTTATTTTGGTGGTTACTTTCCTAATTTCTAGGATAGTAGATGTCGTGTCATTTATTTTCAATTCTTCAAGTTGTTGTCTAATCTTGCTATTGAGGAAATTTATTAACCTTATTTCCTGTTCTGGTTTATCTGCTAAATCAGCTTGTGTCTTTTGGCTCTCTATTTGTGCTACCAATAGTAACTCCCTCTGCTCAAAAATCACTTGAATAGAAGGCCAAACATCATGTATGGCTTCAATTACATTATTCCATAGGTAAGTTTTAATATATGATATTTTATCTTTGAGAGTTAATTCCTTTTGGAGCTTCTTTACCTCTTCACTCAATCTTTGGGCATTTTGCTCATGTATTTTAGCATCTATCTGAGTTGTTTTATTTTTCGTCTCACTATTTTCAATTATCTTAGTCAATATATTGATTTCATTGGTCTTCAAGGACATCTCCTCCATTTATTTTACTATTTGATTGCTTTCATTTGTAGGTGCAACACTATTGTAGAGGATTCAATTACTGAAGTTGTTGAAGAAGTCACGAGCACTGCAGTGGCCAGTGGTTCTTTGGGTGACAATTTTTCTCCTAAATTAGAAGGTACTGTTGTTGTGATGACTGGATGAAAATAGGAATCACTGGTTCTTTAACTGTCTCTTTTTCTTGGAAAACTTGGTCCATTTGTACTTCCATTTCCTTGATTTGAGCTGTCAGTTGAAGCATCAAACTCATCATTTCACCTTTTCCTATTGATCATGTAAAAATTCCTTGGTTTGAGGATGCTAACCTTGAGGAAGCTTGAGATGTTTCCTCAATGTAGGTATGTCCTCATTTTTATTTTTAACCAATGCTTCTATTTCTTTGTAATGTTCCCAAATTACAACATCTAGCTATCCATGGCTGGAAAACACATTTTCCAGAAATGGAGGCAGCAGGATTTGATACCAAGACTTGGATCCCTGAGATCAATACATATAAGACTAAGATCCAAGATTTGGGATAAAATAAATCCTTCTAAGAAATCCTTCTAGAGTGGTTAAACAGATCTCCTACTACTAGATGTCCTTAGAAAGGCTCGGTGAGGGACCGTAACAATTCTTGAACAAGGAATGGAAAGACATTATTATTTTACAACCATGAGCATATGAATATCTGAATAGCCATCAAATAATGTTATAGTAGAAAAAGAGTACAATTTCATGAGGAAACATCCACTCAAGAAAGGCAATGCAAGCCTCAACAAGACATGTACATGAAAATAGAGAACACTGTTATTTCTGCATAAACCTAGGCTATGAGGACGCAGTATATAAGAGATACTACTCCATATTACATAATAACTAAAATATATGACAATATGTGGCTCAAATAAAGTGGGGGAGAAAAGCTCTAACCCCTGAAAGAAACAATACAACAATCCTCCAAGGGATTAGATGGTATACACAAAATGGAAAAAATGTCGGAGTTGTTGGGTAGCTGAAGCAAATCAAATCTAGAACTCAATAGATAAGGTTGAATATTATGAGAAATATGAATTAGACATTCTCCAATGGATCTTCAAAGTGGAAGGCTGATCCTTACACTTGAGATCTCACCCTCCAACAATACTGCAAGCCCTCACTATAAGTGCTCTATGAAAATAATGCAGTCCAAGAGGGTAACTGCACTATAGGTGGAATAGACTGAATTGGCCAAGTGCCAAGATCTGAAAATAAGCTCCCAAGATTCCAATCTGATCTCCCAAAGAAAGGAAAGACTCTCTCTTTGAAAAAAAAGATATGGAAGAGGTGTTTTTGGAGTCTCCACTACAACACGCTACAGTACAGAGTTATGTTGTTGCGGCAATAACGTTGTCCTGGAGGAGGATGTTTTGGCCTTGAGCCAAGATATGTGGAGAATGAAGAACCAACCTTCAAGAGGCCTATCAATAAGGTGAGGAAATCCTAAACAGGAATTCCTCGGCAATTCTTGGTAAACAACAAAGAATGCACAATGTCTGAATAGACATGAAATGAATAATACAAGCATGAATCTCAATGGCTCTCCTCCTCTCCTTATATAGCAAGTGAAGGCTCTCTTTCCATGGGAGGTGTTGATCATATGGTTAACATTATTCAATTGTGAAAGTAACCTTGAGTGGAAAAGTGTCGAAGGTTATGACTAGTGAGGAAGAATTTAAATAATGGCTGGAGAGAAATGAGGCTAAGCTAAGTCTTGCAGCTGAATAACCAAGCACGTGTCCAAAAAGGGAGGAAGACATAAAGTCTTCGAACAATAAAGCTACCAGGAGAAAATATGGTATAAAAAGTCTAAAACGAATAGTATTATAATATAGCCCGCCTATGTACTATGCACATTGAAATGAGTCCCCACACATGTTATTCCGGAGGGGTCAACGAACGGAGGGGGCGAGAGACCCATACCCCCGCGGAATTGTGGTGACATGTCACGAGGGTGGACACAAGGTAAGGGTTATATGGCAAAGGGAAGTGCGAGTCTTAAGGTCTCCACACTGTATATTTAGTGATTCCAAGGAGAATTCTTTTCAAGAATAATGTTGTTTATGTGGCAGCAAAGGTAAAGTAAAGTCTCTTAGATGAACTGGTATTGAGGCCCGTACCAGTAATAAACTCAGCACGCGGCATACACCCATATGTAGTTAAACACCCAATCCCTATGTTCCACGTGCTCCATTGTTAGTGCCCTTACAGTGCTCACCCCACTTCACCATTCCGCCTTTTTACCAAAGAATCCTCAATCTTAAATAACGGTCCCCTGTTTTTTTACTGCAGTAAACTTATAGGTATTCCGTCCCTCATTTTCCCTCTGGTTCATTTTGTTTTAAAAAAAATTTCATGTCAGTCATGGGAAAGGTCACCCCTAAGAAAACAGAACCAGAGATCCCTCAGGTCTATGAAACCAGAAACCCTCCTGGGTTCGAGCCCTTCATAGACCTGCAAGCTAAAATTTGTGATCCACAATACCCGTTTCCCATCAGAAGTGTTAAACCTGAGCTTTTTAGATGACATACCAAGAATTGGGATCGATATTGGGTGGTTTTATCAGGCCTATACCATCAGATTAACCCCCTGTCTATCTTGTGGTCGAGTTTATTTTCTGGCTCAAATATGCCTCCGACGAACGTCGAGGCACCTTTTTCTTGGCTCAAGGGAATTGGATTTTTTCCCTTTCTCCCGACATTATTAGGCAGGCCCTTCACTTTCCCACTAGCGCGAGCTATACCAGCTTCAGTGAAATGACTTTAATCGTTCAGTTTGCCAAATGTCCATGGAAGTAGCAAAAAGACTCAATTTCCTCTATAACCACCAACCAGGCCATGTCTCTTCCTTCTGCAGATAGCCAGCAAAGATACACTCGCTATGGCAGCTTGGTCGCCAGCTCATCAGCCAATGTTCCACCACCTATTTTAGCAACCACCTCAACTCCATCTCACCAGTGAATATTTTCAGTTCATGATTCGGCCCTAGTGGCCTTTAACTTTCATTTTAGTTTATTACTTCTAAATTTCGAGTGGAATTTACATTCCACTCCTGCATTTTACTTTCTGTCAAAAACTGTTGTTTTATATTTTTGTTTAAAATGGCCATGAGCCTAACTATCAATGATGAGATGCCCACATTCCTCATCATAAATTTTGGTTATTTTTGATAGAGACCTCCAACCGATTACCAGCACGGGAGGAAGATATCTTCTCGCTCATGTTTTTGAGGCTTCTATATAAGCAGCAACTAAAGAGAAAAACAGGTTCCAGATTTTCTGAAGATATTGCTGTGAAAGAATTTTTATATGCTTTTTGTTGAAGCTTTAATAGAAATGCGAAGAGCCCATTGGGCCTCAATGAGAAGGAGTTTATCTTTATTGTGGATTCTGGTCTTGGTGCTTTATAGTTTGTAACTCTGCCTTATGTGATATAGTTTAGCTGTTCATTTCGATATTTCCATTTCTCTTGTATCATGCTCTAGAATGCGAGTGGCTCACTGGTTCTAGTATGAATTTATCACCATTGATACTTATGCTAAACCTGTCTAGCACTTTAAATATGGCTCAGTCATGATATGCTGTTTAATTTTCCATTTCATCCATGTTTCTTCTATATTAAGTGCTATGGGATGTTACTTTTGAATGCTATGGACATGTATGGATTCTTATTTCCATAAGCCCATATCATGTTTAGATATGCCTATGGGATTTCATCTCATTAGTGATTAGTATTCCCTCTATATTTCTTACATAGAAAATGCCATCTAATTTTCAATCTCTATAAAGTATTTTTAGAATCCATCCCTCCTTATAGTAAATTATCTTTAAGTTGTCTGATACATTTATATTGAGGATTCACTCCTTGCCTCTGCATTGTTCCTTTCATTATGCTAAGTCTGTGATTATTCTGGTTCCACCTACATTGTACCTTCCCATTAAAATTGAAGTATTAAAGAGCCTTGTTCTAATAATTGTCTTGGTTATATCATATGTGCCTTGATATATAAGATGTCCTAGGCACTTCTCTTTCACAAATCAAGTTTGTCTCTAAGGTTGACAACATCTTATTGGCACCGTTGCCAGGGAATCGAAGTTGAGAGAAGTTGAATCCCTGGGACTCGACAAAACCTTATTCACTCTTCAAATAGGTGAGCATGGAGAGTTGAGAGTTGTAGATCCCTCACCTTGGCAACTCCACATTCATTTATCAGAAAAATTTACTTGCAGTCCTGGCTCCTTGTAAACCACACCTGAGGTTAGATACGTCTCAGCCAAAGACACCTTCTGTGTCTGACCCAGAGAATATTCTACATAGAAGGAGTTGGAGTGAAAGACAATCAATCCATACTGAGATCCCTGAATTCTCTTTAGAACACTTTCCGTCCTCCTCATCTCAAGTTTCCCAAGTGCAAGGTTCTGAATCCACTGTGGGAGATATTGATTACTACTTAGATAGTGCACCCCGAGGATGGGTCGGAATTAAAGATGAAGTTGATTCAATGGATACCAAATATTACACCTTTCACCCTACTCCTAAAGTCGAAGAGGTTAAGGAAGTCACCTAAGAATCTGCTATTAACAACCCATTGTTTCCGTCAACACTTCAAGCTACTGTCCAATACATTCATATTGTCATTCATACTTCACTTCCACCTTCTCATCCTCCTTTCACACACCAGACTCTTGCACTACCCCCACCTCCTCTAATGGCCAATGTTCCTGGCTTCTTGTTGAATAGATATTCCACCCTAGCATTACCTGAAGTGTTGAACGATATGCCACAAGACTACCTGAAGATCTTACCCCAATTCAATGAGGAAAACGAGATTGAAGCTCAAAAACACCTCGATGTATTCTGCTCATTTGCAGATAATTTTAATGTGGAACATCTTGATGTAGTCTTAAGACTATTCGTCCAATCTCTTGATGGCAAAGCCAGGAAATGGTTTAACATAACGAGGGGGTGTTAGAATTCTTCAAGAGGTTTAACAAACTGTATTTCAACCTTCCTACTGATATGAAACCTCATCAAACTGTGGCTAAAGTTGTTTTCGTAGCATCTTTTGACTCAGAGTTCGGTTTCTCTCTAAGAGAAAGAAAGCCTGCCAAACTGGACAATGCTCAAATAGATGCACTAGAGTTGGAAGCGAATTTCTCTTCCACTGGTAAATCAAAGGGAAAATCAAAACTAGATGCTAAAAGAAAGGGCAAGGAGGAGGTATCTACCTCTAGCCAAGACAGAGACTCAGCTAATGACAGAATTGAGGAAATGAACAAAATGATCAAGAATATTTCAAGTAAGGTGGTCAAACTTGAACTAGAGGCCAATAATTCATCCTCCAATAATTTCCAGAAGGTTCCAAACAGGGGTTACAACCCTCAGTACAAAAAACCACCTCTGTAGATACTACAAAGGGAGCGGAAGGAGCAACGAGATCAGGTACCACACTCTCTGTACCTGGAAGGTTAGGTAGATGGTCCCATCGAAGACACCACTTATGAGTAAGAGGAGGCATACCTTGCTTTTTCAAATAGTGATGAAGTAGAGATCCCATCACCTGAGAAAGAAAAAGTCAATGAAAGCACCAAATATCCTGAGATCGATGACTACTGCAAGCAGTGTGTCGATTTCATGCAAGCACAGTTTAATAGAAGATACGACCTCAGATCTTCTAGGAAGAGAAATCACACTCAAGATTAGGAGGGAGAAACACCTCATGGGGAAGCAGTTGCGTAGAAGGATTCAACCACTCAAAGGACCTCAAAAAAGGTAAAAGGCCTCTTAACGAATCCTTGTAGTCTAGTGATAAAATTCCTTCCTCTTCACAAGTGACTACTCCTCCTATTGTCAAATCAATCACGAAGGAAGTCAAACCCCTTGCCCATAGCAAAGATTCAAAAGATATGTTAGTAGATAAGTCCTCCTTTATATTCATTTTACAAAAAGAAATTAAGAAGCTCAAAATCCCAACCGTGCCCTTGACTGAATTGCTGAAACAACCAGCGTACCAGTCCCAAGTCGCATTGTTTAAGCTTCCCCTACAAGTAGAACATGTCCCAGATAGTCTAAAGCTTCAAGAAGAAAGACCCATATGAAGTATCTTATCAGCCCCTGGTATAAGGAGATTGTGAAGTATCTCCTGACCCTCAGTTTCCCTCCTAGCTGCGACAAGGCTAAATACAAAGCGCTAAGGTTGAGATCACAAAATTTTGTAATTTCCAATGGCCAACTATATTGGTGAGATCCATTTGGGATTCTTCTGCTGTGTCTCACAGAGAACGAAGTAGACAATATAATGGTCGAGTTTCACGAAGGGATATGCGAGGGAAATTACAGTTGGAGAGCTACTGCCCACAAAGTCCTGAAGGCAGGTTTTTACTAGCCTAAAATTTATGGAGATGTTTTTTCCCAGGTCAGAGATTGCGAGAAATGCCAAAAATTTGCTGAAAACAAATCTTGCACCCCTACCCATGATCCCGGTGCATGTGGATGAGCCATTCCAATAATGGGGAATCAAGTTTATTGGTGAAATACACCCAGCATTGAGTGGTCAGCACAAATGGATCCTGACGGCTACTGATTACTTTACAAAATGGGTGGAAGCAGTCCCAAAAATAAATGCAACAGAAACCGTAGTAATAAAATTCTTAGAAGAGAATATCATATCCTGATTTGGCTGCCCTGCTAAGATAGTGACTGACAATGCTCAGGAATTTAAGTCCGCAAAACTCATCAAATTATGCCAGCAGTATAACATTACTCTGGGTCACTCCACGGCCTATTACCCATAGGGAAATGGCCTAGAAGAATCTTCAAATAAAACCTTGGTGAGAGCGCTAAAGAAAGCTATAAATGAAAATCAGAAAAATTGGGACTCTCAGCTAAGATTTGCCTTATGGGCTAACAGGATAACCAACAAAAGAGCAACCGGGAAGTCCCATATGAATTAGTATATGGGAGGGCAGCAGTTTTCCCTATACAGTCAGCCTTACCAGTAGCCCGATTCATGCAAGAAAGTCAAGAAAAACCCGATGATGTGACCAGGAGAATAAATCAGCTGGTGGATTTAGAAGAAACACGAAAGCAGGTAAGTCAGAGGCTAAATGAATATCAAGAGAAAATGAAGGATCTTTTTTATCAACATGCCAAGGACAGGAAGTTGCAGGTTGGGGATTTGGTACTCAGATGGGATATTCGAAAAGCAGATAAAGGTAAACATGGTAAATTCGACCCACTCTGGTTCAGCCCTTTTAAAATTGTGGAACAAGGGGGCAACAAGACTTTCAGGTTGGAAAATTTATAGGGAGACTTGCTCGATGCCCCTGTAAATGGTCAGTTCCTCAAACCTTACTTTCAGTTCTGATTCAGGCCGAGAGAGCCTGATGTATCATATTGTACATTAGTTTTTTGCATTCATATTTGTTTGAATAATATGTGTGTTGTGATGAATCATGAAGAGAAAAATAAAAAGTACTGAAGAGTGGTGTCCACACAGAAGATTAACAGGTAGTCTATGAAGTTCTCGACATGCCCAAGGATGAACGTGTTGCCTCTAGGTGGAGCCAATGTTGATCAAATGGTTAACATTATTCAATTGTGAAAGTAACTTTGAGTGGCAAAGTGTCGAAGGTCATGAATAGTGAGGAAGAATTTAAATAATGGCTGGAGAAAAATGAGGCTAAGCTAAGTCATGTGGCTGAATAACCAATCACGTGTCCAAAAAGGGAGGAAGACATAAAGGCTTTGAAAAATAAAGCTACCAGGCGAAAATATGGTATAAAAGGTCTAAAACGAAGAGTATTATAATACAGCCCACCTGTGTACTATGCGCATTGAAATGAGTCCCCGCACATGTTATTCCAGAGCAGTCAAGGAGCGGAGGGGGCGAGAGAGCCATACCCTCGTGGAATTGTGGTGACATGTCACAGGGGTGGACACAAGGTAAGGGTTATATGGAAAAGGGAAGTGCGACTCTTAAGGTCTTCGTGCTGTATATTTAGCGATTCTAAGGAGAATTATTTTCGAGAATAATATTGTTTATGTGGCAGCAAAGGTAAATTAAAGTCTCTTAGATGAACTGGTACTGAGGCCCATACTAGTAATAAACCCAACACGCGGCATACACCCACCTGCAGTTAAACACCCAATCCCTATGCGCCGCATGCTCCATTGTCAGCGCCCTTATGGCACTCACTCCACTTACTTCACCATTCCTCCTTTTTACCAAAGAATCCTTAGTCTTATATAACGGTCCTGTTAAACACCATGTTAAAGCACACACATGGTGTATGAGGAAGAATAACACACACACACACAAGAGACTCAACACAATGAAAGATAAGCGTGTAGGCTTTCTTATTTTTTCCATCATACAAAGATGTACATTTATAATACAATGGTGTGACTCTTGGTTTCACATTCCAAGGTCACTTGGACTCCATTGTGACTTTTCGCATTCCACACCTACCCATGTAGGATTAGGTGTTCCAACATCCCCCCTTAATCTGAAGGGGTATGTGTGAGTCCAAGAAAAGAGTTGTAATAAAAATCTGCAAAGTATACATGGTAGCACTTGGGCTGAATCAACTCTCTGAAATTTTGGAAAAAGAGATGGTTTAAGGACTACCACCAACACTAGAACACAAAACTTGTTGCAGTTCCCGGAACTCTTCCAAAAATGGCAAGAAGCTAAAAGCTTCTGCTAGAGGAATTGTCCCTCATAAAAAAGGGAGACCTTCAACCTAAAATAAGGGGGTCTACTACCTGTGATGGTTTTAGGATTACCACAACTCTAGATTGCTTGAAGCATTTCCTGGAACTCAACCAAAGCTGGTAAGAAGCTGAAGGCTACTAAGCTGAAGGCTTCTGCTAGAGGAAGTGTTCCTCATATATGAAAGGGAGACCTTCGACCTAAAAGAAGGGAGGTCTACTACCTGTGGTGGTTTTAGGTTATCCACCAACCAAAAAATGATGGTTTAAGGTTGTCCACCAACCGAAGGCATGCTCATGGGAATCCGTGTCTCTGGCTACATCTCTGAATCTGAAATGACGAATTGTGGCTCAGGCTCGCTTGAACTGCTGACTACAACTTTGAACATGGAATGAGAGATTGTGGCTCATGCTCGCTTGCTCTGTCGTTGAAGCTTGTACATGACCACCATTTCCCCCCCTGTCAGGGACAAGGTGAGATTATGGCGAAAACTCAACTGCAAGTTTGTTCAATATGCGTGAACAAGTTCTAACATGTGTCGTAAACATCTTCTTTGCTACTGATGCCCATTTCCAAGAAGCGATCCATCCAAGATGAATCTTGGTTCTTGCAGGAGGCTTGTGTATAAAGCATCTGTCTGAAGAATGGGTGTGCCGACCATAGTGCTTGCATGGATGAAGATCAAAACAATGATCTCTCATATGGCCAACTCGATCACAATGTTGGCATTTTACGATCTGTGATTGTTGTTGTGGAGCAAGATCTGGAACTGCTGCAGGTGAACTGTTATACATGAATCCGGCACTCTGAAATATGATGGGCTTGGTGTAGTCTGGAATATAAAAGGACACATCCTTGTCATATCCAAGACCAGTTCGATGCTTGTTGTGGACAAGCTCTTCCCAAGGTCTGATGATGGGCTTGAGAAGTGCAGGCTGAGCTGCTACATCTGCATGTAAATATGCTCTAGTACAAGGAACTGAATGTGAATTAACTTCAACTTTACTGACTTGCTACTGATGGGAGTCCTTCACAATCTTCTGAACAGAAACAGGTTCAGAATGGTGACTCTTTTGCTGAAGTTCATCTTGTTGGAGCTGGGATTCCAACTGCAAAAACTCAATATTTTCTAGTGCATCTTGCAAACAACTCTGAACGTTACAAAGAGCATTCTTGCTCATTTGTATCATGTCATCAACATTGGAATGAATGAGGTTATGCAACAACTCTAATGCCTCATTTATTTTAGCCATTTTCAACAACTTAGGCTCAAAAATGAAAGGGTGTCAGCTTCAACCAAAAATGCACCCGTTTACAATGTGATTCAACAAGAAATACAAATGACTCCAAAGAATTTCCAACTATGGAAATCTCAAAGTACAAAATCTGCTCCTCAAATGATGGAGGGAAATCAACAATTTTTCAACTCACATACACTTCAAGTCCTGAATGAAGATGCAAATCAATGTCAGTTCAATACAATATTCAGCAAAAATGTGCAGCAAAACACTATGGAAGAGGCCTTTAAGGCAACTGAATTTTCCTTCAAAGAGCTGTTTTCAATGATGGCAAACTTGTCTTCATTTAAAATTCTTCAAAAAATCACCCTTATGTTAATGTCAAAAATCACAATGTAAATCTGCAAATTTCAGTCCATGTGCTCCTCATATGCCATTTTCCATTTTCTGTTGTTCATATCTCTCTCCTTCCTCTCTCTCTCTGTTTTTTTTTTTTTTTAATTAATTAAAAAATAAATTAATTAAAAATGGAAATGATGGGGAATTATATTAATTTAGAAAAGATGGAATTTAAAAAGGTGGGAAAGAAGATTTTTAAAAAATGGGAAAGAGTTTATTAAAAAGGGAATGGAGGCACATATTAACATATAAAAATCGATTTAAAAAAAGAAGAAGCAAGGGCGGTATTGTGAATGAGGAGGGGCGGATTTAAAAAGAGAGGTGGTATTAATTATAATAAAGGGGTGGTATTGTAAATGATGCAGGGGGCAGTGAACTATATTCGAGAGAGCGGTATTACAATGGGGAGCGACCATTTGAAAGAGAGAAAAGGGTCGGGTATGGCACGCGGAGAGGAAGGGCACTGTGGTGAAGTAGAGGGAGGTGGGATGTGCTATTGCAGAGTTGCAGAGGCAGCGGGTAAGGTGGAAGGTCTGGGCGTAAGGGTTGGAGTTTGCATGCGTTATTGAGAGGGCGTATGGTAAGCTCGAGGGTCGAGCGCATAAGGGATGGAGAGGGGGTGTGTAGCAACCGACAGGGGGCGGCTCTGTGAGAAGGGGAGAAGGGGATGCGTTGAAGGGGCGGACTGTTGTATCTTTTATATGTGAAGTGGTAAGGTTGAGCAGGGCATGCCAGTCATGTAGGATTAGGTGTTCCAATAGGTCCCCCGTTTTTTACTCCAGTAAACTTACAGGTATTCCGTCGCTCATTTCCCCTCTGGTTCCTTTTGTTTTAAAAGTTTTTTCATGCCAGTCATTGGAAAGGTCACCCTTAAGAAAATAGAACCAGAGACCCCTCAAGTCCGTGAAACCAGAAACCCTCCCGGGTTCGAGCCCTTCATAGACCTTCAAGCCAAAATCTGTGATCCGCAATACCCATTTTCCATTAGAAATGTTAAACCTGAGCTTTTTAGGCGACATATCAAGAATAGGGATCGATATCGGGTGGTTTTATTAGGCCTATACCATCAGATTATCCCCCCTATCTATCCTGTGGTCGAGTTTATTTGCTAGCTCAAAGATGCCTATGACGAATATCGAGGCACCTTTTTCTCGGTTCAAGGGAATAGGATTTTTTCTCTTTCTCCCGACATTATCAGGCAGGCCCTTCGCTTTCCCACTAGCGCGAGCTATACTAGTTTCAGTGAAATGACTTTAACTGCTCAGTCTACCAAATTGCCATGGGAGCAGCAAAAAGACTTCATTTCCTCTATAACTAGAAACCAAGCCATGTCTCTTCCTTCTGCAGATAGCCAACAAAGATGCACCCAGTATGCCAACTTGGTTGCTAGCTCATCAGCCAAAGTTCCACCACCTATGTCAGCAATCGCCTCTACTCCATCTCATCAGTGAATATTGTCAGTTCATGATTCGGCCCTAGTGGCCTTTAACTTTCATTTTAGTTTGTTACTTCTAAATTTCAAGTGGAATTTACATTCCACTCCTGCATTTTACTTTCTATCAAAAACTGTTGTTTAATATTTTTGTTTAAAATGGCCATGAGCCTAACTTTCAACGATGAGATGCCCCCATTCATCATCATAAATTTTGGTTATTTTTTATAGATACCCCCAACCGATTACCATCACGTGAGGAAGATATTTTTCCTAAAAATATCTTCTCGCTCATGTTTTTGAGGCTTCTATATAAGCAACAACTAAAGAGAAAAATAGGTTCCAGATTTTCTGAAGATATTTCTGTGAAAGATTTTTTCTATGCTTTTTGTTGAAGCTTTAATAGAAATGCGAAGAGCCCGTTGGGGCTCAATGAGAAGGAGTTTATCTTTAATGAGGATTCTGGTCTTGGTGCTTTATAGTTTGTAGCTCTGCCTTGTGTGATATAGTTTAGTTGTTCATTTCGCTATTTCCATTTCTCTTGTATCATGCTCTGGAATGCGAGTGGCTCACTGGTTCTAATATGAATTTATCACCATTGATACTTATGCTAAACTTGTCTGGCGCTTTAAATATGGCTCAGTCATGATATGTTGTTTCATTTTCAATTTCATCCATGTTTCTTCTATATTAAGTGCTATGGGATGTTACTTTTGAAAGCTATGGAAATGTATGGATTCTTATTGCCATAATCCCATCTCATGTTTAGATATGCCTATGGGATTTCATCTCATTAGTGATTAGTATTCCTTCTATATTTATTACACAGCAAATGTCGTCTAATTTTCAATCTTTGTAAAGAATTTTTAGAATCCAGCCCTCCTTATAGTAAATTGTCTTTGAGTTGTCTGATACATTTATATTGAGGATTCACTCCTTGTCTCTGTAGTGTTCCTTTCATTATGCTAAGTTTGTGAGTATTCTGGTTCCACCTACATTGTACCTTCCCGTTAAAATTGAAATAGTAAAGAGCCTTGTTCTGATAATTGTCTTGGTTATATTATATGCTTCTTGCTATATAAGATGTCCTAGGCACTGGTCTTTCACAACTCAAGGTTGTCTCTAGGGTTGACAACAGGAGCCATCCATAGGGTTTCCTCCATAAAGGAATATTCCCTCCTCTATCTCTGCGTTGTCCCATGTAGTGCTTTCCACATCATACCCAATGCTGTTTGACTTGGTCAAACTTAACCAAGACTCTTTGAAAAATGTCCCCTTTCATACATGAGGGTGTGAAATCTAGTTCCAAGCTGATCCCCTTTCATACTAGAGGAATTTTATCCATGGTATTATTATGAATGGGCCTCCTCACTCAATTATTTAACTTATTAGTGAATCTATCAAAATCTAATGTTCCAATTTATTGAAGGCAAAAATTAGGAACATTACATGCTTTGATGTTTGTAGGGTCATACCCTACCTCTAATACTAAATCTTCCAAGGCCTTTATCCTTAGATCCTTTGCAAATAATGAAGCTTTATCCATCTTCATTTGGTCCTGCATATTATATATGGTATTTTGAAGTCTATGAGGACTCATAGCTTTTGTTGTGACTGTGAAATAGAGCATCTCTAATGTTTTCCTATGAAACTCAATCTAATCCAATTCATGGATTTTGTTTGTAGCTACTTCCATATCAAATTTTTTATAGTCAGCCACTATCTTTGGAACTGGTATTGTGGGCTGTAAAACTGACATGATCAATTTTTGAGTTGAATAATCAAATGTGGAGAGGAATATGTTTTGATTACCTAGTTTTTTCTTCAAAAACTCAGAATATATTTAAGTTTTGATTTCCTCATTCATTCTTTAATTCAATTTGCTTGTATTTTTCCTTAATATCTAAATCCTTATCCTCAGCTGAATGTGAGGAAGAAGCCTCCATACTTTGTTTTCTTTCCATTATTTGTACATCTTCATTATTAAATTGTTCTTCATTCTAATTTGTCTCACTGATGATTACAGTGGCTACATTGGTCTCTGTCTGTGCAGTGTTGGTATTCAAGGCCTGTGTTTCCTCAACATCTATTGTTATTTTACCTTTAGATGTTGTATCTTGTTTTGATCTCTTGTTGTAAATAATTTTAAACTTTTTCTCTGTTGTAGTCTCTGCATTATCAGCTCTTTCTTCTTTGATTCTCTTAGTGGATGTCTCTAGCTGTTTGGAAATTTCCAAAGGATGAATAGTATTCCTTTGGTTTTGTTAGGTCCCTATATTACTAGTATAGTCCCTTATTGTTGTTAGTGTAACCCCCTTATTGTTATTATTGTACCCTTGTAACCCCCATTTTGTTATTATTGTGCCCTTAAATTATTATTGTTAGGTCGGCTAGGATTACATTGTGGCCCACTAGGATTACATTATGGCCCCATGGACTCCTATATATAGAAAGGAGGTTTTGTAAATTGTATAATCCAAGAATTTTTCATTCATGTAATGTATTGGAGGTTTCCCCCTCGAAGTGGATTATTTCTAAGGCGTTGATATCTCTTTTCTTCTATTTTTGGAGCTGGTTACACAACATTTGGTATCAAAGGTTTGGGATTCTAGGGTTTCGCTGCTCCAAACAGGTCATCGTGGAATTTTCACTATAAATTTTTTTATATGAAGTTTCAAAAGATGAAATTTTTAAGGTACGAAGCCGAAATCTTGAGGAATAGTTTCTATAAATTTCAGAGCTTGGTTCGCAATATTTTCGAAGATATGATCTAGGGAAGTTAGGTCGTTTTTCAGGCTCCTAAATAGGTCATCGTGGCATTTGCGCTATAACGTTTTTTCTACAAGGGTTTAGAATCTGAGATTTGTATAGTGTGAAGCTGAAATCTTGAGGAAATTATTCAAAAACGTTCAGAGCTTGGTTCGCAATATTTTTGGAGATATGATCTATAAAAGGTAGTGCTTTTTCAGGCTCTTGAATTTAATCTCAAATAGGTGATTGTGGGAAAAGTTCAATAAATATCTCTCTGGGCATCGGATTGGAGTGCCGTAAAAAGTGGTCGCAAGTAAAAATACTATGTTTTCTTGGATATCAATTTCAGAGACAAAGAACGAAACAATGACACGTGGAAAGTCGTACAAGTTCACTATACTGAACCAGTCCATAATTAGGTCATTGTGGGAGATTGGACACAACTTTGTCTTGGAGAATCCAAATCAGGTCAGACCTGTGGCATTCGAAATATAATTCAAAGGGCTATATCGGTACCAAAATTCAGATATTTAGGTGCTGCAATCACAGAGATAATCCAATTTTAATATCGAGCTCCTCAAAATCAAGAAAAAGGTGTGTATTTTTTCCGAATTACATAAGTCTTTTGTAGTTTGTAGATTTCTGTGGTGAGAGTTTAGAATTTTTGTTTTCGGAATCTCCACAGTGAACATTTTTAGTGTCACTAAAATTTCATAAGTCTTGTTTGAAGAATGAATTTGAATTGATTCCAACGGCATATTGTAGAATAGATATCAGTATTGGGTTCTAAAATATGCCCCGTAAAAATAATGCAACACCCATTAAGCCTTCAAAAGGGTCTACTATGACTCATGAAGATGAAGAATTGCAGCATGATCTATCAAAATTACAAGAGCAAGTGCAACAAATTTCACTCTCGCAAAGAGCAAAAAAAAATGAAATGGAGGTTTTGAAGAAAGGCGTGGAAGCTAAGATGGATGGCATGGAAGCTGGCATGGAAGCTAAGATGGATGACATGAAAGAAAACATGGAAAACAACATGAAAAACATGAAGAATGATCTAAAAGTATACATCTAAGGTTTGACCAAGTTGATACAAGAAATGTTTCCTAATGGTGAAAAGATAGTAGAAGAACCTCATGATGAGAACAAAATAAATGTTAATCGTGATTTCATAAACTCTAATGTTGGCGGGAAGAACCACCATATTCCAAAAATGGATATGACGAATTTTGATGGGAAGGATCCTGTAACATGGATACTACAGATGGAGCAATATTCTGATCTCCATAATGTGCAAAACACACAAAAGGTACGCATTGCAACTTTACATTTAGAGCAAAATACATTTGTATGGTATCGATTGCTTTTCTCCGGTAAAAAATTGTCACTTGGTCAATTTTTACGAAAGAAATGATAGCACATTATGAGGATACAAAGAGCAACACCTTATTTAGCCAATTGATAAATCTCAAACAAAAGGGTTTAGTGGGGCAGCACATTGAGGACTTCCAAAAATTGAATATAAGGGTAACTGATATTCCAGAGGAACACATGATTGATCTCTTCATAGGCACTTTAAACGATAACATCCAACATGAAGTTCGCGTTCTAGAACTTGATTGATTGGACAAGGCATTCAGGTTGGCAAGAAAGGTTGAATGTAAAATTATGGCGACAAGGAAGCCCACCACTCAATTCTATAAAGAAGGAAGTGTTGCTACATCTAGATTTCCACAACCTACAAGGTTGACACCAAAAAAATTGGAAGAAAAAAGAGAAAAAGGGCTTTGCTACAGTTGTGATAGCAAATACACTAAAGTTCATAAGTGTGCCGAGAAGAAATTATTTTACGTAGATTGTGAAGAGGAAGAAGAAAATGAACAAGAAGAGGATATACACCAGGAACCAACCCTATAAGAGGAAGAAATTAATCCGACCATATCGTGTAATGCACTGGTAGGAATTACCAATCCTCAAACTCTCAAGATAGAAGGACAAATAATGAAGAAAAAGGTAATAGTGTTGATTGATTCAGGTAGAACCCATAATTTTATTCATTGTAAGGTAGCCAAGGAATTAAATTGTTTTCTATACCCAGCACCAGAATATCAAGTGATGGTTGCAAATGGAGGAACTATAAATTGCTCTGGAAAATGCCATAATATCAAGCTAACCATGGGGGAATATGTATTGACTAGTCGAATGCTTTCCATTCCTATGGGAGGTGCTGATGTTGTACTAGGAGTACAATGGTTACAATCTTTGGGGACGGTAGCTTTTAATTTTCAAGAACTTTTCTTGAAATTTTTTTCAGAAGGAAAGGAAGTCGAATTACGGGGTATTGAAGGGAAGCGAGGAAGGATAATAAGCTCTAATGTCATGACAAAGCTTCTAAAGAAAGAACAACGAGGCGTAATTGCACAATTATGCTCACTAGAAGTTCCGACATCAAAATCATCTATTTCTGCAGATCTCCAACAGGTCTTGGACAATCATTCCAAGGTGTTTGAAACTCCCAAAGGACTCCCACCTATTCGTGATCATGATCATGCTATTCATTTGATTCCGGGAAGTGTTCCTCCAAACATCAGGCCTTATAGATATCCTTACTTCCAAAAGAGAGAAATTGAACGTATGATTGCAGAAATGTTAGAGGCAGGTATAATTCAACCTAGTCAAAGTTCTTTCTCTGCTCCTGTAGTATTGGTACACAAGAAGGATGGATCATGGCGAATGTGTCTGGATTATAGGGAGCTCAATAAGCTCACCATTAAAGATAAATTTCCCATTCCTGTGATTGATGAATTATTGGATGAATTACATGGAGAAATTTATTTTACCAAGTTGGATCTTCGTTCAGGATATCATCAAATTAGAATGAAGACTGAAGATATTCCAAAAACAGCATTTCGAACTCATGAGGGTCATTATGAATTTTTGGTCATGCCTTTTGGCCTTACCAATGCACCTTCTACATTTCAAGGGTTGATGAATTCCATTTTCAAACCCTTTCTGAGAAAATTCGTGCTAGTATTTTTTGATGATATACTAATCTACAGTAGGTAAGGATCATGTTGAACATGTTGACAGGGTGCTCAAACTATTGCATTGTTGTAAAATAACATTGTTATTCCTCTTCTTGTTCAAGAATTGTTTGCAGTCCCTTCATTGGCCATTTTATGAAGACAACTAGGTGTGGGAGACCTATTTAACCCACCTAGAAGGATTTATTTGGAGCCTCCTCTTGTATTTAAGACTTTGAAACATTGTTCTAAGGAATCTAGTTCCTGGTTTCAATTCTTGTAGCAACCATTACTGGAAAATGCGTTTTCCAATCATGCCTTGCTAGCTATTCTAGATTTGGGATATTACAGTGGTATCGGAGCATAGTCTTGGCTCAGCCTGTGAGTCTAAGCCCAAGAGATTAGAGATTGAAGAGGATGGGTTTTATCTCATCATATTTCATCTCCATGAAGAACCTACCCAAGGAGGATAAGAAGAAAGAATAGGAAGAACCCTGCACTTCCTATTCTCATCGAGAAGGAGACAAATAAATAAGCAAGAAAAATACTCCATCTTTTGGAGGAGAAAAAGAAAAAGGGGATAAGCTTACAAAGCTTCTTCCGAAATCTGTACATAACATTCATGAGGATTTCAAGAATATCCAGAGGGAGATGTATGGAGAATCTCCGGGAGAGTTTGAATCTAAAGAAAACTCTATATTTTTATATGAGGAGTGTGAGCTTGCAGTCACACGCTCTAATTCACAGTGCAGTCACATGCCCATGATTTCAAGAAGAGAGATGGAAAGAGGAGAAGAGGTTACTAGGAGGGAAACTTTTAGTGATTTCTTGGAGTATGAGTCTCAAACTCATAAATTCATATATCATCTCAGTTTTTCATAGTTTTGCAAGATGAAGGTGAAGGAAAGAGAGTAGCAGGATAGATTTCATCTATCTACCTTTGAAGGTTCACTTGTATGTTCAGCCAAAGCTTGGGTGGAGGAGTTAGAGACCTTTTTGCAACAGTACCACATTCTTGAGGATGAAGCCATCAAAATTGCAACGTTTCATTTTAGAGGTAAGGCTTATGCCCGGTGGATCTTTGAATCCTTTTCTTTGAGAAATGTAAACATTGCATCCTATGCTAGTTTCACTAAGGCATTAGTGGAAAGATTTGATGGAGGGATTTATGACACCCATGGTTGAGCTAAAGAAGAAAACTCAAACAAAACCCTTGCATGAGAATGTAGTACCATTGCAGAAAACCATGGAGGAGGCTGAAAACTTGCACCATACTTTGTCGAAAGAGAAACTTCCATCTCACACCTTTGAGCAAGGGAGCATGGAGATCTATTTTTGACAATGGGATCCAATCATTGGGAGGTTGCCCATTCATGTTGTAGAGATTGGGGGCAACAGCTTTGTTTCATATAGAAGTTATCTAGTGCCTCTTGCAGAGGAAGGAGGGGCTCTTTCTCCAAATAGAGGGATGCTTGCATCTTTGCAAGGAAGTCCCCGGGATCTCATGTATGGAGATCAAGGCACAACTCATGTTCTACATGTGCCATTGTTGAGGAGGTGTGGAACCATGGAGACACAAGGAGGAGGTAGGGAGGATACCTAGCATCATGAGATGAGGATTAAACATCCCTATTCATTTCTGGAGGTTGATGCACCTAAGAAGGTGATTGGATTGCGCAATGGAAGCATGGAGAGTTATCTCCATTCATATATTTAGTCATATCTTGATGATAATGTCTCATTGCATGGAGACATTTTGCCGGGGAGACCACTAGATCAGCAGATGGGGATGGATGATTTATTAGTTGAGGCACCACTCAATGATTTCAGAGGAGTGAGAACCTTGGGAGAGCTTGAGACAGCGCTGGGAGTCTTGGGTAGACTCAAGGAGAGAGGGAAAATTCCCTCAAGATCATCAGTACCCATTTCTATTTCAGATTATGCATTGTGGCAGAAGCAACAGGGGAAGGATAGCAACCTCCCAACTTGCATATTTTTCATGGGAGATGTCAAAGAAGATGGTGACCATATGACAGGTGCTCTTCATGAGAGACCATCAATGCTGTCAATGTGGAGGATAGATTCATGTTGGAATTCCCAGCTATTGGTGGAGTATTCCAAGGATATTTTTACTTGCATGATATTGGATGACTAGTTGCATGAGGAGAGATATTCAGTCAGAGATGGGGTCATCTTCTATCATGGTAGGATCTTCTTCCCTAGATATTCCAAGCTCAAGGAGAAGTTGCTACAAGAATCTTGAGAGGATTTCCTTTTCAGCCCCACTTGTTCTATGAGATCATACCACACCATCATGGAGGGGTATTTTTGGATGGGCTTTGAGGAGGAGATATATCAGCATATGAGGAGATGCATGGACCAGATGGAATTGGAGGAGAGACATAAATATTTTCAGGAGTTAGCACAACCACCTCTTTTATCTTTGAGGAGGAGAGGAGACTCATCTATGAGCCACTCCATTTGTATGAATAGAACATATGGTAATGGTGTTGATTATTTTCATGACTATTTATATGATGTATGTCCCTTAACCATACATGTGCAGGATGATGCTCCAAGAAGGAGCATTATTTTTTCTAGACCACATCGTTTAGATCAGGCCATAAGCATGATCGATGGCCATTCCCCAGGAGGACTTGAGTAAGATAGATATTATGGAGGACATGCTCATTTTACACCTTGCATTATTCACTTCCTCCATACTTATGGGGAGATTGGAGCAACAGGCAAGTGGCTGAGAAGCCACTCATTTTATCAGTCTCTATTATCACTCATTCAATTTGAGGGACCATTGTCCTTCACATTTGTTACACATGGTAGCAAGAATGATTCTCATTTTTTCTCCCTATGGTTCTATTGTTGCTATCTTATAAGGAGCACGCTTGGGAGAGAGACACATTGTGTGGATGTGTCCTTTGAGGGAGAAATTCCTCACACTTTTTTCACTACATGTTCTAAGGGGAGCATGGGACATGATGTGGTTCCTTATGAGGTGGGCCATATGATGGATGTGATGCCATATGATGATGACTTCCAACTAATCATATATGGAATGATTTGGTCTAGCTTGATTTTCAGCGTTGGAGGAGAGGTCTTTGGAGATTTAGTCTTCATCTTGCCACTTGAGGGCAATATAATTGCAGGCTAGGATCAGCAAAAAATCTACACTTAACTTATGTGGAGATATGGACAGTGTGGGGTAGGCTACATTTTCTACCATGTGCAAGATTTCAACCCACCTACTTTGCCGGAGCCAAAGGTGGAGGACAGTTTCCAAGAGTTTCCTACTTGGAAGGTGGCTCATTTTGCATGGATAATAGATTGGAGATGGAGGATCCATATGGGAAATATAGTTCCCATTATATTTCAGATCCAACTCCTAAAAGGGACCTCTAGACATCACTTTTCTATCCTCTTGAGTATTTCACCTTTACATGATGATGCCTTCATAGCTAACTTGCATGCTGAGGAGGGGCAATGTGAAGGCTTCGTTGAGGCGATAGCATCATCTTACTTAGAGGAGATCATCATACATGGATACTATAGGGAGAGGAGAAGAGAACTCAGTCTGTCCTTGCACTTTCTTGAGGAGAAGCAATATTTGAGAGGGGAGGACTGTAATATTCCAAAATTTGCAAGAAACAAATTGGAATATTAATTTTTGCCTATATCATCTAGGAGGTGGATAAAATGGGTAAAATTCCCATGAGTAGGAATAAAATCCCTCATAGTGTGAAAGGGGTCAATGGAGTAGCTTAATTTTTCACCTTCTAGTGTGAAAAGGGGCAAATGCATGAGTACAAAGTCAAGTTTGACCAAGTCAACAACGTTGCCTAAGAGGTGTAGCTTGCTTGAGAAGACAACACAGTTTGAGAGGGAGAAAGATTATTTGTGGGAGAAACCCTAATGTGTGGGGTCTGGGGAAAAGAGACATTCACTTTTATAAAAGGAGGAAGAGGCAACCATAGTGAGACATCTTTGAGTATTAGATTATTTGTCTGTTTAGACTATTTGCAGTCTTCGGCTATTCAATTGAGTTGCAGTGTTGTTTAGCACAAGCGATTCTTTCTTACGATTTCCTCTCCTTATTGAGAGGCCTCTTGAAGGATTTAACTTCATTTCTCCACATATTGGCTCAAGGCAAAAGCCACTTCCATCAGTCACTGTGTTATTTCTGCTAAAGTATAACATAGTGTTGTTGGGTGTTGCAGTGGGGGGTTCCACAACACCTTTCCTTGGCTTATCTTTCAGAGGGGGGAGTTCCTATTCCTCTGGGAGGTTAGTGAAGGAGTTCTTAGAGATAATTTCACATCTTTGGCACCAGGCCAAGCAGTTCCTATCTCATACAGCACAATCTAGCTCCTTGACTGCATTATTCCAAAGTTCATTTGCAGTGGGGGTTTGCACCACTATCTTGGCGGGAAAGATCTTTAGTGATGCGATTAGCCTTTCAATTGAGACATCCACTGGAGGAGGTTTATTTCAGATTGAGCATCATCTTCAGCTATCTCCATATTGTATCAATTTTTTTTTGCAGCTGCTACCCTGCAACTCCGACATTTCTGCAGAATTCCCATTTGTACATGTATTGAGCCAATCCTTCGAAGGATTGTGTATTATTGTTTTCAGGGGTTGAGAGATTGCTCCCCCATATTTCTTGAGCCTGATATTTCCATATATTTCTATTATTATGTAATATGTATCAGTGCCTCTTATAAACCACGTACTCTTAGCTTGTAGAAATTCATTGTGTAGCAATGTTCCTTCATTTCCTTGTACATGTGTTGTTGATGTTTTCATTGCCTAGCTTGAGTGATTGATTCCTCAAGGAATTGCATAAATTTTCTGCTATATTACACATTTTTTGGCTATTTAGATCTTCATGTGTTCATGGTTGTAAAATAACACTGTTATTCCTCTTCTTGTTCAATAATTTTTTGCAGTCCCTTCATCGGGCATTTTCTGAAGACGACTAGGTGTGGGAGACCTGTTTAAGCCACCTAGAAGGATTTATTTGGAGCCTCCTCTTGGATTTAAGACTCATACACATTGTTCTAAGGAATCAAGGTCCTGGTTTCAATTCTTGTAGTAGCCATTACTGGAAAATGCGTTTTCTAGTCATGCCTTGCTAGATGTTCCAGATTTGGGATATTACACTTCAAGGGGATTGAGCTTGATACTCTACCCTTGCGTGTATATCATATCATAGACTATTCCCCCAGCTGCATTTGTCTCTATTGGTGATCTTAGTGGCCATAATCTTTAGGATTTTTCCCAAAGTGATAGTGGAGGGAAGGTCCCACTATACCCGGAGCAGACATTGACTAGACTCACTTGGACTTTCCGGAGGGTGCACTTCACTTCGAGATGGCATAGTGGAGGTAATTTCACCAGAATATTTCATTAAGAAGATCGTTAGGGTAACTATTCCAACTGCCAGTTTTCCACATTAATTTCCCCGATGTTGGATTTCATCACTAAATAGTGTTTTTATTGTGGAAACATATTGCTTGTGTGTGGGTTGACTCCTAGACTTGATAGCGTGTGCTCATTTGTTTTTTTTTTAATTTTTAGGGACCTTAAGTTTGGATTGTGAATTTGAATTGCTAATATTTTTCAATTGTTAATTAATGTAATATTCCCACTTTAGCACACAGCTAAGTGGAATATTAAATTTTGTTGTTTACACATACGAGGTAAATAAATGGGTAAGGAGGCCCGTACATTGCAGAAGAATGAATAAAATCCCTCATAATATGAAAGGGGATATTCAAAAGAGATGGATTTCATACCCTCAAGTATGAAAGAGGAAATTTGCATGAGGAAAGTGTCAAGTTTGACCGAGTCAACACCGCTTGGATAAGAGGTGGAGACCACTTGGAGAGACAACGCAGTGTGAATGGGAGGAAGTTTCCATGGTGGAGGAAACCCTCAGGAGTGAGCCCCATGGGAGAGAGTTCTCACTTGTTTAAAATGAAGGCAAGGTAACCATTGTTACTCATGTTATGTATTATTGATTTTATGGTCTATTTAGACTCTTGTGTAGCCTCCTGCTATTTAACATAGTTGCAGTGTTGTTTAGCACAAGGATCTCCTATTTAGGAACCCTTCTCCTTCCAAGAGAGGCCTCTTGAAGGATCCTATACTTCATTCTCCACATTCAGGCTCAAGGCCAAGCCACCTCCTTCAGCTACAACATTATTTTTTCTCAAGTATAACGTTGTGTTGTAGGGTTTTGCAGTGGAGGTCCCACAACACCATTACCGGAGCTGTTTTTCAGAGGAGAGATCTTCAATTCCTTTGGAATGCTATTAAGGATGGTTTTAGAATTTATTGCAGATCTTGGCATTGTGCCAACTCATTTCCTTGCCCCTACAGCACAATTTCCTTCAGTGACTGCGTTATTTCTAGCGAACAATTACAGTGGGGGTTTTGCAGATTGTTTGGAGGGTGAGATCTTCAGTGATAGGATCAGCTTTTAACTTGAGAGATCCATTGCAGGAGGTTTATTCATCTGTTGCAGCATATTCATCCTTCTCCTTCCATTTTCAGTTCTTAAGTTGTCGCTGCTACCTTGTAACTCCAACATTTCTGCAATTTTGCATATTTTAGCCAATCCTTCCATGATTGTCTTGAGGTAGTGATTGGGAGGATAGATATTCTCTCCTGAAATTGTATGAGCCAAATATATGTAGATCTATGATATTTTACACTTCCTGTAGTAGTGCTCCATCCATGACTATGTAGTTCTTGTTCATAGACACTCTGCCATGTAGCAGTATTTCACTTTTAGCATGTGTATTGATAGGAGGCTTGTTTGCCTTGATCCTTTGAGTTGTATTGCTATTATTTGCTACCGATTCATAATAAAATGGCTCTATGGTTTCCATGCATTGTGGTATGATGTTTATTCACTTCTATTTTCCAGTTTATGTTTATGTATTGCTGGATCCCACATTTGGAATATCTTAAGATATTCCCAATAGGGTATAATTTCCCTATTTTGTGATATTACAATTAAATTCACTGAAGTTGAATCTAATGGCAACAGTTTCAAAATTACCAACCAAGGAACCCCTCTTAACAAGAATCCTATTACTTTTCCTTGCTTTGGAAATGTTGGTCCTCCTTATATTGCTATATTGTCATTACCTGGATTTACCATAGGTTTACCAGTATGGTTATTTTCAACTTCATTGGCCTCGAATAATCAAATTGTTCCACCTCAACTAGATGCTTCACCTCAACAGAGTTCACCATCTCAACATCGCCAACCTCATTTTGACCCTTTACGATGCATGTTGGAGGTTTCCTCAATACTACCAACACTTACAACCATGGTTGGTTGGTTGACTTATTTCTTATCTTGCTTCTTATCCTTCCTCCATTTCTTCTTATTTGCTTGGTAAAAGCCTTGACGCTAGTAACCAAGTGGCTAAGAATAATAATAAAGGGAATAAGAATAAGAAGCAAGATAAGGAAGAAGTCAACCAATCAACCATGGTTGTAAGTGTTGGTAGTATTAAGGACACCTCCAACATGCATCGTAAACCAAAATACCCTTTCAATCTTTGTAAGGGTGACCATTTCCTTATCAATTGTCTTGGTATTCCTAAGGTCTTGGAAGAATGGTCAGAAACTTCTCATAAACTTACTGTTGATCCATCAACCAATGATAGTCAGGTTCCTAGGAAAAAGGGTAAAGTTAGATTTCCTTGTAGGATATGCAAAGGGAGTCATCAAACTCACATTTTACCTCACGTGGATGAAGCCTCAAAATTTTTGTAAAACCTTACTTTTCCATAGCAAAAACTTCCAACTAGTTACTGTACACTTTCTCCCAACCTATCGTCCTCTGACAGAGTGATTGATCTAATTCCAAGTACAACCAATCCCACTCTTCCATTGAAGAGTGAAACTCATATCACTCAAGTTGATGATCCATTAGTTGATCAAGTGGTCAACTTGATTTCACATCTGGTTGATCCCACTCTCCCTGTAGAGAGTGAAATTCATATCGCTTAGGTTCTTCTTGTTACATTAGATTCTTCTATGCTAGGGGACATTTCACTTGTTTCTACAAAACCCCCTCCAGGTACTAAGGCCTTTTCCTTTGATTGGAGTGGATTGACAGAACCTCATCTTCCTTCCTTCATTCCTTTTCAAATAATTGTGAAGGCTTGCTGTAAGAATGTGCATCGCACAAATGTAGATGAAGGTGCTTCTATTAGTATTTTATCCTCAACTACTTGGCAAGCTTTGGGTTCCTCTCAGCTTATGCTTGTTACACAAAATATGTCATATTTTAACATAACCATTAGTGAACATTTAGGGATCCTTACTAATTTTCCTATTTCCTTGGAAGGTAAAATTGTATTTATTGATCTTATGGTAGTCTGAGGCCCCTTTGATTTCAATTTTCTTCTTCAGTGAAACTGTAAATGTAATGAAAGTTATCGTATCAACACTCTTTCATGTGATGTTAAGTCCCTATATTAATAGTGTAGTCCCTTATTATGTTAGTGTAGCCCCCCTTACTGTTATTGTTGTACCCCTATAATCCCCATATTGTTATTATTGTGCCCTTACATTATTATTGTTAGGTCGGCTAGGATTAAATTGTGGCCCCACTAGGATTATATTGTGGCCCCATGGTCTCCTATATATAGAAGGAGGTTTTGGTCATTTGTATCATCCAAGAATTGTTCATTTATGTAATGTATTAGAGGTTTCCCTCTCGAAGTGGCTTATTTCTAAGGCATTGATATCTCTTTTCCTCTATTTTTGGAGCTGGTTTCACAACATTTGGTATCAGAGCTTTGGATTCTAGGGTTTCACTGCTCCAAACAAGTCATCGTGGCATTTTCTCTATAACTTTTTTTCTACGAAGGTTCATAAGCTAAAACTTGTAAGGTGTGTAGCCAAAATCCTAAGGAATATTGTCACAAAATTTCAAATCTTCTTTCATAATATTTTTGGAGATATGATTTGTGGAATGTAGGGCTTTTTGCAGGCTCCTAAATTTCACTTAAATAGGTCATCGCGGAATTTTCACTATAACTGTTTTTATATGAAGTTTTAGAAGCTGAAATTTTTATAGCATAAAGCTGAGATCCTGAGGAACATCTTCACAAAATTTCAGAGCTTTAGTTGCAATATTTTCAAAGATATGATCTGTGGAAGGTAGGCCTTTGTCAGGCTCCCTAATTTCATCTCAAAGAGGTGATCATGGGAAAATATTCATAACTCTCTCTTTGAGCATCAGATTGGAATTATATAAAACGTGATTGGAAGTGCACAGATTGTAATTTCCTGTCTATAAATTTCAGAGCCAAAGGAGCAAACGGTGACAGGTGGCAAGTTGTAAAAGTTCGCTCTACTGAACCAGTCCATAATTACGTCATCACAGGAGATTGGGCACAACTTTGTCTTCAATAATCCAAATTAGGTCAGACTTGGGGCATTAGAAAGAGAATTTATAGGGTTACTACAGTGCCAAATTTTAGATATTGAAGATCTGAAATTGCAGAAATAATTAAGTTTTAATATCGAGCTCTTCACAAGCAACAAAAAGGTGTGTATTTAGTTTTTAAAATTGCATAACGTTGGTTTGAAAAAGCAGTTTGAAGTGATTCCAAGGGCATATTTTAGAATTTTTATTAGTATTTGGTTCTATAATGCCTCCAAAAAATAATTTCATACCCATTAAGCCCTCAAAAAGCTATAATATGATGCATGAGGAGGAAGAATTGCAATATGAGATATCAAAATTACGGTACCAAGTGCAACAATTTTTGATCCTATGAAGAGAAACTGAAGATGAGATAAATGGTTTAAAAGTAGAAATGGAAGCTAATTTGGATGGTTTGAAGGATCAAATAATATCTAATATGGATGACAAATTAGTGGAAGATGACATCGATCATCAACAACAAGTTCTCCAACTCTCAAAGGATAACCTAACTTTCGTGTAGAATCTAATGAAACAACAGCAAGATCAACATCACATCAAAAGAATTTCTGAAGTAGTAACAAAAACAAGAACTCGACAAGTACGATCAATTTCAGAGTATCTCAGCTAGTGGAAGAACTTTCTTGTAGAATATTCCACATGGGAGGATGGGAATTTTATATAGAAGCATCAAGAAATAATCGAGCGTTGAGGACAACACTTGTTTGAAGGAGAGGGGCATGTGAAGTCCCTATATTAATAGTGTATTCCCTTATTATGTTAGTGTAGCCCACCTTATTGTTATTGTTGTACCATTTTGACCCCCATATTGTTATTATTGTGCCCTTACATTATTATTGTTAGGTCGGCTATGATTACATTGTAGCCCCACTAGGATTATATTGTGGCCCCATGGACTCCTATATATAGAAGGAGGTTTTAGTCATTTTTATCATCCAAGAATTATTCATTTATGTAATGCATTGAAGGTTTCCCCCTCAAAGTGGCTTATTTCTAAGGCGTTGATATCTCTTTTCTTCTATTTTGTGGAGATGGTTTCACAACATGTAATGTCTTTCCTTCACAATGGAAACATTGTGACTATTGACCACCTTTCGTTCATTAGTCTTGATACAACTACCAAACATCTGACACCCCTAAATTTTCCTTATAGAGAAGTGGCATCTACCTTGCCACAGGTTAACTATGTGGCAACCAGTCCCATGCATTTAGTTACCGATGCAAGCGAGCCTCTCACTATTTGCTCGACTTCCTTTGACTTAGATCTGGTAATTGACATGGTGAACCCTATGGGGGTATTTGAATATGATGTTCTTATCTCTATTGCATCCCTTGACATGTGTTCCTTCTAGAGAACTATTCTTCCATCTGATGAAGACCTCTTAGAAGCCATGATCGAGGTGTTTCCCTTGACATATATTTCATCCAGTTGGAATCCATGATCAAGGTTCGTCATGAGGAGAGTTATTTCCCTTTTTCAACCTCATTAAATAATGAAACAGGTTCCCACGAGGATAGCTCCTTTTAATTTTTCAACCTCGTTAATAAATGAAACATGTCTTTGAGGATAGTTCCTTGTACTGTGTCAACCTTGTTAAAAGATGAATCAGTTCATCTCGAGGATAGTTTCTTTTACTGTGTCAACCTCGTTAGAAAAATGAAATAGGTTCTCATGAGGATAGTTTCTTTTATTGGGTCAAACTCTTTAAAAAATGAATCAGGCAATGAGCATAGTTATTTTCCTGTGTCAAGCTAATTAAAAAATGAAGCAAATCCTCTCCTAACAGAGTCAAGTCTTTCATTAGATCTTGTAAGTGTCAAGTCGATTCTTTCATCTAATCTCATAAATGAACCTTCATTACATCCACCTATTAGTAATCAGTGGTCTACTTAGTTGAATGAAATGAAGTTTGGGGGGAATTTTCTCTAGCAAGTTACACTTGGGGGGCATTAAAACTCATCTCAAGCACGATTTTTCCTCTGTTTCAAGATTGTGTAAAAATTAAATCACTCTCAAGCACATTTTTCCTCTGTTTCAAGCTTGTATAAAAATGAAACCTATTTCGAGTCCATTTTGGTTATTATTTTCAAGACTCGTTAAAATCATGAAAATCCCAAGACTATTTTTCTATCTTTCATTTTCGTAAAACGCATGAAAATGCCGAGTTCTTTCCTTCTTTTCATACTCATAAATTAAATTGAAAGTTGGCTATATGAGTATACTTTTATCACTTTTTCGGGCTCTGTAAAAATACAAAAAAGTGAAACCCTGAATTTCCTTTTGAGCCCTTTTCAGACTCTCGAAATATGAAAATATTGTTGAGTAATTGACTATTTGAACTCATTAAAGTGATTTAACAATTGTCCCTTCCATATAAGTTTACTCATTTTTCAGACTGAAATGGACTAATTACGAAAGAGGTATACGTTGAATAATCATGGTAAATAGAGTTCTCTCCTGCATTATTTTATCCTATTTTGGGCCTGAGAGACTAAATTTACAAAAAATAACAACCATGGAATGTACTTATATTTTTCTTCTGACTCCCTAAAACTGAAAAACGTCAAGTTTCTCCTATACTTCACTCGTTAAAATTTAATAGTAAAGGACCTATCGATTACATCAGGACCAAACCACACCTTCTCAAGGTTCAATTTTAATACTAAGATGGACCCATCCAAAGGATGAGCTTACACAAAGTGGTAAATGTTATCCTCCTCAAGCTTGTCAAAAATAAAGAGGTACTTTCCAATAATGGTGGGGGAAAAGAGAGAGAAAAATAATTCAATTGTCACCCTTGTTTAAAAAGAAGCATGCCACTCTCGAACACGACACTTTGTCGCACTTGTACCTAGGTTGGGAAATCCTTTGTCTAAAAGTAAATCAAACCATATTGAAAATATTCAGTTGGTTTCTAGGTATTAGCTTTAGGTCAAATGGTGCCAAGCCATATGCAGTGTCGTTATGTGTTCAAGAGAGAGTTCAAATAAACCATTCATTGCAAACATTTTTCTCCATTCACGTTGACCATCCCTAAGTCATTCCTTGCAAACATTTCTTCAAAAATTTATCTAATGGTTTCATATCATGGGCTTTGCTATGTCGAGTAACTTTCTATCGACATTAGCTCATCATCTAGAATCCTATCAGTACCTTAGGATCTTCATGCCCTAACGGAATGTTTCTCGCCTTTGATGATAGGTTTCATAATTGACCTTCGAACGAATGATTATAAGAGTGTTTGAATACAAATCATTCATTCACAATTGATAGATTGTACTAGATTAATTTGAGATCCATTGTCATTATTGGTGGTGTCTCTCACACTTTTTAAGAGTTCACATCATTGACCAGTAATCAAGTGGTTTCTACCATGTTCGACTTCGACATAATCAATCCCATGGATAGATTCGTACTAGTTTGAGAAGTGGAAATCAAGACCCTGCATCTAGTTTCCACCTTCCAAGCTGCAAGGGGTTTTATTATTCATGATACAATAGACTACTTATGACGAATGGTTGCGCCCATATCATGTCTACTTTTGATGTAATATTGAAACCATATCTGTACTAGAACATTTAGTTAGTTTTGATCGGAGTATGGGAATGCCTAACTCAGAAATGATATATATATATATATATATATATATATATATATATATATATATATATATATATATATCTATATATATGTGCATTGAATGTTTATAGGTTTTAAGCTATGGTACTCCAATCAAGTCTTCGAGCAGTAAACGCTTCACTCTTTAGAATAACCTCAGACTTCGCACTTTAGGGGGAAATATGTTACAGGTTATTTTGTCACCATGAAACTTGACTGTTCACATGGGTCTATCACCACCTATATCATGATCATTTAGAGGTCAAAAACCTTAATGTTCCTGAATAAAGTCTTGGAATTGGAGAAAAGTTTTGTAAAACCCTTAAAACTCTACCTCCGCAGTTTTTCTAGCCTTTTCCTACACATTTGATATTGTTTTCTCTATAAACTGCGGAAACCCCCACACTTTTTGCCACTATTACCTGTGCACCCTTGTGAAAATAAAAATAAAATAAAAATTAAATTGTAGAAGCCTAGCTGGTTGAATATTCTCCCAACTGGAAGCTTCTAGATTTGCGATCAGTCCTCCACTTATGGAGCTTATACCATGGTCCATGGAGCTCAATTCCCTTCATGAGAGGAATCCATCACCCTCTTCATGGAACTGAAACTACCTCCACTTCTATATAAACTAAGTGTAAGTTTCAGGT
Organism: Pinus albicaulis; assembly: GCA_034641835.2. Classification (NCBI taxonomy): domain Eukaryota; kingdom Viridiplantae; phylum Streptophyta; class Pinopsida; order Pinales; family Pinaceae; genus Pinus; species Pinus albicaulis. Next base: position 1,586,723,761 of record CM076570.1, read on the forward strand.
TGAAGGGTAGATTGTAAATGTAATTGTTGAAGAGAATTCCCAAGAGTGCATACTTTCTACACTAGTGAGTTGTTTTTGGCATGAGAATGATCACACCCTTATGTCCATGACTCCATGCTGGTATCCAGAGAGGAAGGCTTGTCAAACTGAAGGAGAAATGATTGTTCAAGACCCTAGGAAAAAATTGTATGACATCAAGGCATCAAGTTGTAAGATTACTCTTTTTATTCAAGATAATACATGTGGATCTCTTTTTCTAATTGATTTGTTCTTATGCTTATTGAAATAAAATCAATACTTAGACTCCTTGATCACTAATATGGATTATATTTTCTTGATTATTATATGTTGTATATGCTTGATCCTTTTGTCTTGTCTTTGATTGCAGGTTCTAATTATTGGAGAAACCACTTTGGAGCGACGGGATAAAATACTACATCGTATGTTTGGATTTCAAGGTAGGGGCATGTCCTCTCCACTTTCTTATAATAATTCTGAAATGAAATTAATCTAGAGATAAAGGTTTCCAAATGGATTTTTTTTCTATATACTCGCTGAGTAGTAGGTAGATCACTCTTGTCCGCAAGAGCGATTAATCTGCGTAACATACCCCTTTGCAACTAGCCTAGCTTTATATTTATCTATGCTCCCATCTAATCTAAATTTATACTTGTATAACCATTTTCAAACTATGAGTTGTTTGCGTTCAGGTAATTCAACTAGATCCTAGGTTTTATTTTTAAGTATTGACTAATATTCCTCTTCCATGGTTTCCCTCCATTCATCATATTGACTAGCTTCTTTATAGTTTGAGGGTTCAACAACATTTAACATACTAGTTATAAGAGAATGATCCCTATATCTTGCCGGAAATAGAGTTTTCCTACCTAATATCTTGAGTGGTGGAGTGGCTTCAAATCTCTTCTAATCATCCCTTGGTGGAATTGGCTTGGTTGCTGCATCTATACCATCTTGTTCTTCCTTTTTTTGCTCATGGTTGCTCCCTGTTTCATCAGCAAGGGAATGTCTCACTCTTCATTATCTTTATCACAGTTTCCATCATGAACCTGCTCATGTAGTACTATATCTCTACTTGAAAATATTTTATGAGTAGATGGATTAAACAATTTTTAAGCTTTAAATTTAGTACAATACCAAACAAAAGTTCTTTTAATGGCCTTTGAATCTAGTTTCTTCCTATCCTCCTTTGGAACATTAGAAAAAGATTTGGAGCCAAAAAATCTTAAATTTTCAATTGTAGGCTTAAAACCTAATAAAGCTTCGAATGTAGTTTTAATCTCAATACTTTTTTTTGGACTCCTATTCTTCAAATACACTACAGTATTTATTACTTCTGCCCAAAAACCATTAGACATATTCTTACCTTTTAACATGCTACAAGCACACTCCAAAAGGGTTTTGTTCTTCCTCTCTACAACCACTTTTTGTTGAGGAGTGTGGGGTACTTTAAACTGCTAAACTATCCCATGGTCCTTGCAATATTTTTTGAAGCCACTTTATTGTATTCTCCCCCTTGATCCGAATGGATAATTTTGATAAACTTCCTTGTTTGTTTTTCCACCATGCTTATGAATTCTTTAGATTATTCAAAAGTATGACTCTTATTACTAAGAAAATATGCCCAGGTGAATCTTATGCAATAATCAAAAAATAATAAAAACTAATAGGCACATCCTAATGATCTTGACTACATCAGCCCACATAAATGAGTGTGCGCAAGTTCTAGTATATCTCTCTTCTTTCTATCTAATTTTGTAGGAAAATAGTCTATGTGCATCTTCCCAAGAGTGCATGCTTCACAATGAACATGAACATTCTTTAAAAGAGAGAGACCATTGACCATACATCATTTCTGAAGTAGTAGCAGGTCATTGAAATTGATATGACCAAATCTTTGATGCCATAAGTCCTCTACAGTAATAACTGATGATGTCAATGCTTGGTGTGGCACAATTTCCTACATTGAGCTTGTACAAACCTCCCGCTTGAATACATAATGAAATTTTCTTCATATGATCTAGTATATCTTTAAAAACACAATAAGACCTAAAAAAAAATACCTTAAGAGTCTGATCTGTTATCAAAGAAACAAAGATCAGATTCTTTTTTATTTCAGGTATATACATTACATTTTGAATATTCCTAATATTTCCATCCGGAAATATGACTAGAACATTACCATATCCTTTGATTTGGTACCCTTTGTCATCACCAAGGTATATTTTTTCTCCACTATTGGTTTCCTTAAATTTTTCAAGCCACTGTCTATTACCTGTCATGTGAGTGGAAGCTCTTGAATCCACAAAACAATTATCTACTTCATCATTCTCAGTAGGGAGAACAAAATCAGACATATACAATATGAGGTCCTAATTCTGTTCTTCATCAGCAAAGTGCCCTGCATGATTTTTATGCCTATTTTGAGATTCATCAAGCTTATTCTTATGGAAGTGCCTAGCAAAGTGACCAGATTTACCATAGTAAAAACATTTTATTCCTGAGTCATTTCTAGTTGTAGACATAACTTTAGGTGGCTTTCTCTTTGGTGTATCTCCGCCGTTCTATACTTCATTTTCCTTCCCTATGAAGGGATTACTCTTTGCCATTAAAGAAATATCTGAACACTGGGGTTTTACAGTCATCTTCCTTTCTTCCTCTTGCATCAGGATCCCTGTGAATTCTTCAAACTTGGGGGATTTCTCTCACGCATTAAAGCTAGTGATGAATATATGATATTCATTAGTCATACCATTCATGTTAATTGTGAAAATATCAATGTACATTTCGTTCCCTATGTCGCCAAGCTTCTCTTTGAGGTCCTTGATTCGAGAGATGAACACAATTAATGATTCATTCTCCTCCACTTTAATGGAGATAGTCTTGCTTTTCAGGAATAAAAGGTGATTTGTGTTTTTAATCTCATACAGATCCTTAAAGTTTTTCCAAATCTCATTTGTTTATTTACACTCTTTGATGTGAGGGATAATGTAGTCTTTCAATGAAATTTTAAGCAACACTTTCGCCTTGTTCTCCCTACTCTCCCAATCCTGAATTACTGCAGCTGATTTTCCTCTTGTTGTTGTCGATTTTGCTTCATCTCCATTTAGAATTTCCAATGAACTTTTCCCTGCAAGCCTAGTATACAAATTGAATTTACAATTGGAGTTATTGGATCCATCAAGCTTATTACTCTCGTTCAGGTATGCTTGTACCATTTGGTTGTTCACCATGAGACTTAAACAAAAATTCTGACCTCCAGCAATTGACAAAAAATGGTTCTCACTTTGAAATTCATAGGAGACACTCAATGGACACTCTGACACATTTTAGGATGCATCACGAATATGGTAGTTTTATAAAAAGGAATCAATCCACCCATCTACCACCAACCAACAACAATAAAAAAAAACAGATCACACTTGCTCTTCTACATCAGATGCATCATTGTTCTCTTATTTCATAGGCTCCTGCCCTAAATTGAAGTCACACCTCTTTCTTACGAGGCTTCATTAGCAACCATTATGCTAGAAAGGACCAACCACAACATTCTAGCACAACCTTCTACCATAGATTCGAAAGCAGGTGGCATGCAATTCTGTTGGATCCACTCAAACAAAATCTTACATTGGATCAAGTTCTTCTAGACCTCTACAACATGTAGCACACACCCACACACACCCTAGTCTTGGCCCTCTACACCAGCCACTACACACCTACACACGTCGTTGGACTTGTCCCTCTACAATAGGTAGCACACACCCATGCACATTGTTTAAAGTTGCAACAATAAACAATGAAATTGGCATCAAGAAACAACATGACAGCACACACACTAGTGTTGGACAACAAGTCATATAGTGATGGGTCCTAGTGATACATTAGTGTGAAAAAAAATTATTTAATAAATTGGAAATGTGTCTAATTTAATTTTCCCTTAATTAGATTTGACAATAAAATGTAATCTTATCTCATAATCAATTGTAATAGTTAACTGAGTGTGATAAAATCAGTTAGCTCATGAATTTTGAGTTGAGGGTATTTGGTGAGGCATGCAGAGTGATTCTATTATTTATGGAGTTCGAGTTGAATTTGTGCATTAGTTTAATGCATGAGAAATCAGTTAACTCAATTAATTGGGTTAAAGTCAGTTGAACTAGTTGTAACCGTTTGTTGCACTAGTGAGAGATTAGTGAATTAAATCAGATTTAATTCACATGTAGTGATATTCCATGCAACTGATGATTTACTATTAATATTTTCATGCATGTGACTTCTAGTGGAGACCCAGTTGAGACAAAGGTTAAAGGGAAGTTGAATATCAGTTGTATTACTAGAAAAATGCTCGGATGCAATTAAAACACCACATGATTTCCCATGATACTTGCGTATATGAAAAAGGCTGGAATTCATAAGGAATAGGGATTGCATTCTAATGTAGGAGCATCAACAAACACAAGTGAAAAATCGAATATATGAGACTCTAGATGGAAGAAATGATGGTAGAGAACGCGGCTGGAAGAAATATTTGTTTAATGCTAAAATATAATCCAATAAAGCACTGGTTAATCCATTAAATCATGGCTCTCACATTATCCACTTTATTTTAATTGTAAGCCACCTCACTAAGGGGATATGGTAAATCTATTATAAAATACGAAAGTTTCATAGTTTTCGGAAATTATTCCGATATCCTAGGAGAAAAGAATGGATCTGAAATGATCCATTTGATGTATTGCATTCTTTATAAACTATAGCCTTGGGCATAGTGATGGAGGGGCCAACTTCAAAGTAGATCGATCGAGAGACAACTAGGACCTTTGGAGGCCACAAAAAATGTAATATCGGTTTGAAGATTTAATTTTAGAATCAATGTATAATTATTTTAATATGTGTGTTTGTGCCATTCTGTGCATGAGTTTTATATTTTCATGTTTGTACATCCATGAACTAGGTGAGTCGTGCACAATTTTTTTTTTGAGCTATCGCCGCTGAAGTCATGTTGTCTGCTGCCTTGTGAGCAAGTCAGCGGGAGGTCTAATTATGAGTTTTAAAATGTGTTGAAATTTGTTTATAGGCCTGCATTAAAATCAGCATCGAGCCCTATGTTTTTTATCTGTGTTGAGTGAAGCAACGTTGAGCTTGTATAAAGTAGAACACACGACGAGCGTCCTCTTATGTGTTTGGAATTGTAAGGATCATGGACACCACATATCCCCACAATGGTATGATATTGTCCACTTTGGGCCTAAGCCCTCATGGCTTTGCTTATGGGATTTACCCCAAAAGGCCTCATACCAATGGAGATATTTTTCCATCCTTATATACCCATGATCCTCCCCACTTCTATTCAATGTGGGACTTTGGTCGTATACCCAACAATCCTCCCCTCAAACAAAGGACCATCGAGCCTCCCCTCAAACGATTATCCATCCGTCCACTCTCTACCAACCAATATTCTCCACTCCAATGCGTTGGAAGCACACACCTTACATGGAGCACCACCTGCCTCGAGAGCTTGCTCTATCCCAGGTCAGCTCCTCTTCACCGTGTTAGGACCAGGGCATATCCATGAAGAATCTGGAGCATACTGCCTGTCTAACCGAGCTCATCCATGGATCCCATCATGATATTACCGAGGCCCACCACCTTCATTCGGCATTCGAGGATTCATCCACTTCGCTAACTTCGGGGCATGGCTTTGATACCACTTGTTAGGAATTACTGTAGAAATAAAATATTTACCAAGAGAATAATACACATAGAAAGCCCAGCAACAAATCACATAAACATAAACACAATGTTTAACCAAGAAAACCCCAAATCTGGGAAAAACCCAACCAATGAAATTTCATTAACCATTGGCCAAAAAACCCTGGCCAATCCGGCCAAGTGAGCCTTCACCACTCACCTCCAGGCCTCCATTACAATGAAGTCTTTCCAGCCTTTTATAGGCTCCATTACATGTAATACCATGGGCCAAAACCATGGGTGCACAAAACCATGTGCCCCAAAACCACTACTATCTACCCAAGTCAACATTGACTCTACCCCGAGTCATGTTTACCTAACAATTCCCCCCTTAAACTTGACTTGGGGATTATTGACTAAATCCAGCCAAACCTACTAAATGAGACAACACCGCTCACTCTAGCTCTTGCCCCCTCAAATTTTTACCCAGGGTAATTGTAAACTTGACATCCCCCCTATCACCTAGTTCTAACCCATAATTTACCAGAGATTACCCAGGGGTACGCATGCCATACCAGGTCTTACAGCAGTATGCCCATTTACATGTAAAAAATTAACTCCATTATAATAATATTTTTTTTGTTTCATTGTTGCTCTTTGTACATATGAAATCAATGTCCATATAAAAATAAACCATCTACTGGATTACATGGGTCACCAGCCTCTGTAACTGCCAGTCCTCTAGGAGTTCTCTTCAGATACATGGTTCATCAATTAATTAATCCACGTGCAAACATCCTCTCATCTCTAAATTTCTCGAACCAACTTATTATCACTGCTAGTCGCCAGATCTGAGCTGTGGTAGCACCATTGTTCTCTTTATCCATTGAGAAAACCTCCATGGAATTCCCCATGGAATCAATCAATTGGATATTTCCTATTTCCTAGAAACACCATGCTCCGTATGGCCAGATTTGCAAAAGGCTGCATCGATTTCTCCATTCACATGCCAATAAAACCCTTGGCTGCAAAAGCATCCCTTTGAAGCCAAACCTGGCTCTGATACCAAATGTAGGTTTTAACCCTGAACAGAAATTATCTACACACGAATCATATAACGAAAAATCAAGCTGGTCGTCCCGATTTGGGATCCAGGGGAAAATCTCTGTGTTTATCTGTTTTATGTTTTATGCTCTCGCTATTGTTTATTTTCTGTTATAAGATTCGTGTGTAGATAATTTATGTTCAGGGTTAAAACCTACAGGAATGAGATCATCGATGATGATATTAAAGGTATTATGAAGTTCCTATGAACTTCACAATACAAGCTTCACGAGAAACATATTGGCACATGTTTTCAGAATGGAAACCTTCAGAGAATTAGATTTGACAGATTAGGGTTGGCTTTTTCATCAAGTGGTATCATAGAAGAAAACGATTCTACATGAAATGGAAGGAGGTACAAATATGTTGAGAATTGGTAACCATATGGTATTTATATTTTTTTCTAGGTATAAGTAGAGGAAGGTGAGAATATTTGCAATAGCCTAGAGCAAGGAATGCTCATACGGTTCCCAAGAAGAGAACCAGAGAGATGACAAAAACTAGTCTCAGAGGAGAGAACCTTAGTGAGGTATTATGTAGCAAGGAGGAGGCTTGCTACTACAAAGGTTTTGTTGTAACTCACGAGTGTTGTTACGAAAAGGCCAAGAAAGCATATGTCTAGGAGGTCATAAATTTTTGTACCTCGAGAGTCTGATGCTGGAGCATCAACAACCTCGAGTGAAAATCAAATTTATGAGCTTCTATATGGAAGAAAGGATGGTAGAGAACATGGTTGGCGGAAATATTTGTTTAATGCTAAAATTGAATCCCTTAAAGCATTGGTTAATCCATTAAATCATGGTCCTCACATTATCCACGTTATTCTAATTGTAAGCCACCTCACTAAGGGGATATGGTCAATATATTATAAATATGAAAGTTGCATAATTTTAGGAAACTTTTACGATATCCCACAAGAAAAGAATGGATCAGAAATGATCCATTTGATGTATTATATTCTTTATAAACTATAGCCTTGGGCATAGTGAAGGAGGGGCCAACTACAATGTAGATCGACCGAGAGACGACCAGGACCTTTGGAGGCCACATAAAATGTAATATCAGGTTGGATATTTAATATAAGAATATGTGTATAGTTATTTTAATATGTGTGTTTGTGAATTATGTGTGTGAGTTTATATTGTCATCTTTGTACATCCATGAAACAGGTGAATCATGCACCAATTGTTTTTTGAGCTATCATCATAGAAGTCACATTGTCTGCTGCCTTATGAGAAGATCATGTGGAGGTTTAATTATGAGTTTTAAAATGTGTTGAAATCTGTTTGGAGGCCTACATAAAAATCCGCATCGACCCCTATGTTTTTTATCTATGTCGAGTGAAGCAATGTTGAGCTTGTGTAAAGTAGAACATGCAACAAGCATCCTCTTATGTGTTTGGAATGAGATAGTTGATGATGATATTAAAGGTATTATGAAGTTCCTATGAAATTTACAATACAATCTTGAAAAGCTTCTTATTGGCACATGCATTCAAAATGGAAACCGTCAGAGAATTAGATTTGACGGATTAGGGTTGGCTCCATCATCACATTCCTCACAAATTGCGTGAGCAAGCCAGGCTAAAGACAGGCTAAGAATTGGCTAAGTGTTGGCCTGATTTTGTCTAGATCAATGTGACATAGTTGTGAGGGTGTAGGAGACTCTTGTGAGTAGAGTGCATTGTAATTGTTTCATGATTCCTTGGTGAATATACAATATAATATAGAGGGGTTTTGAGCAGTAATATTTACCTGGGAAAATATATGTGTTGTTGTTTGATTTGATTCTTTCTTTACTTGTTGCGATTGGCGATCATGTTTATTTTCCTCAATTGATTTATAGAAGGATTCAATTTCTTGATCTATTAGATCACATGATAGGATTGAATCCAATGATATACATATTGTTTTTATAATTTCTACTTGGTATTAGAGCACTGGAAATCACTATAGTGGAGAGGAAATTGAGTTTTTGACTGAATAACATTCAAATTTACAGAAGTATTCTTTGGTGCAACAATGAATCAAGATGGATTTCAATGGCTTGATATTGGAGCATGCACTTGAGGGAAGCTCTAATTATATTGCATGGAAAGATAAAATGGAGGCAGTTCTGGAAGAAAACGGGTTGAAATAATTCATTGAGAATGATATTCCCAAGCCTAGAGCAGTAGATGCCACTCTTGTTGATGCTTGGCAAAAGAAGGTAGAAAGGGTGAGGAGGATCTTATTGGAGGGAGTATGAGACCACATTGTCTCAAGTCTCCATGGAAAAGAGACTCGATATGCAATGTGGAAGGCTTTGACAGATATGTTTCAGAGTAGCAGTGAACACAAAAAATTGGCACTAAAGGACAAGCTCAAGAAAGTCAAAATGGAGAAAGGCGAAACAATTATGAAATATTTAACCAAGTTTTTCCAATGTCAAGATGACCTTGGGAGCATCGGAATTATTGTCGTGGTGATGAATTGGTCAGCCTAGTGCTTCTAGGGCTTCCCAAGAGTTGGCATAGTTATTAGGACTCTATAAATGGGAGGGAGAAGCTTCCAGATTGGGAATGACTTTGGTTGAATTTGGTGCAAGAAGAATTCAGGCTGAATATCAAGGATGGATATTTATCTAAGGTAGATGATGAAGAAAATTGCACCTTGGCTGGTAAGGTAAACAAGGGGAAAGGAAATAAATCCTATTCCAAATCTGAGACCAGCAAATAAGGCAAGGAGCATGACATGTCCAGAGTGAAATTTTTTCACTATCACGAGCATGGAAATTATGCCACTAATTGTACATAAAAGACGAAGAACAAGAAGGCTTCAGGGTCTACAGCTTGTGAGGCTTTGACTTCGCAATTTGAGCTTTACTTCTCGCTCATCACTTGCATGGTGTCAAGTGCAATGGGATTAGTGTGGTACTTGGATAGTGGTGCATCTTTCCACATGATGGGAGACAAAGATGTTTTCAATAGATTGGAGGAGAATGACCTCCAGATCCATATCAAAATGGGTGATGGCAAGCAGTACAGTGCTACCAGGCTTGTTACAGTTAACTTTTAGAGACAGTCAGGTAAACCCTTCTTATTCAAAGATGTAATGCATGTACCAGGCTTGAAAAATAATTTAGTTTCAGTCGCAATGTTGGAGGATAGAGGTTATGATGTGGTTTTCAGTGAAGGTAAATATTTGCTTCAACACAATGCCACAGGGAAGGCGAAGAAGATTGGGATTTGTGTGAAGAATCTCTACAAAGTTGATGTAGATGGATGCACAACATTGATGGGTAAGGCAGACAAAGTGGTGAGTCTGGATGGGTGATTTATGGCTTAGGAGCTTTTGCTATCTACACCATGGAGCTTTGAAGGTCATGCAGAAGATTTCTACGGGGCTTCAAAATGGTACTCTTGCATAGATAGACACATGTAAGGGATGTACCATGTAGAAGTGTGAGAAAGCCATGCAATTTTCCCTTCAAAGGGAGATTCATTTGCATGAAAATGAGGATCTATTGGTTCCTAAGGATGAATGTCAAGATGTGGAGAAACTATAATATGAGGATCATGAAGTGGTAGAAATCACTCAAGCAACGACCTACAGGAGGGGGAAATTTCAAGCCAAATGGGCAGAGGGATTACATTCATCTATACCTCCAGGTGTGAGGTGGGATGATGTGAAAAATTAATAACAAGAAGAAATTTAGGTGAGGTCCATTGAGATGGTGTTTCTCATTGATAAAACCTGGCTATGAGGAACCCATCGTACAATAGTAGCAGGATCGGTTAGATTGATGCAGTCAGATGTCATGAAGACAAAAATCAGAGTGATAAGTTTTAGATTTTGGAGCGCAGATCAGAGTTGGAAACATTGAGAGTGCATGGATGCATATGTCAACAACGCAGAGATTCGAATAGAAATGTGTAGTAGCTATCAACAATAAAAAGACTCTGATGATAAATGCATTATAATGATTCAGTTTTCGGGATGTTATTCAGTTTCATAAGTGTTTCATGCAAGAGTTGCATGTGTGAACAACACTAGAGAAGTGTTGCATACAAGAGTTGCATGTGTGAACAATACTAGAGAAGTGTTGCATGCAAGAGTTGCATATGAGAACAACACTACAGAAGTGTTGCATGTGTGCATGGAAGGACATTACAAGGTATCGTATCAGGACATATTGAATCCTTTCTTTTTGAGAGGGAGTCTTGAAATTTGCAACAAGAAACAGATTTTTGGATTCCAGAAACAACATGACATCACACACACTAGTGTGGGACCACAGGTCATGTAGTGATGGGTCCTAGCGATACATTAGTTGATGCAGGGATTCTAGGTTAAAACATAATCCTAGCATATAAACATGACTATTTCACCCATCATTAAAACTCTCAATAATTCTTCATTAAAACCATAAATATATTCAGGGAAAAAAATTATATATGAAGGAAAGAGAGCCACATAAAAAAAATACTGACAATAAACCAAAAAAATGTTTGACCAAATATTACATTGGACGGCCTCTTGGCTCTAGGCCCTTCAAACCATATTTCACTCTCACTATACTCCTCACTGCTCTAATTTCTCTCTCATCCTCACAAAACCCTCCTATATATCCATAAATAATGAATTTATTTCCCTCCATAAATTCCTCCGCACAAATCTTAACTTAAATCTAATGTAAATTTATTCTAGTTTTGGACTCAACAAAGTCTCGTAAATGGAATTCATACTCCCTATATTATCTAACTAATTCCACTCCACTCATATCATTTAATTATTAAAGAATATTTACAAAAAATCCTCACATTTATAATTTTCTCTTAATTTATTAAAAATAAGAAATTTAATTAATAAAATAACTAAAATATCTCACCGCCCCCCCTTATTACATAATTGAATAATGAAATTTTTCTTTGGATGCTCCTGCATCAGACTCCCATGTGGAGACATTTCCATAGAATCTTGTCTATGAGGTATGTCACTTTTCTGTAACAATGTGATAGCCACAAGTTCTGATGACTTTCTCCCTCCAGGATTCCATACTCTGTTATGTCGCTGGTCCTTCGACGTATCAACTTGATTTGATAACTCATCATTCACTCTATCGATTGAATTCCATTGGATTCTCCAAAATTTTCTTTTGTCAATTCTTCAGATTAATACTTATTTTTCGAAATCTTTCATCTCCAACTGAGCTGAATACTCAACTTCTTGCAATAGAAAATAATCAAGAACTCCTTCTTGATTACAATGATAGTCTTGGATTGCTTTTATAGCAACACAACTCTCGTCTGGTATTGTACCTGCATTCACCAACAAACTGTTAGTTTTAAAAAGGAAAGAATTGTTGGTCTCTTTTGATGCTTCAGGCATCAATCTATCATCATCGACTTTTTGGACTTCAATAGATTATGTTCCAAACTACTAGCTGCTTCCATGTTCATCCTATTGATTCACTATTTCCTTTATGTCCCTACAAACATAACTCCCTCACTACTTCTGATCTTCCATCTCAATGCCAAATAACTTCTGCTCGATTTCTCTGATTTCGACATCATATATGTTAATTTCGTTTTATATACCTACAGTTACATCATTATTTGAAAAATTATAACATTCATTCAACTGCATAAATGTTAAAAATATTTCATCTATATCATGCATAGTAACTGTAATTTCTTTTGGATCATGTTCTGCAAGTTTTTCTTCGCCATCAGGTTCCTTCAGCCATTGTTCCAAAAACTCGATTTCCATATGAAATCTTTCCATCACTTCATCACTACCTTCACTCTTCCTCTGGAAATCTTCCTGAGTTGTCTTGGTTTCAGCACCATTACATTGTAAACTTTCATAAGCAATTTCATTAAACAAATACATTTGTTTACCTCCTTGGAATTTTTCTTAGACATTTCCATTTTTCTCCTGCTCCATAACAGCTTTGACTTGCTGTCTTACCCCAAACAAGAATTAATCTATGATTTCTTCCTGTTGTAACAAATCAATCCCTTCCTTCGCTAAAAGGAATTCTCTACCAAACTGTACCTCAAGAGTTTCATTCTCCTTTGTGACATTTCCATTAGACTACTCACCATCTTTCGCACATTCTGCAAACATACATAAACTGTGAGAAAAAATGTAAGACTTCATTGCCTCATCTATTTCTCTTGCCAACACATCTTCAGATGCTTCTAAACTATCCCAATAATTCATGAGATCTTCCTCACTGATCTCTTCAGCCAAAATTTCACCCTGTTCTGGGCCACAAATGAAAACATCCATTTTTAACTCAGCCTCTCTGAGTTCTTCACAACTCAACATCTGCTCGAGCTTCCTTAGCTCTTCTGCCAACGTATGCTTACCTGCTTTTCCCTTTTTGCATGTAGCTTCTACCACATTACCTTATTTCTAATGGTCGAACCATGTGTCTGGCCTTTCACATTTTCCTACAACAACTCCATTAAAAATTTAAGGTGAATTTTTATCTCATCCTTCTCCTGCTCGTACTCTTCATCCGTCAACTATTCACATATGCCACTTACCTTCACATTTTCCTTCTTCTTCCCTCTGTTGTGGTCTTCATCATATCTTCAGAAATGATTATCAACAATCATCTTTCCCTTCTTTATGAACTACATCTATTCACATGTGGACTTCATTTAATTCACTTCTCAGCAATCTTTCACACTTGCCATTCATATAAATGCAAGTTATCCTCCCATGCTTAGCTTATCTTTGTTCTCTATCTTGGAACCAGTCTCTGGTAACTCTCTTTCTTCACCTTGCTGAAAACAAAATTTTAGCAATTCATGTGTTACAATGACCAATTCTTTGGGTGTTGGGCTCCATCGATCATGCACCCCATTACACTTGGACTCTTGACTTAGCTTACGACCCTTTGACTTCATACTTACACTAATTTTTCATCTTGGATGAGAATACTCAATCTTAACTCAAACTATCCAAACTTTCATTTGACTCTAACAAGACTCAACCCAATAATTATGGAAATGGATGTTTTGGCTTAATTCAAGTTATACAATCCTCCAAAAAACGTACACCTCTAATACATTTTTAGGATGTAAAATATTCACTCTCTTTCATACTTCATTCTTCTGAAAAATCATCAGTTTCCCTTATCATTTCACATGATACTAAAATCTTTAGTAGAAATGCAATTCATTTTTTTCACGATTTATTTTAAGGTTAAAATAAATAAACCATTCACTTTTGAATGTTCAAAAATACCTTCCTGAATTATCATACCTCATGCTCTTATTAAGGTTATTAATAAAACTTTCTCTGTGTAGTCTTAACCCTCTTATTTCCACTCTTTTGTGTTGTCTTTGTCACCGTAAACACTCGCATGCCCATAAGTTTGTCATCTTAATGCAAACATTTCTCTGCACTTATATACACCATGCAACATCAATTCACAACTATTTACATGTATGTAGAGAACAAGCAACCTCTTCGATGTACAACCCATACATTGTGTTCATCATGAATATCACCTCCTTAAATTTCATCACATGATGGTAAAAAAAAAGGTTTACAACATCAAGAAATTATATTTTCAATCACCAATCAAAATAATTCTTCTTTTCCCAACTACAAGCTTTGGTCCAGAATGACTTAACCAAAATTGTGAAGAATCCACATTATGCATAATAAATCATCACACTATGCACAATAAACCTCCTCATATAAACATGCATGTTTCCCATCATATCACCCAGGATTAGCACATTTTCCCATTCATTTATACCTCCACATTTGCAACATTTCCACACTTTCATAACATATACAAAAGATCATCTTCTCAAGTATGGCAAGGAAATTTAATCATCCATATTTTAAAATACCTCTACTCAATGAATATTGATTCATTCAATGAGCACTTACCTTGAATCTTCTTTTGGTTGAAATGATCCAACCCTTCTCTCGTGTATTCTTTTAGGAATACATTCAAGCCTATACAGACTTACTTTGAACGTGCAAGGTCCATTTTCTCTCCAGCAAATAAATCTATTCCCAAAAATCTTCTAGCATAAATATTTCCTGCAAAAAAATGTTAGAAACCTTCAAAGTACACACAATCTTCCCTCTTAGCTTAAGTCAAATTTCCTCATCTCAATCTTTCAAGTTTTTCTTCAATTTTGAAAAACATATTCTCAAAAAAATCCATTGAATTTGTCCTTAACATAATGTACTAGAATCCTCTTACTTCATGATATACAACCTTGACTTCAACTTTGACACTAGTACATTAATTATCCCATTTCTTATACCATACAATCCACTTCTTACAAAGAGAAAAAACCCCAAAATAATATAAACTCCTTTTCACACTTTATAAATCCTTCTTCTCACAACTCTCCTACTTAAAAATATAAAATTAAATTATGAAATTATGCATTCTCAAAACCCACACATGGTTTTATGGAACCATATATTACCCACTCAAAACAGTGTGCAACAACTCACCATTTTTTCCCACCATGCTTTACAATATCAATTTACTTTCACCTTTACCTCTATTATTTACTTTCACCTCATTCAATAGTCACTTATGAGTTTAACCATGAAAATTTTATGTGAAAGTAAATTAATGGCTTCTCATGAGTTTAAATGAATAGCTTCTTGTAAAATAAATTTGAATAAGAAACTCACCTAAAATATATTCCAGGAAACTGATCATACCTCCAATGCAATACAATCCCTCTTACCAAAATACCATTTCACCCAAACTTTTCAATCTCTTCGCTTGTTTCCATGACCACTTACTCTTTGGTTGATGCAATTCTTCATGAAATTAATCCAAAAATCAATCTTCCATGCTTTAAATAACTAGAGATTTACAACTGATTTGATTCCTTCTTCTCTTGAAAAAAGAATTCTTTTATAATCCAAATTTCACCAAAAAAACCATTCACACTATTACCATAAAAACTCATGCACCGCTCTCATTTAACTATAAATGTGCTCAGATATAGTTATATTTCTATTTCTCTATAGGACCAAATGTTGATAAGAGCTGCAACGATCCACAGGAAGAAATGAGAAGTAATAACCAATTTCCTTCAAAAAAATCTTTTGTAAATTGCATAAGATTGCTCTGCAGGCGCATCTATGGCAGAACCTGCACGTAGATTTTGTTTCTAGAAATCATCCACATTTTTGCAGAAACGTGAATTCTATGATCACATCACTTCCATAATGCCAATAAACTTCTGGCACAGACTACACAAATCCTCAGCGCTAAGCATCAAAACTCGGCTATCCTTTCAAAAATAAGAGTAGATATATCCGGTCAAAGTTTCTTTAATCAATTAGAGATCGACTCAAGAAAAAACTAGACAGTCATTAGGATAGCTCCAACACTTGTCTGGACGAAGAAACGGTCCAGTTCAAAGCCATAGACAGATATTCTCACACTGTTATTGGTTAAAAAATTACGAGAGTAGAGCGTCGAGACCAAGCATTTTGTGGTTGGAAAAACTGCTCCACTTTTTCCTGAAAGTCAAGGCTTTGATCTTTTCCCAGAGTTAAGAGGTAGCCCTTTGATACAAAAAATGTAGCCTTTTCATGCATAGATGATGCTTCTTTTACAATGCGCCGATGCAGATGGGTAATTTTCGATGCTGATTTCAGGCACATGCCAATTCTGTTAAATTGACAATATTCAAAACCAACAATTCACCTGACATGAAAATGATGAGAATGATGGTTCCACTGTGATGGACAAACAAATACTAAAACAATACACTTACTTATTTTCCTCGGCTCAGGAGGGGCCAAGGCCAGGCTCATAAGGCTATGATACCAAATGATGCAGGGATTCTGGGTTAAATCAAAATCCTACCATATACACATGAGTATTTCACCCATCATGAAAATTCTCAATAATTCTTCATTAAAACCATAAATATATTTAGGGAAAAAAAATTACATATGAAGGACAGAGAGCCACATAAAAAAATACTAACAATAAACCAAAAAACTCTTTGACCAAATATTACATTGGATGACCTGTTGGCCCTAGGCCCTTCAAACCATCTCTCACTCTCACTATACTCCTCACCTCTCTCAACTGTCTCTCATCCTCACAAAACCCTCCTATATATACATAAACAATGAATCTATTTCCCTCCATAAATTTCTCCACACAAATCTTAGATTTATTCTAGTTTTGGACTCAACAAAGTCCTGTAAATGGAATTCCTAAGCCCTATATTATCTACCTAATTCCACTCCACTCATATCCTTTAATTATTAAAGAATATTTACAAAAAATCCTCACATTTATAATTTTCTCTTAATTTATTTAAAATAAGAAATTTCATTAATAAAATAATTAAAATATCTCACCCCCCCTTATTACACAATTGAATAATGAAATTTTTCTTTGGATGCTCCTACATCATTAGTGTGCAAAACAATTTATTTAATAAATTGGAAATGTGTCTAATTTATTTTTCCCTTAATTAAATTGGACAATAAAATGTAATATTATCTCAAAATCACTTGTAATAGTTAATTGAGTGTGATAAACTCAGTTAGCTCATGAATTTCGAGTTGAGGGCAGTTGGTGAGGCATGCAGAGTGATTCTATTAGTTATGGAGTTCGAGTTGCATTTAATGCATTAGTTTAATGCATGAGAAATCAGTTAACTTAATTAATTGAGATAAAGTTAGTTGAAATAGTTGTAACTATTTGTTGCACTAGTGAGAGATCAAGTGAATTAAATCAGATTTAATTCACATGCAGTGATTTTCCATGCAACTGGAAATTTACTATTAATAGATGCATGCATGTGATATCAAATGGAGACCCAGTTGAGACAAAGGTTAATGGGAAGTTGACTATTGGTTGTATTATTATAAAACTTCCCAGATGCAGTTAAAATACCATAGGATTTCCCATGATACATGAACAATTGAGAAACACTGAAATTCCTAAGGAATAGGGATTGCATTCCTCATGAATTGCGTGAAAAAGGCAGGCTGAAGACAAGCTGAGAATTGGCTAAGTGTTGGCCTGATTTTGTTTGGATCAGTGTGAGATAGTTGTGAGAGCGCATTAGAATCTTTTGAGAAGAGTGCATTGTAATCATTTCATGATTCCTTGGTGAATATAAAATAGAAGATAAAGGGGTTTTGAGTAGTAATATTCCCCATGGAAAATATATGTGTTGTGGTTTAATTTTCTTCTTTCTTTACTTGTTGTGATTCACGAACGTGTTTATTTTCCGCAATTGATTTGTAGAAGGATTCAATATCTTGCTTTAGTATATCACATGATCGGATTGAATCCATTGATATACATATTTTTTGTATAATTTCTACACACAACATTGTTCTTGACCCTCTACAAAAGGTAGCAGACACACCACTAGACTTAGCCACAACAATGCTGGCTCCATGCAGTTCCAAAATTGAAAAAGAAACCGGATCTACCCCCCACGCAATGATCATGCAGCAGTCTCGAAATGATGGTATCATCTATGAATGGAAGCAAGTACACAACTTCATGGCATTTCCACCCTCTCACGAAGCAGCAAGCAAAAAAAATAATGAGATTTTCCAAGCCTCTCCTGTACGCAAAATTTGAACACTGTAGATCCAACTACAACCAACACCTTTGGTCAATCTCTATGGGTCAACCTCAACAAATCAACGCTTCTCCGACAAAAAATTGTGCTCTAAAGGTCTGCGATGATAGGAATTCATATAAGTAAACAGTTGAACAATGCATTCCCTTCTCCAGACTAAGCACTGATTAACACTTTTCTCGCTTCAGGAAGACCGCTGAGCTATTCATTTAGCGAGAAAAAAAATAAAACATGCCTCATTGTCGTGCTTTCTTCACACCAACCATTAGAAGCCACTCTTCTACCACCTAGACAATCACTCAACCACGAAAGCACACTTGCTTTGACTCAATAAGCCCTGATTCTTTGATACCATGATAAAAATCAAAGGCACAGATTATATTCATAAAACTAGGAACTCGCAGATGAGGTGCTTCACCTAGAGAATACCTCTAGTAGAATGATCTACAAGATCATAATTACACACCATGAATATATAGCTTACATACATATAGGGAAGTTAGAACAACCACTTCAAGAATAGGAAATAAATCTGAATCTAAGGCATACACTCAACTAATGAACTCACTCTATCCTAGAATACATTTCTCCGTTATCATCAACACTAAGACATCAAAGAGCTAAGAGAATGAGGTACCATCAAGAATGTGTTGTAGTATTACAACAACTCACCATTATCCTAGATAGTAACTTCGAAAGAATAATGGGGACCCTTTTAAAATTTTAGAATTAATATTCAATTCTTATAAATAAAACACAAGTTATCATTTTCTTAAGTTAAGATTTTAATTTTATTTTATGAATAAAAAAAATCACTAAAAAAATGCTTAAAACTAAAAAACCTCAAAGTGAAAGCATATAACAGGTCAAATTTGGGATAGATCAAATCGTGAAGTAGTGAATTACAAAGCAGTGAATACCAAAATGCCGAAAAGATGATATTGCAAAGTGGCGAATTCCTGAAATACCGAAACATCGATATCACATTTTGTTTAAAGCCATCGCAGTTTCAAATTTTTCATTTCGCAAATTTCCTAAAATCTCTAAAGCATGCTCACTATCAAATCACCGATGTAATGTCCCGCTATAATGCTACTTGTCAGAATCACGTGGACCCATACTTTCAAATTTAATTTTCATTCATGCAAATTTGTAATCTCGAGGTTTTCAATTGATTTTTAGTTTCAAAATTAAATACCAAAGGATTCCCATTACTCATGAATTCAATTGATAATACTGTTAACAATGTTTCAAAGTGATTTAGGATTATCATCTTTGGTTTTTTTTAATAGGATACTTCTAAAACATAAGGCATAAAATCATGTCACGATTGATAACAGCACGAAGGAAATCCTCCAAGTTACCTGCCACATTTAGCTATGCAACAAGAGGAGAACAATGAAATGGATCCCTTAATCTCATATACTACATGCACTACAGATATTGATTCTTCAGGTTGGGAAGGGATTTACCAACTCTTCGAGAATGAGAAACCTCAATTAATTCCAGATGGGCAAGTCGTAGCTAATGAAACTTCTTCCAATGATTCAGAATCCTTGACAGATGTGGCTAACTCCTTTCTTCATAGAATTGTTTCTCACCAAAAAATATTTCCATACAATGAATTAGTGATATGGGTGTCAGAAAATGTAGATATAAGGGATAGAAAATTTGTTACCAAGAATATAAATGTCATTGGTTCACTCAGGCCAACAAATTTAAGGAAGATGTATAAATTACTAGAGCACCAGAAGAAATATGAATCACAATTCATTTAGATGTTCATGCAAGAGAATTAAAATCATAAAACAGTAATAAAAGAGTGGAGAAATGACCCTAACTGGCATAAGCATGATGAAAATGGTTATGTATTCAGTTGCTTCTCTTAAAAGTCCTTACTCTCAAATAATTGTAATGTTGTGTCGCCTGTTTGGGTCTATAAATAATAGTATGTTTAAAGATAATTGTACACCCTTGATAGAAGCAGCCTCCGATGGGTATATTTTAAACTGGGCAACCATTCTTTCCAATAATTTGATAAGACTCATCACGACCTATAGGGAAAATCGAAATGTCAAAGCGAATACAACCCCTCCTTTTTACATGAGCTCTTGTATCATGGATGCAGTCTATTTTTCTTATGAATTTCCCTCCTTTGGATGGAAGTGGACCAAAGAAGTAGAAACACCCATATTTTTCCAATTAGATTTCTTGTAGTAATCAAAATATTACTGTCATATTTTCAAAATTTTCTATGAAATAATGCTCCCTATGTACCAATTCAATTTTTTTATTTAAAGTCTCTAGAATTACCCCTGAAGTTGATAAAAGTATTAGGTATATAGGTATGTGATTGGTGAATAGTACTTTATGTACATCAATGTTTTTGAAAGCTATGCCCCTCCTCATATCCTACCACTGTACATACCAAACAAATTATTGGCCAAATAAATTTCCTATCGAACAGTTGGCAACAATTTGACAGAAGTCTTGAAAGATGCCAAAAAGACCATTTGGCCAACTTTCCCTTTTTCATGTGGTTCATATGCACTAAACAATTTCAAGCATGCCTATCTTGAAATTGATCGTTTAAAACCATTCAAATTCCTATTTTTTCCCAATAGAAATTATGATTCTTATGTAGTTGCTAGAGAAATAAAAAATCAAGTCAAGATTCGAGCATTTCCAAGTGAGCTTGATAGGTTTGATGACATGTTTGAGTCAGTTCCTGAATTTTCCATAGTTCAAAAAATAACAGAGGAAAGACTCAGTCTTGAAGACCTGTTAAGGTGTAAAGAGTATCGAGAACAAATAAATTCTCATTTGTCACAATATTTGTTCCAAAGACCACCACCGAAAATAGAACATGTTGCAGTTTCAATGTCTTCATCTAAGGTACAAATTGCAGAGACAGGAATTGAAAATATTGGGCAAGATGAAAAACTCACCCAAGACTGGGAAGAGTTTGAGAAGGTACTGCCTACAGCTGATACTCCAACCACTCATGATTCTCTTCAGTTAGATGTTGTGCTTATTCTTAGCACTACAAACTTAGTAGCTTCTACACTATAGCTAGGTGCACGACACATGTCTACTAATATAGATAATTCAAAGACTCAAGAAAAAGGAAAATAAACCTCATTCACTGTAGAGGGTCCTAAAAAATTTGTTGAGCAAAGTGAAAGCCAAAGACACAGTGATATAGAAGAGAATAGAGAAGCTACATTTTCCCAGGACATGCAAATCATCAAATCTTTCCCCACTAATGAAATAATTCTGAACATTGATGAAGTACCTCCATTGGAAATATTCTATAGTAAGAAACATAAAGTTGTCATGACCATATGAAAGAAGAGACGAAGGATGGAGAAATCTCTAGAACTAACTCCAAATGTAACACCAAT
Organism: Pinus albicaulis; assembly: GCA_034641835.2. Lineage (NCBI taxonomy): Eukaryota > Viridiplantae > Streptophyta > Pinopsida > Pinales > Pinaceae > Pinus > Pinus albicaulis. The sequence goes on from CM076570.1 coordinate 1,586,745,586, forward strand.
GCAAGTCATTTGGAAATAGACTCAAATGGCTCCAGAAGAACTTCATAAATTGTCTCAATTTTCAGGTGCTTACGCAGATGTAACCGTTCATAAAACAACAAAAATTCAATCATTAATCAGAGAAAAGGACTAGAAATTTGCTCAAATGGAGCAATTTTTCTTGAATGAAAAGTAAAAGATTGAGTAGGAGTTGCAATTAAATATCAATACTCTTCAATAAGAGTTTGAGGGTCTTAAAATCAAAATCGAGAGAGAGCTTAATGAAACGGATCAATTTATTCATCAGTTAGAAAAGATAATTGCGCAGTAACAAGATAATCCTGAAATAAATGCAGTCAAGAAGGAAGCAGCAGAGTTGGAAATATCACTTTCAAAACAACAAGAAAATTTCTATCACAAGCTAAACCAAGTTCTAGAGCTAGTTAAAACTAGTGATCTATTATTCACTCAGATATCTAATTTGAGGACTTATTATGATGATATTGATGATAAAGTGTCTAAGTATATAGAATGGAAAGACACTACACAAGGTAGAGCGATTGATCTCCCTCGTCTTGAAGAATCAATCAAAGATATATTATTTGGAGACTTAGACATCAAAATTAAAGTGCTTAATTAGCTATTATCAAAGATAATAATCTATCTTCCAGTATTTCTAAATACATAAAAGATTATCTTTTTCAAGCCAACCTCATTCAGGATTGTCCAAATGACACTTCTCAAGATATCAAATTCCTAAGGAAATCTTGGAAAGAAACATCAAGGAGAAAATATCTTGACATTCGAAGTCTGACAAAATCAAATATGGAAAGTTACTTGTACTTGTTGATTAAACCTCATAGTCAATTGCTAATATTGAAGTGTCTCTCCAGTGCACTAGATCAACTTCTTCCAACATTAAAGGATGCAGTATTCACGGGGGAAATGTGAATTCAACCAATTCATCCCCCCCAGCTCAAACATATGGTTAAAGCATGCCAGCTCAAGGATCAGTTAGAGAATGAATCTAGGAAATAATCATGAGGCTGTTCCAACTGATGCAATTTATTTTTCTAGTTTCTAGTTATATTGTTTTAGAGTAATAGTTTTAGAGACTTGTTTCACAAGTCTTCTCTTTTTGTAATATTAATTGGTATTTAAACCCTTTTCATGCATTTAGAAAGGGGCCTAGAATTTTGAGAAGTCTTCTTTTGGAACTTGCACTATTGTTGGAACATAAGTTATCTAATTGGAAATTTGAACCCTGAAGCTATATTTTTCAGATCTAAAGCTATGATGCAGTGCATACTATTATCTATGTATTAATTGTTTTATGTTTTCTGAGATTTATAGAAAACTTATTTATGTCTACTTGTTTCATTCTGATAAGCATTGAAGTGATATATGTTCTTATTACTATTGATATAATGCATTGAACAATATGTTGTTAGATGGGAAACTAAGAAATATATTATGTGATTTCTATCCTTCATCAACTAAATCAATTAAATTTATTTATTTTCTTACATGTGCTTATATTCATTAAGTATGCAATGATATATATTGTTTCATGCTTGTAAAATATTTATCTACAATCATATAAAAGAGTTCGGTCCCTGGAAGTAGTTAGATTTAATTTATGTTATCATTAGAAATAAATCACCCTGATTGTTTTGATTCTATTCATTTTTTTTTAATTCATATAAACTCTCTTTATATGGGAAACTAGTCCATATATCCCCAGTTGGACCTGCCATTTCAATGGAAAAGGGGTTTCTTTAAGCTCTCAGATGGGTGGAATCCCTAATGTTGAGGCATCCACCTTCCAGCCTTCAAAATGTTTGGCACTAGAAGGATGGAAATCTGACTATGTATGGCATATAAGGCAAAATATCAATAAAAAAGAAATCATAAGAGTCAAACCCCCTACAAAACTCCTACAAATTTTAGATATTGCTCACTATCTCCAAGTCAAAAGTCTAAAGTTGTAGAGCCACCTCTCTTATCTCCCGAAGTAATACCTTGCATACATTCTTCATATTATATTCCTGAATATCCTGAAGTTTAGTATTTGATTTAGATATTAGAACAAATAACCATATCTCCAGAAAATCCTGTCAATCTTGAAACTTCTGAAGAAATTATTATATCCATATTCTGAGATACTGGTGTATTAACCCGATCACAAAGTGAAAAAAATGGGATAATGCCTTTCAAGTTTCCTTTTCATTAACATCATAAAAACGCTACTACATCAGCATCTCCATCAGATATCAGTGAGATCACATCACCTTCACCTCCATTTACCTCTACATTTTCCTCTTCTCAACCCATACCTTCTTACATATCCATTTCTACTCAAACAATTAGTGTTGCTATAAGTAGTATTAGTCCAACAGTAAGTTCTTCTCCATCCACATCCACTTTTGGACCTACTATCTCATCCTCACAAAAAACAAGGCAAGCAATGGCTAACTTACCATGGACTAATCCTGGCGATGTTCAAATGGAAAATCTAAATCCTCTCCCAGCGCATCCAGAAAATTGGCTACCTAAATACAATCCTAATGACGGTCTTCTAGTTGAGGAACATCTCAATAATTTTATGTTAGCCATGAATCTCAATGGTTTTGTACATGAAGATGTTGTAGTTATAATGTTTCCATATAACTTCTGTTAGGGTCCTATAAATATAACATTCATAATTTTTGAATTGACTTTGATAGTCTTGTAAATATGTACATACCTTGCTTTCTGCAAGTTTTTTTCCCATATTTTGAAAATAATAAATAATAAAAAAACCAAAAAGAGGGTAAAAATTCCTAAAAGAAAGACCAAAGGACTTAGAAAAATATAGACCCCAAGAGAAAAAAGAGATAAAATAAGACCTGAAAGTGAGCAAGTCCAAATGCCACTACTTTAATTTTACTGCAAGAATAATGATTATGTGTAGAGTGTTAATAAATGCCATAATCCATGATCAATTAAACAGTTTAATGTTAACTCTTCATGCCTTCAATTTCATGTTTTAGATAGAGAATAAAGATTTTTCAAACAGTTTAAACTTGAAAAATCAGTAGATAGGTAGAGAAATAATGTTGAGCTTAAGAGTTTAATCTGAGTCCTCAGATGAAATATGGTAGACTTAGATAGTTTTATGCTTTGAAAGAATTTTTTTTTAGGATTGCAAGCCTAAATGCACCCATGAAAATGAAGTAAAAAATGTTAGAAATAAAGATGGATAGGTAGAAAGAAGTTGAGCAATCATGTCATAAAGCATCATCGGAAAAAAAGAACTAATTTCCCCTCCCCTACAAATATTTAGCATTCTAAACTATCAGTCAAAAAGGCTCAGAGAATTTCTCTAACTTTCGTTGGGACCAGACCCAAGGTTCAATGACTGGTTAGTTAAAAGTATTGATTTCCTACACTAAACCAACATTTATCATCATTTACCCTTCATTCATACATCAAAACCCATTTTTCCTAAGTGAAGACACATTCTTACTTAGTAAAGCTAAACCCAAAATAACTAATCTCATTATTTTTCAAAAATCATTCATAAACCCTCAAAATGCATTTATCCTAAGTATAAAAGAAGTAATATAACAAAGATGAGCAATTCTTTATGTTTATAATTTACTTAGAGATAACATGTGTTTTTTTTCCTTTTAATATCCCTTTATTCATATTAACACCTAACTTATTGTATTAAATCCCTAACTACACCCTCTCGTATATATTAATACCCTTACTTTAAAATAAACCCCCAAAACCCTTTATTTAAAGTTTAGACCAAAGTTTAATATTCCCATGTGCGCAAAATAAAAACCCCGCCCTATAAACCCATTGGTCTAAACATATATTTATTCAAATATCCTGCCCCTTATGGTATTAAAACTACTGTTCAAATGTTTTTTTCGATATAATATCATATCTCTGCCATTAATTTTGAAACATAAGGTAAATATTGTGAATTGGAAACATATATGAGATTGCTCCTTCGCAGTCATATAACCCAAGGTTTTGAATTACATACGTATCTATTTGTAAAGTTCAAAACCCATTGACATGCATATAAAATACCCTGGCCCCACTCCCATTCTAGTGCACCTTCCCAAAAAATCTAGACCACTCACGTTCAAAGTCTAGATCTGACGACGGAAATATGATATCGTGCAAATAAGTTGAGCGATCACCCAAGCACCAAAGTTGCGCGAAATAGGCTATTTTGAAATTATCTCTCTCCTACACGTGGCTTTTTCCTATTCTATCACGTGGGTTCAAGCCAAAACCACTTATCATCGTAATTCTATGCAATAACCACTGATTGTTTCAATTATTTGACACCCGAAACCGCTTTCCCACCCGATGTGACTGTAATTGAATGCCTTTTCTATTATCCCTGATATGCATATAATACATTAGAAATGCATTAATTTAATACCTTTCTCGTGTGTTAACCCTGCGCAAAGTCTCCCCAATTGAAAAACAACCATTTTCTGCCATTTTCATTCCAAAAGCCTACAAATTCCCAATCTGTAGCCATAGAGGACCGCTGAGAAGCTCATAATTGCTCCAAAGATCAAAAGAAAACCGTTTAACCTATTAAAAAGCCTCAGAAACTTTTTCAAACCCTTATACTTGCATGTAATGGGTATTTTTCTGAAATTTAGACTTATTTCAAATAGGAAAATACTTTTAAAAAACTTCAGTCAACGCTTAAAAATCAAGAAAAGAAGCCTGTCAAAATAGTCCAAAAACAGGCCAAGCCCTGTCAAATTTTATCCAGAAACCTTGTTTTACCATCGCATACTACTTTGGAGGAAAATTTTGAGTTTTTACAATTTTTTCAAATATTTCAAGCTCCAAATCAAGCCAGAAAACCTCTGAAGGTATCCTAGGCCTCTGTTGCCCATTTCAAAATACTTTTTAGCCCAGATTATTCATTGAAAAAGGCTTAAGAAACCCCTATTTCTTGTTCTTTAAATCAGTGAAGGTCTGTAAATCATTTGAAGATTGAAATTGAAAGAAAAAATCCAAGGAAAGAAACACATTCTACTTATTTTCATCCAAGAACCTCTGTTAAAGTAAAAAATTCTTCTGTAAACCATTTAATCTTACAGAATAAGCCATAATGCCTAAAAATCAAAGTTAAACCTCCACAAACAGATCTCATTCCATAGGTCTTTCAAAAGCCTTCAATCACCTCCTTGCAAACCTCTGTTTCATTAACAAATTGTTTGATTTTTGTAGGATATTATTAGAATATGAAATTGGGCCAACAGTTTCAATACTAGTTGACAAAATTGTTTGCTCCAAATTCTCAGATTTTAATTCAAAAGCTTCATTCAACAAACAATTTGTATACAAATAAAGAATAAAATCAAGTCAGATAGAGATTATAAAGATGAAATGTGCACAGTGAATGGCAAAAGTGAAATCAAAATTCACAATGACAGTGAAAATAGAACAGTTAAAGAGCATCAAAGTTAAAGTGTATTAGATGAAAGTCAAAGTGAAGGTTAAAACAAAGTTACAAAGTAGTCAAGGTAAAACAGTAAAAGTAACAATAGAGGCAGTAATGGTTAAATAGTGATGAAAATACTTTCACCAATAATGTAATTTATCCAAACTAAAAGAAAAATAGTTAAAAGAACAAAAATGTAAAAAGATGAAAATAGAGCAAGAAGGGACATTTTTGCAAAAAATTCCTTTTTAAGTCATTGTTTTGCAGAAACTATTGTGACAAATCCAAGATGAATTTTGAAAAACTGAAGGAGGTTTATGTTCCTAAGATGTCCAACTACACAAATATCTCTCACTTTTCTAACATTCATTATGGGTTTGGAAATATTAAACAATATTTAAAAGTATTGTTTACATGAAATTCATGTTAAGTCATCATTTTGCAGAAAAGATTGTGGCCAATCAGAAATACATACTACAAATCTAGAGGAATTTTTTGTTCCTAAGAGACCCATATAAAAAAACCAATATCACATTTTGTACAGGTACTACATAATGAGAGATACATGCGCATATTTACAGCCTATTTTTCAGACTATGAAAATCTCTATTTTACACATCTTTTTGTAGAGCCTATTGTGAAAAGTTGGATTAGAATTTTAGGGAACTGAGAGAGATTTGTCTCAAATACATATTTATCAAAAATAACCTCTTTCACTTTGTACATATCTGTTATGTCTAATTTAAAAATAATTATTTAAATATATAGTTATCTTAGGTTTATTAAGTGAAAGGGACACCGTAAGGTTGTATTTAAAGCCTTCATGATTCCCCATTGTAATCATCTCATATTTTATCAATAATAATATATACTCATTCAAGTTTACCATAGTTTTTACACCCCATTGGTATCGGAGCTGTCGATCTTCAGGATCTGTGTGATCACTACTGCTTCTTTCTATGGTTGATCTCTATCACTCAACCACTGCAACCATTAACACTCTATTGAGCACTTACAAGCCCTCACAAAGTCTCGGGTTTTAACCAAATGCACATATTCACCCAACTTACGTTCGGTGGTGTTCAATCCTTAGTCGCTATTTCCAGGTTCAAACAAAATTAATAAAAAATAAAAACAAAAAAAATAACCCTGTTGCATCTTTTCTCCACCCTATGCTCCCTTATCCCTCCCCTAGGCCTTACAGCCCTCTCCCACCTCGCACCTACCTCACCCTCCTTCACAAGTGTGTCAGCCGCCCAGCCCTCGCTACCCATCCTCCTTCGCCCCCTGCTCACCACACTCTGCCCTTCCTCCCCAACCTCTCTGTTACACCATTTTTTTGGTCATCTAACCTATTATCATTAGATGAACCCAAGTACACCATGTAAGACCAATTTTACCCTAAGTAAAATTGCTTTCACCACATTTGTTTACATTTCTTGGTCATATTTAACCCAAAACAAGGAAATCAATTAAATAAATCATTATTTATTTAATTATTTCCTAAGAATAAGTTATTTAAATACTATTCCTATTTAAATTTGACTAAATCATTTTTAAATAATTAAATAAACCATTATTTATTTAATTATATCCCCATCATTCCCTTAAAATAATAAATAAATCATTTATTATTTGTTATTTATAAATAAAGGAATTGACCCAACTCAAAAATCCTTTTCCCTCCAACAAATATAATAAAATATTCCTAAAGGATGATTCTAGAATTCGATTAATAATATTTTATTCATGCACCAAGTTCTAGAACACCCCAATATTTTGTTATAAATAGAAGGGTTTTCCCCATTCATTAGTCACCTCCATTGCATTAGATCACTCTAGATCTATTCTTGGCCACCATTTCCATTTGTTTGCATTTTGAACTCCCATTGAGTTCTATGTTTGTTTGGGTTTTCCATATCAATAAAAGAGAGGAATTTTAGATCTGAAACACTGAGGACTTTCAAGAACCCATCCCATTGAGGAGAACTAGAAAAAACCTTTCCTGTTTTCCTCTCAGGTGCCCCATTCTTTAATATAATACAAAATTCTTTTAAATACATTGTCTTGTCTATTGGATGCATGGAGCTATATTGTATTTTATCTGCTTAATGTCTTTGTGCTTAGATCTGGATTTTTGCAGCAAACCTAAAGATATTTTGAAGCCATAATCGATGTTAGGGCTATTTTTTATGCGTAGCTAAAGTGAAATTTTACGACAAAAAATTCATACTAACAATTGGCAACTCCACACGAGTTTTCTTTTGCGACCACTGTCGTTTTATATATTCCTGCATGTCCAGCTGTTTCAGACCCTAGAGTTTCTCTTCAGTTTTCTTTTTTTCCTATTTTTATGGTTTTTCTCACCTCCATAACCCTCAAACATTCATATTTCCAACTTCCGTGTGTTTCTGGCCCCATTGCGTAGGTGACAGACATCAGCCGCAGCTGAGACGACAATTTTTTCTGAAATCTGCCATCGAGAGACCTGGATCTGCAGGTCGCACTTATCGGCCCAAAAAGTGTGACCTGGCCTTAAGGTCACACTTTTCTACCCCAAACCTATGACCTGGTCTGAAAACATATCAAAACCTGCGACCTGCATTTTTTTTGCAATTTTCCAACACTTTTTATGGGTTTGCCTGAAGCTTTTGTCAGGGTTTTCCAGCCTCTGTCTCCACCCGTGCAGACCTGTTTTTGATTTGCTTCACTCAACTAAGTGGGACTCTTACCCCTTTGGGCTCTCGTCCCCTCCACTTTTTGTGGGAGAGTTTTTGTTGTTCCAGACGTCTGAATTTCCAGTGCTTCAGTCCTATTTATTTCAGATTTGATACCTCCTTTTCAGATCCCCACAGATCAGCTCTTTTTTCCTTTCAAAACACCTCCTTTCATTTTGATTGGGTTCATTTCTAGGGTCACCTCTTTGACCCCCCTATTTTTAGTTGATCCCCTCTTTTCTCACAGCAACCTTGCCCCTGCCTCTTTGCTATTCTCTGCACCTCTTTTCAGTAGATTTTTCCATTAGATCCCCGTCCCTCCTGACTTTAGATCTCATTGGCCTCTTTTAGCGTGCTTTTCCATCTTATCGACTAGTTTTGAGAGACCCACATTCTTGGGTTAGATTGATGCATTGGTAGCTGTTAATTTTCCATTCTTTTAGTCTTATGTACTGCAAATTTATTTTTAGTTACACAACACACTTTTTTCTTTTACTCTCAAAACGGCTGGGTTTAATCAATTAAAATTAACGCACGCCACACACTCACCCTAAGCGAAGAAGAGTGTGGTTAACACCGCTTGGAAAGGACTTTAAAATTAATTGACACTGCACCTCCCTGCCCTTGTCACATCTTGCCTCTGCACCTTGCTGCCCTTGTTGGTTTTTCTTCTTCCCGTCATCATTGCGCCTCCAAGGTGTTTGTCTCGGAGACTTCTTGGCCTTTACCCTAAATTTCTGATAGGTCAACTTCCTCCATCCCGTCATCATCGAGTAAGTCCTCCCTTGAGTCCGCACTCCGACTCTCCCTCTAATTGTTTGTGTTCTCCCCCTCTTACCTTCACCATGTCTAGTTCAGGACCTAGCCCTAACCCTAGTTCTACTACTGGGTCCGTTTCCAGTGGAACCACTACGGGACCTACCTCGACTACCCCGCTGCTCCCCTATATAGCCGGTCTCAGTCTCCCTGAATTCAATCAGCTGATTAATGATCCCATTCGCCATGATGTCAATTGGCCTGCTATGCCAACCAAGCTCCCCTCCAACATTACCAAATTCGAAGGCCTTCCTAGTGAAGATCCCTCTAACCATATCTGATATTTTCACGTGTGGTGTTCCTCCAATTCCATCACCGATGATTCCATCCATCTCCGGTTGTTCCAACGCACGCTTACCAGCGAAGCTTCCAAATGGTATGTCGATCAAACCACCTCTTCCCATACCACCTTTGCGACCATTGCCCAAACCTTTTTATCTTATTTCCAACTCCCTCTCCGATATGACATTGGTACTGAACTCTTGACTTCCTTTCATCAATCCTCTTCGACTCGCCTTTCTGCTCATGTCCAGGAATGGTTAAGAAGATGAATCCTCTATCGCACTCCCCCCTTTGAAGATCGAGTTTACATGGACTGGTTCCTTCGCTCTATCTTACCTCCCATTGGCAAAGATTTCGCATCCCATTTTCCCCAAAACGAAGAAGCCACCCTCCAAATAGCCTTGAAGTATGACCTTATCTACGCTCAATCAGATTATGTTTATACCGTCCTTCCTGAACTCCCCAAACCCAGTGGCCCTAACGCCTCAAGGGCATCTCACTCTGCCAACGGTATCATTAGCACTATGTCGCATACCTCTGCTCAACCTTTTCTGGGCTATGGTTTTCCTCCAGAAGGGGCCAGCCCCTCTGGCACTTTTTCCCCTCCAAGTAGCATGTGTCCAAGATTTGGCATCCCTCCTCCTTTTACCCATCCTACACCTTATCCCTACCCTCAGCCTACTGTCCCTGCTCCTACAGCATTTGGACCTCCCTCTCCTGTGCCTTCTCTACCCCCGCAACCGCACTTCCCACCCCCTCCAGGGTAAGTATTTCCGCAGCAGGGTGCAACTCCTCCTCTTCCTTCGCAACGAAATAGAAAAGGCACTCCCTCTGCTTTCAGTAATCGTAGACCCAATCCTTCCTGTATTGACTCTAACACTGCCAACCTGCCCCAGGGCTCTCAGCCCAAGATGGACAGGTTGCTTCGCACCAATAAGCCCTGTTCATGTTGCGGTGTTTACGATCATTACACTCATGATTGTCCCTGATTACCACAAATGAGGCAGATGTGGGAGTCTCAGGCCACTGTGCAGGGACAACACTCTTCTCCTACTATCCCTCCCCATACGGCTACCTCTCAACCCGCTACGTTTACGGATCCTCTCCCTCAACAAGGACTCGTGGCTACTCACTCACCTCATGACCTGGTTCCCACTCAACCTTCTCCTTTTGGTTCCTCTGATTACCAGATTCTCATGATGGCCTCTGACCACCCTCTGACCATCGATCTTAACCTTCAAACTCAGTCTCGTTAGTACTCCAACCCTCCCATTCCTTCTATCCCCGATTTCCCATCCTTAGGTCCTACAGAGTCTCTATCGACACCCAATGGTCCCTTGCCAATTCCTCTGCCCAAAGCTGTGGTTCATACCCAAATTCCTAAGGGCCCATTATGCCGAAATGCTGCCTCTAGCCAGATTTTCCATTCATACAACATAGTAGATGATCTGGCACACTTTCCTGCTGCCATTTCAATACTGGAACTCCTCCAGTCGTGTCCTTCTCAAAATAAGGCTCTACTATCTGGCATGGGTGCTGTCGGCCCTGCTGATGACCAATTAATTTTTTTCGATGCCTGTCAGCTAGTCCATCCCCCTCTTCCTGTGTCTGTTTCTTTCCAAATCCTGGTCAAAATCCGAAATGCCACTATCGCTTGATGCGTTATCGATGAGGGGGCATCTACCTATGTAATGTCTGCTTCGGTTTGGCAACAACTCGAATCTCCTGAGCTGGCCCCTTCCACTATCCCCCTTCGTGCGTGGGATGGCCATGCCTCCCAGCCTCAACATATTCACATTTCCCATGCCCAATATAAAGTTAATGGAGGCTGAAGCTAAGGAAATTGAGAAGGTAGGGAAATGCCATAAAGTCAAATTGTAGATTCAAAATTTTAATTTAGAATCTCCATTCTACACCGTGCCATTACAAGGAGTAGATGTGCTCTTAGGAATTCAATGGTTACAAACTTAGGTACCTATTTTTCCAACCATCAGAAGCAACCTATAAGCTTTAAATAGGAAGGGCAGAACCACACGTTGTATGGATTCCAAGCCCCAGAAAATCAAATCATAACATCACCTTAGATGATTAAGATGATCAAAAAGGAGTGCCAGCCTCTATAGTACAATGTCATCAGTTAGAAATGTTATCTACAAAAAGGAACCACACAGAATCACTATAAGTACAAGGAATAGTTTAGACACATGCAAAAGTATTCCAATACCTACCAATGAAAATGTATCCTAATAGGGAAATCAAGCATCCAATAGAAGTCAAGACAGGATCCAACCCTATCAATGTCAACTCTTGTCACTATCCACATCACCAACACATTGAGCTCGAGAATATGCTCCATGATCATTTAAAAATGTGAGAAGCAAGAGCCCGCCTCTCGTGAAATCCAAGCATTCCTCAACAATGTCCATCATTACGTATGCTTTGAGGACAAAGCATATTTAACAGAGGGGCAATTTTATGCATAATTTATTAATAATTATTTAAATATATAGTCATCTTAGGTTTATTAAGTGAAAAGGCATGATCAACGATCATGCCTTCTCACCAAGGGACACCGTAAGGTTGTATAAAGCCTTGGTGATTCCCCATTGTAATCATCTCATCTTTTATCAATAATAATATATACTTATTCAAATTTACCATAGTTTTTACACTCCAATATCTATTTTGGATTGAGAAATACAAAGGTATCATTGGACCCCAATTTTTCAGAATTTCTGGAGAAGAATGCACAAATTAAGGAAACAGTTAGTGACTTGGATGCCTCATCATCAATTAAGAGTTGATATCAAATTCAAATTCTCCTATTTTTCATCACCTATCCATAAACAATAGTGCCAAATATATGTATTAGTTTTAAGTTTCCTTTACTTAAGTTCTATTTATGTAAAACAGTTGGAGATATTTGCAATCCAATATTGATATTTTTTCAAGATATTCTAGTTTAGAATTCGTATAAATACTTCACTTTTTGAAGTATTTTGGTGGAATAAATTTTTTGGAGATTTCTATAGTCATTTCTGCTGGACATTGAAGGATTTTTTGTTTCAAATTTCAAGTAGAAGGCTAGATCAATTCAATTGGGATCATAATTTAGGATTCCTGTGATGAGCTACTTGGAGTGAAGTATTTCCTTATTTGTCACTATTATATTTCTTAGTTACATGCATCCATCTATGTTTATTCTAAATTTGAATGTATAACTGGGAGTATTAATACATAATTTGTTAAAAGCACCCTATTTCTAACTAGTTATCATTTTTATGTTTTCCTCTAATTTCTAGTGTAGAGAATTCTTAATTTCTTTCTCACTCGTTTGACCCCTACATTCTACTTACCTTTTTTGGATCAAAGGATTCTTAAGTGTCCTTTACCCCAATCATACCACCTCAGAAAAAACATTTTTCCAAGATCTCTAAGGGTTATCTATCTTGCCCTAAATACATTTTACCTTTTGGCCTTGATCCTAGTTCGGTTAGCTTTGTTAGCCACCTATAAAAATTTGTCATATCAAATGGTGGCTAAAATATTTTTTAGCCTTTAAGAAACAATTCATGCCAAATTGTTAGTTCTTAAAGTCTCATGAAGTTAAATAATCCTTTAGTTAATCTTCACTATTGTTTCCCTCAAAAAACTGAAAAATCTGTTGTTTGCCTAAAGAAGACTACTCAAAAAACCCATTTTCCCCTTCATTTTACCCCTCCTTTCACTCATGAATAACCCCATTTTTCACACCCTTTTTTCTTCATAAAATTCCTCCATAAGCCTCTGTTAACCTTCAAAAACACTCCAAAATCCCTTTTAAACCTTATGTCTCTCTGTTATTTGGTTTAAAAATGCCTTCTTTCCCCTATTGGAACCACTAAATTTCCTTAAAAAACTCTGTTTTTTAAGCCAAAATACCCTTTTTGCATATAATATTTTCTTCAGCCCCCGAGGGCTTAACTTTCGTAACCCGTCGCCTCATAAGACCTTAAGCCCTGCAACTGAGTGCTTAAAAGGGCTTAGACTCATCTCCAAACCCTATCAAAACCTTATCCTCCTTTATATTTCATAAAACCCAACTTTCCGTTGTGTTTTAATAAAACCCGACAGTTCGAATTTGCAAGAAATATCGATCGTCATTCTAAACCAATCAACAGTCATCAGCTCATTGCATCGCAAATAATCATATAACCCTTTTGTCTTGGTTCTTTCCTTTTCTCCGATGCGTTCCCACGATCATTTCTCCACCATTGATCTGATCCATCATGCCCAGATCCAACTGTCTGTATCACTCCATTCTCGAAAACCCGTCGTTTTGTCTTTTCCTTCATGATTAAATCTCCACCGTTGATCCATTTTTTAGATTGACGGCTCTCACTCCATTGCAAGGTGGCAATCGTACTTTCCCCTAACACTTTTCCCTTTTACCTTCTCTGATGTCGATTCCCCCGATTGAATCTTAGCTATCGAATCCACAAGAACCGACGGCTAAGATTTCTTCGAACTCCACCCATAACATTCCTCCTTTACCCCTTCGATTGAATATTGATCGTCGATCTTACTCCCAAATCCGACAGCCAGTGCTTAATCGCATCGCACTTGCCCATCGCATATCCCTCCACCATCCCGACCTCCGATTAAATCCCTGCCATTGATTTCTTCTAATCCAACGGTCCGCATTTCTTCCGCTTTCAAAACCCACCCTTATCATTCTCCCCATCAACAGATCTTTGTCGTTGATCTTCTCAGATTGGATGGTTCATATTTAAAACCATCATTGACCCCACCTACCTTTCCACTCATGCATCTTGTCCTCCATCACGTGTGATCTGCACCGTTGGATCCAGAGCCTCTCATCCGATGGCTCATAGTCAATTTCGCTTTTTTTCTGCAACCGGGGTCTAACACCAAAAAATTACATGAAAAAAGTGGTTTTATAAAGCCACGTGTTGTGCAGTGAAGCATATCACATTTTTTTGGGCCAAATTGAAAACCACTTCGAAGCAGCGTGAAACCAGCAGTTTTTTTCCACTGAAACCACCTTCCCCCATTACATTGATTTTAGTCCTTATAATCATATCCATTCATCATTTCAAATCAATAGCTCTTATTCATCCTTTGTCCAAACTTCATTTTAGCCCTTTTCTCTTCCACTAAAGACTTTTTCCATTTTTTATTACATTTTCCCCTATTTCACTATAACATTTCCCCCCCACATTATAAAACTATCGATTAATCTCAGTCGTTGATCAATATAGATCAACGGGTTAGAATTAATCTTTCCTTCTCTTCATCCAACCGCCTCCCCATCAAACTCATAGTGAAATCTCGGTCGTCGATCAATCTGGATCGACGAATACAATTAAACCTTGCCTCTAAAGCAACCTAACCTATGTTTTCACCAGGTTTTTTTCTTAATTTCACTTGTTTTGTGTAGGTCATTAAGGTTTTTACCACAGTTTCAAAAAAGAAAAGAAGGCCTGGGATGACAATCCCCAGGCCATTATGTATGAAGGAAAAGAATCTGTAGGGTTCCAAATATGACTTTATCATACCTCATGAGCACTGGTAACATTATAAAACCCTCTGCACACCTGCAAAAGCAACAAAAACACAGTGAACCTCAATCAAACAAACAGTATCAGTGTCAAGGGATAAAATCAAAGAAAAAATGAAGAATTTATGATTTTAACACAATTTTGAGGGATTAAGGCATAAATTCGACTGTCGAAGGCCTAATCCACATAGTTAAATATAGTATGAAGACCTGAAAACAAAGATTAAACCTAATCAGACCTAAAACGCAGATAGAAAGAAAATTAATAGTTTTTTAGGGAAAGACAAGTATATCTATCAATTCGAGAAGCCTCCACTGCCACATCAAAGGCTAATTGAATCCTCTCCAGCTACTAAAAGCCACCTGCAACCTCAAAGAAATCGACGGAAGGCATAGTTAATGCCTATTTCAAAGATATTTGTTTAAAGACAACTGAAGATTTCATACAACCAAAGAAACGTATTACAACTGTCAGCAAAGTTATTATAAAGATAAGAAATAGCCTTGAATTCAATCTTCTCATCCATTAAATCTTAAAAAGTAGAAATAGAGTTATTAAATAGAGTTATAGGTCGAATGCATCCCTACCTTATGCCTTGCATGGTTTTCAAGGCTGAGGATTGCATTTACTATGGAATTAATGATACTTAAACCCTAGAAATTCTTCCACCTCCTCATTTCTTCTATAAATACTTCTGTAGAAGATGAGATATAGGTTTGTTGTTGAACTTTGATGTAATACTTGTGCTCGAAACTTTCTACATGTAAATAGTTTTCAGAGGCTCTTGAAGCTTTGTTTTGTGATCAAAGAAGTTAGGCTGAGAAGAGAAGATGATTGTTGTACTGAAACATTGGACTTGAAGTATGTAACTAGATTGATATCAATATACAAGCTGATTTTGGAATCCTGGTCTATATCATTGGTGAATTAATTCTTACTTTGTTATTGTTTTCGTTTCATGTATGCCATTTTCTTCACTTTTCTCTAATAAAGAACAACAAATATAGAGCTAGGATTTACTGTTAAAAGTACCCTACTCTCACTGATAAGTTTTATCTTTATGTTTTCCTCCAATTGTGTGTTTAATAATGACTTAAGTTAAGTATAAACATTATCAAGGAATGTTGGTTTTTCCATGTCTTGATGTGGAAAACTTGAAAGGAAGTTATTGAATGATATTTTCTTTACATGCTAAGTAGATTTAGACTGAAAATTTTTATGTATAGCCCTGTCTTCTAGTTCTTTCTCCAAAGGTTGTTTTTAAGGTTTCCCTAAGAGTATGCTGAAGCAAGCTTAGATTTTAATGTATCTTGCTTGATCTTAAGCTGCACTTTGTTTTCTTATCTGTTTTCATCTCTTCTAAAAGTAGTCACGTGGATTTCTGGATTGTTTTTCCGATAATTTAGCTTTAATACAAGCTTGTACAAAGAAGTTTAAGGTCAGCGTTGTCTTTGGTTGGTTTCAAATAGTTGCTTAAAAGGCTTTTCTTGTTTGGAAATTTGATAAATCCTTGTTGAAATTATTGACTTTTTCCACCTTCTCAACACTTTTAATGTTACATTCATCATTTAATCTAAAGGATATTTTTATATAGATGACTTTCCCTTTGGATCACTCTTGAAATTGTTGCACAATTAAACCCTTTTATGACTCCATAGGCCAATGGATTAGGTATTGTTTCATATCTATCCTATCAGCTAAATATTGTTTCGATTGTTCACACCTTCACCCCTTTGAAACTCTTTCATTTTTAGGACTTTCCACTCAATTAAAAATCATGCTCAACCATCCAAACAAACAAAAAACCTTTGTTTTTAATAACTAGCCTAATATCATACTGAAAGCCTTAAATATAAATCAATCTTTGCACTTATAAGAGAGATCCCTCTCTGGATTTAGGAGGGCTAGATCCTAGAATCCCAAAGTGGTTCATATTGTTGTCTCTGCAGCTTTAGTCTTACCAATATGCTAAAATTACAGAGGCCATAACATTTTTGGCAACTCCCTTGGGGAATTCTGAGTAAAATCTTAAAACAAAATGCTCAGTGTTCAATGAAGTATTAGTAGCTCTCTTCAAGCACCGCTAAGCATGTTGGTAATCATGATAGGACTTATTTGAATCAGTGACAAACTAAGTAACCCTTAGTATTCTCATAGAAACTTATCAAACCTTGAAGGACTTAGCTAGCTAGGCCTTAAGAGTAAACTTTGTTTGTCTCATCACCTTAGCTAACTGTTGAAACAGATTTAGGACACTCTTAGAACTCATAGGACTGAAAAAACTTAGAAAACCCAAAAATATTTTAGATTGGTTTCAAATAAACATGGCGGTGGACCATAAAACATCTTACCTCCGAAAGAGCTATATATTTCCACTTGGTGACTCCACAATCCTAAACAGACCTTAATACTCCACTGGGAAACCCATTATCATCATAACATCATTTAAAATCAGTTAAGAAGACTTTAAGGATTAAAGTTTTCTTGTTTAAAGATCAGTTAGCCTCCTAAAGATTGTCATATTTGGTTAAACTTTTTTTGTAAGTTGGGTCTGAAAAACATACCATAGTGGCTTCTAGAAGAGTTCATACTAGAGCCTATCCTGACCCAAATCCTCCTGAGATATTTGATAATCTTGACAGAATTCTTAGCAAATCTCCTAAGGCCAAATTTCAACTATTGTTAGGTCACTCCATAGAGCTAATTTTTTCCTTAAAAACCTTACAGCTCTACAAAATCCACAAGTTGACTTAATGAACCCAGTCAGAACTAGGTCGCTTGATGATATAGATCAGATAGACCTTGAGCCTTCACTTTCACCCCAGTATAGAAGTGATCATCCCGGTAGTAGAGAAACTAGTCCACCTGATTTACATTTCGTACATAATTTCGGTTTCTCTCATCCAAGATCTGCTCAACAATCTCTTGCTGGTCCATCCACTTCTGTTACCCATACACCCATTGCTAAAAACACTCCATTCCAACCCACTATCCCTCTTGTAAATCCACCACTCGTAAATCCACATTTACCTTCTATCATGGCAAAATGGTATGCTCCCTTGGTCCTTTCTTTACCTTTAGTCAATCTTCCAGAGGACTATCAGTCCAAGATACCTTTGTATGATGCCAGTTGCGCTACTGCTACTTCACAACATGTGGATAAGATGAATGACTACTTTGACAGAAATGAGATTGATTATGATGCTATCAAACTTAGATTGTTTGCTCAAAGTTTAGGGGGAGAAGCAAGAAAATGGTTCGAAGGCTTAACCCCTAATAGTATCAATGACATTTAATCCCTCCATCAGTTATTCCTAAACAAGTGGGAATTCAAGAAAAACCCTCTCCAAATACTTTCAGATTATAATAGCCTCAAAAGAAACACTCGGGAAAGTCTTCAAGCTTATTGCACTAGATTAAATAGTGTGTATAATGCTTTACACCCAGAACTGAAACCTCCACAAGGTTCAGCCTTAAAAAAATTTCCCCAAGGATTTGATCCTGAAATGGCTTATCAATTTAGAGAAAGAGACCCTCTGAATTTAGAAGATATGCAGAAAGGAGCCTTAGCTATGGAAGTAAATCTAATGACGAAAAGAGCTAGAATGAGGAATGAGAAAAAAGTATCATATAGGGAAGAGTCTGCACTTTCCACATCTAGCTCAAAAATGGAGAGAATGATCGAAGAAATGATGAAAAAGATGAGCATACTTGAGAGAGCACAAGCTAGTCAAAACCAATCAGCTCCTCAAAATAGAAATCAAAATCAAAATTAGAATTTTAGGAGAAACCAACCTCCAAACAGACCAAGGGAAGATGATCAACAAATTACACCTCCTTTTCATCAAAACTATGTAAGTGAGGTTGAAGAAACAATTTAACAAACAGAGGAAGATGAGATAAACATGTTGGGAGTGGATAATGATACTTTTGATGTTCATTACAATAGAAAACAAGGTCTTTGCACACCTGTGATGATAAAAGAGCAGAGGATGAATATTATTATCAAGAGCTAGAAAATTCCATCATAGAAACTTGAAAAGAGTATGACATTAGGAGTAAAAAGAATCTGGAAACTCCCAAAAGTAAAACCTCTGACAATTCTACAAAAAACAGCCCTCTGATTAAACCCAAAAACATTAAACAGAAATACAAAACAATGGCTGTAAATTTCTATAAGAACAAAGAGAAAGGCACTCAAATTAATGAAAAACAGAGTGCAGACCTTAGCAACGTTAGCACCTCAGCTAGTGCTCCTACTAAAATAATTTTGACCAATGTAAATAGAGAAAATCAGTAAGCGAAATTTGCTGAGAAAATGGTGATTAATAAGGATGAAACAAACATTGTAAAAAATAAGATCCCTTTTAGTTTAGAGCAGGAGATTTCCAAGATAAAAATATTTGTTCCTCTTACTGAATTAGCCACCCAAGATGTATATAGATCACAAATCTTGAAGGCTTTCAACATAAAAAAAAATAATGACACTATCAATCTTAATGATGACCAACCAGAGCTTTTATTTTGTCCTAAGATTGAGGGAAGATACCAAGAAGGACCAGTTCCTCCTTTTTATGTTAGTTTGAAGATTCATGAAACAATTTTACATAATGCTATGCATGACTCAGGGGCCTCTCATAACTTAATGCCCAAAATAGTGATGCAGAGCCTAGGCCTTGAAATTACTAGACCATACAAAGATCTACACTCTAACTCCAGTAGAGTGAAATTCCTAGGTTTGATCAAAGACCTTTGTGTAAACTTAGCACAAATCCCAGCCAAGTGTTTAGTAATGGATATTGTAGTGGCTGATGTACCCCCAAAGTATGGTATGTTGTTATCAAGATCTTGGGGAGCTAAATTACAAGGAAGAATGCAAATGGATGTGACATATGCTACTATTCCTATTTTTAATCAAACAAGAAGACTTTATAGGGAATCTCATATGAAATACATGGTAAGTAGCCAAGAAAGACCAAAAAAATCTCCTATATATTTTGTACATACAGGCCTTGACTCATTTATTCTTTTCAATCATGAAATATTTAATGAGCAAGAAACTTTAACTAATTTAACGGCCACTCCTCACTCTGATGTAGTGGCAGACATAGAAAAGGAAGGAGACTTGACAGAAAGGTCAAAATAGTGTGTCAAAACAGAAAATCACTATAAACTAATCACAAGTATAGAGCTACAAAATAGTTATCCATTACTTGTTAACTTTGAGAACCAAGAGAAGAATCCTAAATTTAATGAAGAACATGAGGAACTAGAACAATTTCAAAACAATATTGATTGTAAATAACCACCTAAAAACATGCAAGATAAAGAGGATAGTAGTCAAGCTGCTGAATCTGAAACTATTCCTCTTTGGAGTATGAATTTTGATGGGTCTTACACTAAGAACAATACAGGTGCAGGCATTTGGATGCATAACACTGAGAATAATCATATTGAAGGGCATTCCTATAGATTAGATTTTCAATGTTCAAATAACATAGCTGAGTATGAATCCCTCCTTTTAGGCCTACACTTGTTGAAGAAATTAGGAGCCAAAATGATAAAATTTCATGGGGATTCAGAGTTGATTGTTAGGCAAGTGAATAGGCAATATAGTGCCAAACACCCCAGACTTAGAGCCTGTAGAAATGATGTCATGGACTTACTAGGAACACTTTAGGAATCCTAACTGATCTTTGTCCCAGGAGACCAAAATATCCTTGCCCATAGTTTAACTTTTGCTGCTAGAACATGTCTAACACCTTATGAAACCAAACAATGCACTACCCAAATCAAATTTAGACCAGCTGTCCTTGATAATGAAAAATATTGGTAAGTGTTTGATGGAGATAAACAATTAGAAGACCTCCTACAATCCATAAATGAATTTGAACTACCAAGTTCAGATTCAAATTATGAAGATGATTGTTCTATCGAAGAAAACCCACTTAATGAAGAATTAAAGTCTCCAGAGATTGCCGATGTGAATTTGATGTCTAATAAACATGGACACACCACAGAAATTAGTGCAGATTTAGAAAAATAAGACTTAGAAACGCTGCAATCTAACACCCAAATTTTTTCAAATGGTCTGGTCCCCTTAGAAGAGTTGTTTGATTTCAATGATGTGGCCAAAAAAGCAAAGTTGGAGCCTGTTGAAACTAAAGTTGAAGAGTGTAACATAGGCAGTGAACTAAAGCCAAAACTGATCAAACTGTCTAAAACTTTACCAGCTGACATCAAGCTGAAATACATTGAGTTGTTTAAAGAATTTTCTGATGTATTTGCATGGAGTTATTAGGATCTAAAGTCCTATGACACAGAAATAATTCAGCACAAGATACCCCTCAAAGAAAACCAAAAACCTTTTAAACAAAAAATGCGCAGAATCAAACCTGTTCAATTGCCTTTGGTTGAGAAAGAAATCAAGAAAATGTATGAAGCTGGAATTATTGTTCCTATTAGATATTTAGAGTGGGTGTCTAATCTAGTGTCAGTTAGGAAGAAAATAGGATAAATAAGGCTTTGTATTGACTTTAGGAACTTAAACAAAGGCTCATTAAAGGACAACTACCCTTTACCCAAGATGGATCATATTTTACAAAGGGTAGTTGGTTCTAAAATTATTTCTTTGTTAGATGGCTTCTCAGGATACAATCATATATTAGTACATCCTGATGATCAACTCAAAACAACCCTTACTACACCCTAGGGCACTTTCATGTCTGTGAAAATTATTTTTGGTTTAATGAATGTTGGTGTTACATTTCAGAGAGCCATGGATATTGCATTCTCAGAAGAATTAGGATACTTCATCATTATTTACCTTGATGATATCACTGTTTTTTTCCAAAACAGATGAATAACACCTAGAACACTTGAGGAAAGTCTTTAAGAAATGTAGAAAGTATGGGTTATCTTTAAATCCAAAGAAAACAATGTTTGGTCTCCAAGAAGGTAAACTTCTTGGGCACATCATATCAGAAGAAGGAACAAAGATAGACCCAAAGAGGATTGAGGGTATATTGCAAATCACCCATCTTGGAAACATCAAGCAACTTCAATATTTCATTGGGAAGATTAATTTCTTGAGAAGGTTCATACCCAACTTGGCTGAACTCCTTAGAAACATAACAAACATGCTGAAAAAGGAAGGATTTAAATGGACCTTAGAAGCAGAGAAATATTTTGAACTGGTAAAACAAGCATTAACCAAAACACCAGTTCTCATTAGTCCTGATTTTTCAAAATATTTTTTCATTTTTTCATTTGCATCAGGACACACTGTGGCTGTTGTCCTACTACAGAAAAATTTAAATGGACAAGAGAAGCCAATTGCATTCTTTAGTAAAGCATTAAGAGATGCACCTCTGAAGTACAATGTCATGGAAAAATAGACCTTTTCTTTAGTCAAAGCCTTAAAATACTTCAAAGTTTACATTTTACACTCCCACATAATTGCATTTGTGCCAAATTCAATTGTGAAAGACATTTTAACATAGGACCTAGAGGGAAAAAGAGGAAAGTGGATAGTTGTGATACTTGAATATGATTTAGAAATCAAGCCCACTAAGCTCATTAAAGGCCAAGGACTAGCAAGATTAATGCTTGTCTAATTTTGAAGCTCTTGATACAAACATGATAAATGCATTAGATGAACAAGAGGAGTTGTCCACTCCCATTATTGAGGATTATTTTTTGAATTCATCTTGGTATGCTGATATTTCATATGTTTTCCTCAATTTAAATACACCTCTGTTGGAAATACTTGGGGGGGGGAGGGGGGGGAATTAGTTTTTCTTTAAATAGAACATTATTTAATCTTCAATTATTGTCAGTGTTTGTATAATGATAGTAGAAAACAAGAGGAACACAAATGTGCATAGTTTTTAAGGTGGAAAACAACTTTGGGACAAAAACCATCTAATGCTTTTCTAATAATTCTTTAATATTCAACTCCAATTGAAAATAAAGCTCCAACTTCCTAGAATCTATAAAAGCATTCTTCTCCATCTCCCACTAGATGGACGCTACAACACCCGAGATTCTTCAGTAGTCAACTGAACAGATTCCCCAAAACCCAATGAGCTAAAACTCACCCTAGCACCACCCTACTACCCTATAGAAGAATAAAAGAAGAATGGACTACCGTACCAGGGAAAATGGTCCACTTTACAATGATATAGAATGATGTAGAAGAAGAATATATACTAGACCATAACCTCAAATTTGACACAACCACCTAATGATGATCCTAGACCTCCCAACACTACCTCTTCAACCATTGGTAGATAGATACCAATACAATTTGTAAAATGATGTATTTACAATGACTAAGTACAATGATACATTTACAATGATTGTATGTAGTGCTACCCACTTGAAGACTTCATATGATGAACTTCTTATTGCTGTTAAGCACCTTGGTTGCTACTCTTGTGATGCTACCCTCTGCTGCAAATTTCTTTTCTTTGCTGTCGAAGAAAGTCTGGTCCTTTGCAACCCTTGACAACACATGATCTAGTTTTTTCTTGCCTTCTAGGAGCTTGATATTGAATCTGGTGTATCTCTATCATTTCAGATCCTCAATATATGATTTTCAGTCCTATAGTATTCCTCTGAGTCATATTTCCAATGCCATAGGTCTGACCCAATTTGGATTCTTGAGGAGAGAGTTATACCCAATCTCTCACAATGCCCTATATGGACTCTTTCAGCAGAGCGCACTTGTATGACATGCCACGTGTCACTGTTTATTCATTTGGCTCTGAAATTGATAGATAAAAAATTATAAACTATGCACTATCTTCCACTTTTTACGGAATTCCAATGCGATACTCAGAGAGAGTTATGACGATTTTACCAATGTCACTTCTTTTAGATGAATTTCAGGAGCCTGCAAAAACCCTGACTTCCACAGATCATATCTCCAAAAATATTGCGCACCTTGATATCAAATTATTACTACAGCTTCCTCAGAATTTCGGCTTTTCCTCATAAAAATTTCAGCTTCTGAACCTTCGTAGAAAAAAATGTTAGAGCGAAAATGCCACGATGACCTGTTTTAGATGGCCGAATCCCTTGCATAAGGAGGAAATGAGGATCACAATTTATATAAATGCTTAAGTTGAGAGGGGCTTCAACAAGTGAATGTGGGAGGGATTTTAGGAGCTTAAAAAATATTAATTATGAATTTTCAACCAGCCCACACAACTTGTGGGGTTTTAGCCCACTAACTAGGGGTACAAACTTCAAATATGAATGTCTCTCAAACCGTGAACAATTACATGGCGTGCCATATATCAAAAGAAACATCTCGATAAGTAGAAACCATCAAAATAATTATTTACCTATAATATATTAATTGGGTAGGTCAAAATTCCCATTCAATATTGGGTTAGCCCCTGGTGTTGCTTGGTTTGACATCAATGACAACTGCTGATCAAAAATATCCCCCTTTGGCATCGATGGCAACACAATTACTCCCTCTGTGATCATGACACCTCTTCCTACAACATTTTCTCCCCCTTTGACATCAATGGCAAAGGGTAACTCCCCCTGAAACACAACCATCTTGTGGACCTGTACACACTTCCACTCCCGCTGAAACACAACAATCCTACAGACCTGTACACACTTCTACTCCCCATGACACACAACCGTCCTGTAAACCTATAATCTAACGAGAACTTGGGAGAATCCCAAGCTTTTGATGAAGATATTAAAATGCTTCACGAGGTAAAGGTTTAGTGAAGATATCAGCAATTTGTTCTTTTGTACAAACATACTCAAGTTTGATATTCTTTTCAGCGACTTGTTCTCTAACAAAATGATATTTGATCGGAATGTGTTTTGTTTTTGAATGCATGATCGGATTCTTGGAGATGCTGATGGCACTAGTGTTGTCACAGAATATGGGAATAGACTCGCTGAATTATACTTGAAGATCTTTCAAAGTTTGTTTCAACCAAAGGACTTGAGTACAACATGATGTTGCTACAATGTATTCTACTTCTATTGTAGATAACGAGATTGAAGTTTTCTTTTTGCTCAACCATGATATGAGACAACGACCTAGATAGAATGCTGCTCCACTAGTACTCTTACGATCATCAACGCTTTCAGCCCAATCTGCATCTGTAAAGGCTTGAATAATGAGATTTTTACCCTTGGGATACCACAAGCCATATTCTTATGTGCCCTTCATATATCCAAGAATTATTTTGACGGCAATAATGTGTGATTATTTTGGTGCTGCTTGGAATCTTGCTACCTGTCCAACTGCTTGCATAACATCTGGCCAAGAGACTGTTACATATAGAAGGCTACTAATCATAGATATGTACAACCTTTGATCCACATCCTTAGATGAGTCGTCTATGCTCAATTTGCAACCTGTTACCATTGGAGTAAGGATGGGTTTGCAATCTTCCATTTTAAATTTCTTGAGCATTTCCTTGATGTACTTGGCTTGACATATAAATATTCCTTTCTCTTGCTGAGATATTTGAAGCCCTAAGAAGTATGTTAGCTCACCAAGTAAAGACATCTCAAAATCACTTTGCACCTTTGTAGAAAACTTCTTACTTAGTCGATTATCATTGCTACCAATTATTGTATCATCCTCTTTAGCTATTAGACATCATTTGGTTGCTTCATCTAGAATATATATGTCGTTTGGAGCTCCACTTGCTATAGCCACAATTTCACCATACATGCCTTTTGTGATTTCACATTTCGTGGAGTTGAATAGTATTGTGTGTCCTTGATCACACATTTGTCCAACACTAAGCAGATTGTGATTCATGTATTCAACCAATAGAACATTCTTGGCTAGAGCATATTTTCTTCTGAGAGTGACACTACATGATCCTATAACATTTGAAGATCCATCATTTCCAAAGGACATGGTTCCATCCTTGTTCTCTTTCAGAGATACAAATTTATTTCTATCTCAAGTCATATGCGTTGAGAAACCGCTATCAACATACCACAGATCTTTGTTCTTTTGAACCTTGAAAGTGAGAGCACAATTATCATTCTTCTTCATCTTCCATGTCCATTCATTCTATGGCTTCGAAGATTCTTCTGGAGGATTTTCAAGTCTGCAGTCTCTGGCTATGTGTCCAAAGTTTTGACATTTGTAATATTCAATATTATTTCTTAAATTTTCAAATCTATTGATGTTTCCTTGAGTCCTGGGAGGTTCATATTTGACAGATCTCCTGGAATTGTATTCATTCCTAGGGTATATATGACATTCTATAGCTTTATGACCAAATTGTCCACATGAATAATAGTAGCCATAAAAAATATGTTGGTACCTAGATGGAAATTTTCGTCAAGGAATTGTCTTCCAAATATGTTCTTGCGAATATTGTCCAATGAAGTTTACATGCATGTCAGATCTCATAGGTTATTTTTTTGTAGAAGGTCCTGCTTCTTCTTCTTTATAACTGATGCCAGTTTTGTCATTGTAAGATCGTTGATTATTGATGAGTTCTTCCAATGCCCTTCAGTTGTTGGCATAGTTTTGGATAGTTTTTCCTTTCTTCACTTCCTCATGCAGCGAGACTACTTCAGCTTCTAATTCTTCCCTTTCTTGGTTTATTTCTTCCAAATTCTTTTGAATTGACTCTTCAATGCATTTTTGTTCTTCAACTTCAATTTTTGAGACCTTGAACTTGTTATTCAAGAGTTTTGGAACAGATCTTCTTGGCCTTGAGATATTTTATAAGCTTCATTGCTTCCTCACAAAATTCTTCTATGGTCCATCCTTATTCTTCATTGTTTGATACCTCTTGTTTATTGTGCTTGGGTTCATTGTGCTTGGCCATAAATAATACTCTCTCATTGGATTCTTCTTCACTGTCATTGTCTTCATCGGATGATGAGCTATCTTCTTTAGAGAGAAAGTTCCTTTTGGATCCTTGCTTTTTGAATTTATTAAAGCCTTTCTTTCCTTTTGAGTTGCCATTACTTTTGTTTGGACATTTTGATGCAAAATTCCCAACCTCATTATAGCTGAAACATATCAATGGAAGTTTACCTTCGAATTTTTCCTTACCAGGTTTTAGTTTTCTCGTAAAGTAAGCATATTCTTCATCTGAAAGACCTTCTACATCATCTCCCTTTTCTTCACACTTCTAGGTGCATGTCATTTTAAATGAGGGTTTTTTTTCCTTATTGGTTTTCTTAGATGCAATGAACGCAGTTTCTAGATTTGAAGTACCCTTTTCTTCATCAAGTCTCGTTTCATATGCTATGAGAACTCCATGTAATTCTTCCTTGTTGAGTTTGTCTAGATTTGCACTGTATTCCAAGACTGATACCTTTGGGTTGAATCTCCCTGGTAATTTTCTAAGAATCTTCCATATAATACTCTTCTCATCAACTGGCTCTCCTAATCCTTCCATAGTATTGGTTATTTCATCAACGCATTGGAAGTATGCAACAATGTTGCAATCTTCTTTCATTTTGAGTTGCTCAAATTTTTCTCTATAGATTTGAAGCTATGCTTCTTTGACATTTGAGTCACCTGCATATATATTCTCAAGCTTGTCCCATACATTTTTGGTGGTTTTACAACCCAACACCTTATGATAAGTAGATTTAATAAGTCCACTGATAATAATATTCTTTACTTTTGCATCATTTACAAAATTCTTCTTACCTTGTTCATCCGCAGTTGATGTAAAGCCATTTTGAACAGTGTCCCATACTTCGTAACCTTGCACCAAGAGATAGACCTCCATTCTTCCTTTCCAAAGTGCATAATTATTTTCATTGAATAGAGGTACTCCATTCTTAGTATGCTCCATGACCTCCTTCCAGTTGTTAAACTTCTATTGAAGGAACCAAGCTCTGAAACCAATTGTTGGAAATACTAGGGGGGGGGGGGTGTGAATTAGTATTTCTTTCAATAGAGCATTAATTAATCTTCAGTTATTATCATTGTTTGTACAATGATAGAAGCAAACAAGAGGAACACAAATGCGCACAGTTTTTAAGGTGGAAAACAACTCTGGGACAAAAACCATCTAATGCTTTTCTAGTAATTCTTTAATATTCAACACCAATTGAAAATAAAGCTCCAACTTCCTAGAATCTAGAAAAGCACTCTTCTCCATCTCCCACTGGATGGATGCTCCAACGCCCGAGATTCTTCAGTAGTCAACTGAACAGATGCCCCAACACCCAATGAGCTACAACTCACCCTAGCACCACCCTACCACCCTATAGAAGAATAAAAGAAGAATGGACTCCCATACCAGGGAAAATGGTTCAATTTACAATGATATAGAATGATGTAGAAGAAGAATATATACTAGACCATAACCCTGACTTTGATACAACCACCTAATGATGATCCTAGACCTCCCAACACTACCTCTTCAACCATTTCCAAATAGATACTAGTACAATTTGTAAAATGATGTATTTACAATGACTAAGTACAATGATACATTTACAATGATTGTATGCAGTGCTACCCACTTGAAGACTTCATATGATGAACTTCTTCAACCATTGGCAGATATGTTAAACACCATGTTGAAGCACACACATGGTGTATGAGGAAGAAATCACACACACACAAGAGACTCCACACAATGAAGGATAAGCGTGAGGCTTTCTTATTTTCCATTATACAAAGATGTACATTTATAGTACAATGGTGTGACTCTTGGTTTCACATTCCAAGGTCACTTGGACTCCATTGTGACTTTTCATATTCCACACCTACCCATGTGGGATTAGGTGTTCCAACATTCCCCCTTAATCCGAAGGGGTATGTGTGAGTCCAAGAAAAGAGTTGTAATACAAATCTACAAAGTATGCATGGCAGCGCTTGGTTGAATCAACTCTCTGAAATGTTGGAAAAAAAGAGGTGGTTTTAGGATGACCAAAAACACTGGAACGCAAAACTTGTTGCAGTTCCCGGAACTCTTCCAAAACTGGCAAGAAGCTGAAGGCTTCTGCTAGAGGAATTGTCCCTCATAAAAAGGGAGACCTTCGACCTAAAAGAAGGGAGGTCTACTACCTGTGGTGGTTTTAGGTTGT
This sequence comes from Pinus albicaulis, assembly GCA_034641835.2. Lineage (NCBI taxonomy): Eukaryota > Viridiplantae > Streptophyta > Pinopsida > Pinales > Pinaceae > Pinus > Pinus albicaulis. The sequence goes on from CM076570.1 coordinate 1,586,774,475, forward strand.
CCACCAACCAAAGATGATGGTTTTAGGTTATCCACCAACCGAAAATGATGATTTTAGGTTATCCACCAACCAAAGATGATGGTTTTAGGTTATCCACCAGCTTCGGTATGCTCATGGGCATCGTGTCTACGCTACATCTGCGAATCCGGAATAGCGAAATTGTGGCTCGAGCTCGCCAGGCTGCCGGCTACAACTCCCCGAGCATGGAATGAGTTGTGGCTCGAGCTGAAACGATGCGGCAAACAAAACTCCTTTTGTGACCTTTAGCTGCCACCATGGGGGGACAAGGGTGAGATGATGGCGAAAACTCTAGCTGAGTTTACTCCAATATGCGTCGAACAAGGTTCTTGCTTTGCGTAAACTTGTCTTCTTGAAGTGTAGGTACGTGCCAGAAGCAGTCCATCCAAGATGAATCTTGGTTCTTGCGGGGAGAGCTGTCTGCAGAAGCATCTATACGAAAATGAGTGTGCCAACCACAGTGCTTGCATGGATGAAGATCAAAAAAGTGATCTTTCATATGGCCAACTCGATCACAGTGTTGGCATTTCTCAATCTGTTGTCGTGGAAGTGGAGCAGGATCTGGAACAGCTGCAGGTGAACTGTCATACATGAATCCGACACACTGAAATTTGATAGGCTTGGTGTAGTCTGGAATATGAAAGGACACATCCTTGTCATATCCAAGACCAGTTCGGTGCTTGTTGTGGACAAGCTCTTCCCAAGGTCTGATGATGGGCTTGAGAAGTGCAGGTTGAACTGCTGCATCTGCATGTACATCTGCTCTAGTACAATGAACTGAATGGGAATCATCTGGAACTTTATCTTCTTGCTGCTGATGGGAGTCAATCTCAATCTTCTGAACAGAAACAGGTTCAGAATGGTGACTCTTTTGCTGAAGTTCTTCTTGTTGGAGCTGAGATTCCAACTGCAAAAACTCAATCTTTTCATGTGCATCTAGCAAACAACTCTGAATGTTACATAGAGCATCCTTGCTCATTTTTATCATGTCATCAACATTTGAATGAATGAGGTCATTCAACAACATTAATGCCTCATTGATTTTGGCCATTTTCAACAATTTAGGCTCAAAAATGAATGAAAGGGTGTCGGCTTCAACCGAAAATGCACCCGTTTACAATGATTCAACAAATACAAATGGCTTATAGAAATGTCAAAGTACAGAGTGTGCTCCTCAAATGATGGAGGGAAATCAACAATGACTTACATCAACAACTCAAATTCACTGATTCCAACTATGAATGAAGAGGCAAATTGCACTCAAAATACAATATCTCTGCAAAATGAATGTGTAGCAAAAACAACTGTGCAGCTGAATTTTCTTCTTCAAATAACTGTTTTCAATGATGGCAAACTTGTCTTCAAATGTGAAATTCTTCAAAAAATCACCCTTCAAATCAATGCCACACATCACAATGTAAATCTGCAAATTTCAGTCCATGTGCTCCTCATATGCCATTTGCCATTTTTCTGTTGTTCATATTCTCTCTTTCCTCTCTCTCTCTGCTGTTTTTTTTTTAATTAATTAAAAAATGGATTAATTAAAAATTGAAATTAGAAATGGGAATTAGTTAAAAAAGAAGGGAATGGGATTAATTTGAAAAATTGAGGGGAATATAAAAGTGGAGAGAAATTTATGAGGAGGGGGGGGAATATTTTTTATTTATTTATTTTTTTTTAATAATAAAAAATTAGAAATGAAAAAGTGGGAATGGGATTATAATATAGTGGGAATGGGATTATAATGGGAATCGAATTAATGGGAGGGGAATCGAATAGTGGGGAGGGGAATTACTTTAGGGAGGAGAATGAATTAAAAAAGTGGAAACAAATTTAAAAAGAGGAAGATATATTATATGGTGGGGAATTAAAAAATTTAAAACATGAATATAATTAAAAGGGAAGAGTCGTATTGCAAAGGAGGGAGTTGTATATTATAGGGAAGAGCGGTATTTAAAAAATGGTTTTTAAAAAAATGCAGAGTGGGTTGGGGCGTAAGGTGAGAGGGGGTAAGGACTTGAGAGGGAGGGGAGTGCGTGAGCGTAGAGCGAGCCATAAGGCGGAGGGAGGGTGAACGCTGAGTAAGGGACGGGCGCTGTGGAGTTGGGGGTGAGTTGCAGCGTGTGTTAGGAAAGGCCGTGAGGTAATGGAGAGGGGGAGGCTATGCAGGTGGGAGGGCGTAGTAGCAGGGGGTCGTGGGTCTGGTGTGGGCAGGGGCGGACAGCAGTGTGGGAGGGCCGCAAGGCCAGCGCAGCTAAAGAAGGGGAGGGAAAATCCGTGCGGAAGATGAATGCACACGGTTAAGAGCGGCCCAAGGCCGTGGGAAGATGGAGTGTCGAGTGGATGGTGGGAGAGGGCCGAAAGGCCAAGAGCAGTGATTTTTTTTTGTTTTTATTTTTATTTTTTTTAAAGTAAAACAGCAGAGGAGTAAGGCAAAGTAGAGAAAAATTTTCTTTCAGTAGCAGAAAATGTATTTTCAGCAGCAGAGAATTAATAGCCCAGCAGCAAAATATTGGACAAAATGCAGAGATTTTTCTCACGAAATGGGGCAGAATTTTGCCAATAAAAACTCAGAAATTTTTACTTCAAAAACCCAGAACTTTTCTTCAAAAATTGCAGAGGGCCATATAATTCAGAATTCTCAGAAATCTTCCAATGAAAACTCAGAAATATTTCCAGTAAAAACTCAGAAATTTCTTCTTCAGAAATTCAATTTCAACAATTTCCAGCAGCTCTTTAAATGCGGAATTTAAAATGCAGAGATTGCAGAAAAAATAAACCTTCAGATGTGCAGTGCTGCTTTTCCTTTAAAACCACTGCTGTTCTTCTTCAAAAAAAATTCTGAATGCTGCTCTTTCTTCTGAATGCTGCTCCTTCTTCTGAATGCTGCTCCTTTTCCAAAACCACTTTCTGAATGTGGCAAAAAGACTGCTACAAAACACTTGAGTGCTGCAAAAAAACAAACAATTTTTGCAGATATACATAGGCCATAAACACAAATGGCTCACTCAAAGTGGAGCAGGGCCAGAAATCGCCCGCTCTGATACCATGTTAAACACCATGTTGAAGCACACACATGGTGTATGAGGAAGATAACACACACAAAAGAATCAACAAAGAGCTGAAGGATAAGCGTGAGGCTCTCTTATTTTCCATTATACAAAGATGTACATTTATAGTACAATGGTGTGACTCTTGGTTTCACATTCCAAGGTCACTTGGACTCCATTGTGACTTTTCGCATTCCACACCTACCCATGTAGGATTAGGTGTTCCAACAAGATAGATACTAGTACAATTTGTACAATGATACATTTACAATGATTGTATGCAGTGCTGCCCACTTGAAGACTTCATATGATGAACTTCTTGCTACTGTTATGCACCCTTGTTGCTGCTCTTGTCATGCTACCCTCTGCTACACCTTGCTTTGATTTTCTGCCGTAGAATGTTTGATCCTTTGCAACCCTTGACAACACATGATCTAGCTTTTTCTTGCCTTGTAGGAGCTCAATATTGAATCTAGTGTATCTCTATCATTTTAGATCCTCCATATCTGATTTTTGCTCTTGTAGTATTCCTTTAAGTCATCTTTCCAATGCCATGGGTCTGACCCAATTTGGATTATTTAAGAGAGAGCTATAACCAATCTCTCACAATGCACTAATTATGGACTATTTCAGCAGAGTGCACTTGTACAACATTCCACGTGTCACTGTTTCTTCATTTGGCTCTAAAATGGATAGAGTGAAAAGAATAGACTATGCACTATCTTCCACTTTTTACATAATTCCAATCTGATACTCAGAGAGAGAGTTATGATGATTTTACCAAGGTCACTTTTTTTAGATGAATTTCAGGAGCCTGCAAAAACCCTGACTTCCACAGATCATATCTCCAAAAATATTGCGCATCTTGATTTGAAATTTTTATTGTAGCTTCTCAGGATTTTGGCTTTGCCTCATAAAACTTTTAGCTTCTGAACCTTCGTAAAAAAAGAATTTAAAATGAAAATTCCACGATGACCTGTTTCAAATGGCCAAATCCCTTGCATAAGGAGGAAATGAGGATCACAATTTATATAAATGCTTAAGTTGAGAGGGGCTTCAACAAGTGAATGTGCTAGGCATTTTAGGATCTTAAAAAATATTAATTATGACTTTTCAATGACCCGTGCCCCAACCCCATGGGGTTTTAGCCCACTATCTGGGGCTACAAACTTCAAACATGAATATCTCTCAAACCATGAAGAATTACATGGCGTGCCATATATCAACTAAAACATCTCGACAAGTAGAAACCATAAAAAGAATTATTGACCTAGAATATATTAATTTGGTAGGTCAAAATTCCCATTCAATATTGGGTTAGCCCCTGGTGATTCTTGGGTTGACATCAATGACAGCCACTGATCAACAACCTCTTGGTTTGTCTAAGACAAAGGCAATATTTTTAAAGTTGAAAGCTATAAATTACTGCATTTTAGATAAATTTCTATATTGGAAAAATGCTAGTGGATTATTTCTTAAATTTTTACCTGAGAATGATGTAGAGAAAATAAAGCATGAGTTCCACAAAGGAGAATGTGGAGGCCACCTCTATTGGAAGACAACTACTAATAAAATCCTTAGAGTTGGTTACTATTGGCCCACCCTCTTTCAATATGTCCATAAAATGATTATTGCATGTCATAAATGCCAAATCTTTGAAGGAAAAAGAAAAATTCTTCCCTTACCTTTGCATCCAATCACTGTTGAAGCTCCTTTTCAGCAGTGGGGTCTATAATTCATAGGGGAAATCCATCCACCCTCATCTGCCCAAAATAGATGGATTCTCACTACAATAGACTACTTTACCAAATGGATAGAAGCCATCCCTTATAGGCAAGTCAATGACTCTGTCATCATAAAATTTATTGAAAATCATATCCTATCTATATTTGGCTGCCCTAGGAAGATTATCACTAACAATGCTGCTACATTTGGATCCAAAAATATGGTTGAATTCTATCACAAATATCAGATTGCATTGGGCCATTCTACTGCTTATTACCCTCAAGGTAATGGGCTGGCAGAATCCCCAAACAAAAGTTTGCTGAACATAATCAAGAAGTTGTTGGAAGACAATAAGGAATCATGGCACACAAAGCTAGTACATGCACTATGGGCTGACAGATTAACACTTAAGAAATCAATTAGAATGTCACCCTACCAGCTTGTTTATGTAGTAGATGCAATTTTTCCAACCATCCTAGGAGTGCCAGTCATGAAGTTGATCCAAGAAGTATAGTCTGAAGAAAATGATATGACATGAAGAATTAATCAGACCATACATCTTCAACAAACCAGAGAGGAAGTCTACAACATAGCATTACAAAAGAAAGAAAGCATCAAGAAGTTGTTTGATAGAAGGACAAAATCCAGTGATTTCAACATTGGTGACAAAGTTTTAAAGTGGGATTCAAGGAGAGAAGACATGGGCAAGCATGGGAAATTTGATAACTTATGGCTTGGACCTTATCTCATTCATTCTACTACTAGTAACAATGCTTATTTTTTGCAAGAATTGAATGGAGATGAACTTTTTGGAGGTCCTGTTAATGGAAGGATGCTCAAACATAGTTTTTCTTGACCATACCAGTTTGGAAGCCTTTTTTTTTTCTTTGTTTTCATTGTAAATATCATATCCCTCATTGCATTCAAAGTTAGAATATGAAAAAATTCAAAAACAATAGAAAGAGAAAAGAGGGAAGATTGTAAAAAAAAAGAAAGGTACAACCCCATACCAAAAAAGAGAAATAAAATCTGAAAGTGTGCAAGCTCAAATGCCACTGCTAAAAAACACACTCCTAGTTAATCATATAGCCTAATCATGACTAATTAGTTTTAAATTTACTATTGATAGGTTAGTGGAATAAATTTTCCAAACAGCTTAATCTTGGCTTATCAGTTAGGTAGATTAGGATAGAAGAAAAAAGGTTCAAACAAGCTCAAAATCTAAACCTATCAACTTCAAAAGATGAATGGCTCAAATTAGATCAAATCCTGAGCCAAGGATAGAAGAAAACTGGTTCTAATATGCCTAAAACTTGAACCAATGAAGAAAGAAGAAGCAGCTCAAACAAGCCTAAAAGCAAAGCTAAAAAAAGAGAAGGATGTTCTCAAACTTTTAGATCTTAAGCCTTCACCATTTTGCTTTAATTTTCTGAAAATTTCAGTCTATGTGCAGCTTGTTTTTATTCCATAGATATGCATCAAGTCAAATTGCTTAATCTTGGCTTGACTGCTTTTAATTTTTTGTTTTAGAATTTAGTGAATAAAAATCTGTTAGACAGTCTAATCCTGACAGATAGTAGTTAGGTAGAGAATCTTATGAACTCAACTTCTTAATCTGAGTTCATGGAGAAATAAGGGTAGAAATAGACTAGTTTTATGCTTTCAAACGAATAAAATGTTTTGTAAAAAGAGTTTTCCAATCCAAATGCACTCTGAAAGAAGAAAAAATGTTAGATCATTAGGATTGGGTAGGTAGAAATCTTGTTTTGATAGAATTCCATTGTTTTTAATGGCCTCTAACATTGTCAGAGCAAAATAAGATCAGTAAAGGAAGGAAAATTCCAGCCCATTAGATGAGGCATTGATCAGCTTCCAGAGAAGACTTGTCTAAGGTTCTTGACACCTCCAAGGAGCTGCCATCCCATGTTGGAGCCGTTGTTAGCCACCTATAAAAAATTGTCATATCAAATGGTGGCTAAAATCTCTTTTAGCCTTTAAGAAAAATTCATGCCAAATTGTTAGTTCTTAAAGTCTTATGAAGTTAAATAATCCTTTAGTTAATATTCATTGTTGTTTCCCTTAAAAACCTAAAAAATCTCTTGCTTTCCTAAAGAAGACTGCTCAAAAAACCCATTTTCCCCTTCATTTTACCTCTCCTTTCATTCATGAAAAACCCTATTTTTCACCCCCTTTTTTCTTCATAAACTTCCTCCATAAGCCTCTGTTAACCTTCAAAAACACTCCAAAATACCTTTTAAACCTTATGTCTCTTTGTTATTTGGTTTAAAAATGCCTTCTTACCCATATTGGAACCACTAAATTGTCTTAAAAAACTCTATTTTTTAGGCCAAAATACCCTTTTTCCACATAATATTTTCTTCATCCCCCAAGGGCTTAACTTTCATAACCCTCCACCTCATACGGCCTTAAACCCCACAACCAAGTGCTTAAAAGGGCTTATAATCCTCTCCAAACCCCGTCAAAACCTTATCCTCCTTTGTATTTCATAAAACCCGACTTTTCATTGTGTTTTAATAAAACTCGACAGTTTGAATTTGCAACAAATATCAACCATTGATCTAAACCGATCAACGGTCATCAGCTCATTGCATCACAAATAATCATATAACCCTTTTCTCTTGGTTATTTCCTTTTCTCCGATGCGATCCCGCTATCGTTTCTCCATCGTTGATCTGATCCATCATGCCTAGATCCAACGGTCCCTATCGCTCCATTCTCCAAAACCCGTCGTTCCAATGCCGATACCCCCGATTGAATCTTGGCCATCGAATCCACAAGAACCAATGGCTAATATTTCTTCGCACTCCGCACATAACTTTCCTCCTTTACCCATTTGATTGAATATTGAATGTCAATCTTACTCCCAGATCCGATGGTCAGCACTTAATCTCATCGCGCTCACCCGTCGCCTATCCCTACACCATCCCGACCTCCGATTAAATCCCTGCCATTGATTTCCTCTAATCCAACGGTCTGCATTTCTTCTATTTTCAAAACCCCACCCTTATCATTCTCCCCATTGACAGATCGGACGGTTCATATTTAAAATTATCATTGACCCCACCTACCTTTCTGCCCATGCATCTTGCCCTCCATCCCATGCAATCCGCACCGTTGGATCTAGAGCCTCTCATCCGATGGCTCATAGTCAATTTCACATTTTTTCTACATGTGGGGTTTAACAAAAAAAAATTACGTGAAAAATTTGGTTATATAAAGTCACATGTCGCGCAGCGAAGCATATCACGTTTTTTTGGGCCAAATTCAGAACCACTTCGGAGCAGCGCGAAACCAACAGTTTTTTTCCACTGAAACCACCTTTCCCCATTACATTGATTTTCCTCCTTTTAATCGTAGCCATCCATCATTTCAAATCAACAGCTCTTATTCATCCTATGTCCAAACTTCATTTTAGCCCCTTTTCGCTTCTGCCAAAGACTTTTTCCCTTTTTTATTACATTTTCCTCCATTTCGCTATAACATTTCCCCCCGCATTATAAAACTATCGATTAATATCAGTCGTTGATCAATCTAGATCAATGGGTCAGACTTAATCTTTCCTCCTCTTCATCCAACCACTTCCCCATCAAACTCATCATGCGATCTCGGTCATCGATCAATATAGATCGATGGCTACGATTAAGCCTCGCCTCCAAAGCAGCCTAACCTATGTTTTCACTGGGTTTTTTTTCTTAATTTCACTTGTTTTGTATTAAAATAAAAGCATAAATGAAGAATTTATGATTCTAACACAAATTTGAGGGATTAAGGTAGAAATTTGACTATCAAAGGCCTAATCCACACAGTTAAAGATAGTATGAAGACCTGAAGACAAAGAATAAACCTAATCAGACCTAAAATGCAGATCGAAAGCAAATTAACAATCTTTTAGGGAAAAAAAGCAGATCTATCAATCCGAGAAGCTTGCACTGCCACATCAGAGGCTAATTGAATCCTCTCCAACTACCAAAAGCCACCTGGAGCCTCAAAGAAATCAACAGAAGGCATTATTAATGCCTATTTCAAAGATATTTGTTTAAAGACAGCTGAATAGTTAATACAACCAAAGAAACTTATTACAATGGTTAGCAAAGTTATTATAAAGATAAGAAACAACCCTAAAGTCAATATTCTCATCCATTAAGTCTTAAAAAGTAGAAAAGAAGTTATTAAACAGAGTTATAGGTCGAATGCATCCCTGCCTTATGCCTTGCATGGTTTTCAAGGCCGAGGATTGCATTTACGATGGAATTAATGATACTTAAACCCTAGAAATTCTTCCACCTCCTCATTTCTTCTATAAATACTTCTGTAGAAGATGAGATATAGGTTTGTTGTTGAACTTTGATGTAATACTTGTGCTTGAAACTTTCTACACGTAAATAGTTTTCAGAGGCTCTTGAAGCTCTGTTTTGTTATCAAAGAAGTTAGGCTGAGAAGAGAAGATGATTGCTATACTGAAAAATTGGACTTGAAGTATGTAACTGGATTGACATCAATATACAAGTTGATTTTTGGGATCCTGGTCTATATCATTGGTGAAATACTTCTTACTGTGTTATTGTTTTTCTTTCATGTATACCATTTTGTTCACTTTTCTCTAATAAAGAATAGCAAATATAGAGCTAGGATATACTGTTAAAAGTACCCTGCTCTCACTGATAAGTTTTATCTTTATGTTTTCCTCCAATTGTGTGTTTAAGAATGAATTAAGTATAAACACTATCAAGGAATGTTGGTTTGTCAATGTCTTGATGTGCAAGACTTGAAAGGAAGTTCTTGAATGATATTTTATTTACATGCTAAGTAGAGTTAGACTAGAAAAGTTTATGGTTAGCCATATCTTCTAGTTCTTTCTCCAAATATTGTTTTGAAGGTTTCCCTAAGAGTATGCTGAAGCAAGCTTAGATTTTAATCAATCTTGCTTGATCTTAAGCCACACTTTATTTTATTATCTATTTTCATTCCTTCTGAAAGTAATCATGTGGATTGCTAGATTGTTTTGTCTGATAATGTAGCTTTAATACAAGCTTGTCCAAAGAAGCTTAAGGTTAGCCTTGTCTTCGGTTGGTTTCAACCAGTTGCTTAAAAGGATTTTCTTGTTTGGAAAGTTGATAAATAATTGTTTAAATTATTTAATTTTTCCACCTTCTCAACACTTTTAATGTTCCATTCATCATTTAATCTAAGTGATCTTTTGATATAGATGACTTGCCCCTTGGATCACTCTTGAAATTGTTGCACAATTAAACCCTTTTATGACTCCATAGCCCAATGGATTAGATATTGTTTCATATCTATCCTATCAGTTAAATCTTGTTCTGATTGTTCACATCTTCACCCCTTTGAAACTCTTTCATTTTTAGGACTTTCCACTCAATTAAAAATCATGCTCAACCATCCAAACAAACAAAAAACCCTTGTTTTTAATAACTAGCCTAATATCATACTAAAAGCCTTAAAGATAAATCAATCTTTGCACTTATAAGTGAGATCCCTCTCTGGATTCAGGAGGGCTAGATCCTAGAATCCTAAAGTGGTTCATAATGTTGTCTCTGCAGCTTTAGTCTTACCAATCTGCTAAAATTACAAAGACCATAACATTTTTGTCGACTCCTGTGGGGAATTCTGAGTAAAATCTTAAAACAAAACACTCAGTGTTCAGTGCAGTATTAGTAGCTCTCTTCATGATCCGGATCTTGGGTGGAGGCCCCCAAGATATAAAAAAAAATTGAAATGGATCTGACAAGATCTGCAAAATTAGAATGCGAGAAAGAAAGAGATAACACAAAGAAAATAAAACTACAAAGAAACTTGTTTTATTAAAATAGAGAATAACTGTGGAAGCTACATTGTGGCGGGCAATCTGTCCTTTTACAAATTGAGGCTTGTTATTTATATCATTTTTTTTTTAGGTAGAATACCATAGGTGGATACCATGGGCCAATACCATGGGTAGATACCACTTACAATACCATGGGTAAATCCCATTTGTGGATGAATACAATGGGTGGATACATACCATGAGTCACTTACAATACCATGGGTGAATAAATATCATGGGTGGATGAATACCATGGGTCGATGCCATTTACAATACCATGGGTGGATGGATAACATGGGTAGATGAATACCATGGGTTAATGCCATTTTCCGTTCGGATCATTCCTCCCTCCTTAAGAAGCAATGGTCTCCATTGCATGAAGTTCCCTCCTGAGAAGCCTTTGTTGAATATGAGGAGTCAATGAAAAGAAAGGTTTTGTGTATTTAACCCATAACCGTGATGAACAAAGATTCGAGGATAGAGATACCCTGTAATGCTTGTGACCAACTGTGATATTAACAGTGTGCAGCCTAGAAAATGGACTTCGATGAAGTGTGGGTTTGTGGATGAACCAAAACTATGACAAACGAAGATCCAAGGATAGAGATACCCTATAATGCTTGTGACCAACTGTGTTACTAACAGTGTGCAGCCTAGCAAATGGACTTCAATGAAATGGATTTTGTGCGGTTGACCCATAACCGTGATGCTGATTGTTGATGAAATAGAAGGTGCCTACATAGCTTGCGGTGGGAGGGCATGTATCAAAATAAACCAATCTGAATGCTGCTATGCTGAAACCGATGAATGTGAATTAGGTGCCTACTAAAGCAGGATGGGAGGGCACGTCTCCAAAGGGAACCCGCTCCAAATGCTGCTCCAGATTTAAAATGAGCATAACTCGGTCAATATAACTCAGAATATTTATTATAACCTATTTTTGGAAATGGAATGATCATTCTGCATCCTCTCATTTTTTTGAAACCACTATCTAGAGACTCTAGACTCTTAGATTCGTGCTACAACTGTCTTGCCGTCACAAAATTCCTGAAAAATAGTCGATTTTAAATCAACGATAACTCCCACATCTGGACTCCGATTTGACTGATTTTTTTTTTTTTAACTTGGGTGATTTTTAAAGAGGAGCTCAGATCTATATCAATTCTTCTGAAATTTTACACTAAAAATTGCGGAAAATGATAGGAGAGCCGCCGTCCATGAATTTTCGTCAGAAAAATTGCTTCAACATTGCTAATTTTGAATCAGCGATAGCTCCCTCATCCAAACTCCAATTTAGCCAATTGTTTTTTTGAATTTGAGTATTTTTTCACAAGGAATCCAAATGTGGTCTTTTATTTCATAAATGTTTCACCAAACATTTCAACTCTGATTTGAAAATTCGCTGCGCAAAAAAATTCATGGATTTTATTGAAGATTGCTGCAAAAAATTGAAACTGAAATATGTTTCAAACCCTCATTCCCATGGAGGCATAACCTGTTTTTTTTCAGCAACATAGAATACCATAGGTGCATACCATGGGCCAATACCATGGGTAGATACCACTTACAATACCATGGGTAAATCCCATGTGTGGATGAATACCATGGGTGAATAAATATCATGGGTGGATGAATACCATGGGTCGATGCCATTTACAATACCATGGGTAAATTCCATGGGTGAATGGATAACATGGGTAGATGAATACCATGGGTTGATGACATTTTCCGTTCGGATCACTTCAAGCACTCCCAAGCATGTTGGTAATCATGATAGGACTTATTTGAATCAGTGACAAACTAAATAACCCTTAGGATTCTCATAGAAACTTATCAAACCTTGAAGAACTCAGCTAGCTAGGCCTTAAGAGTAAACTATGTTTGTCTCATCATCTTAGCTAAGTGTTGAAACAGATTTAGGACACTCTTAGAAATCATAGGGCTGAAAAAACTCAGAAAACCCAAAAAAAAATCAGATTTGTTTCAAATAAACATGGTGGTAGACGATAAAACATTTTACCTCCAAAAGAGCTATAAATTTCCACTTGGTGACTCCACAATCCTAAATAGAGCTTAAGACTCCACTGGGAAACCAATTATCATCATAACATCGTTTAAAATCAGTTAAGAAGACTTTAAGGATTAAAGTTTTCTTGTTTAAATATTAGTTAGCCTCCTAAATATTTTCATATTTGGTTAAACTTTTCTTGTAAGTTGGGTTTGAAAAACATAGCATAGTGGCTTTTACAAGAGTTCATACTAGAGCCTATCCTGACCCAAATCCTCTTGAGATAGTTGATAATGCTGAAATAATTCTTAGGAAATCTCCTAAGGCCAAACTTTCAACTATTGTTAGGTCACTCCATAGAGCTAATTATATCCCTGAAAGCCTTACAGCTCTACAAAATCCACAATTTAACTTAAGGAACCCATTCAGAACAAGGTCTCTTGATGATGTAGATCAGATAGACCTTGAGCCTTCACTTTCACTCCAGTATAGAAGTGAACATCCTGGTAGCAGAGAAACTACTCCACTTGATTTACATTTCCTACATAATTTTGGTTTCTCTCATCGAAGATCTGCTCAACAATATCTTGCTGGTCCATCCACTTTTGTTACCCATATACCCATTATTCAAACACTCCATTCCAACCCACTTTCCCTCTTGTAAATCCACCACTTGTAAATCCACCTTTACCTCCTATCATGGCAACATGGTATGCTCCCTTGGTCCTTCCTTTACCTTTAGTCAATCTTCCACAGGACTATCAGTCCAAGATACCTGTGTATGATGCTAGTGGTGCTACTGCTGCTTCACAACATGTAGACAAGATGAATGAATACTTTGACAGAAATGAGATTGATGATGAAACTGCCAAACTTAGATTGTTTGCTCAAAGTTTAGGGGGAGAAGCAAGAAAATGGTTCAAAGGCTTAACCCCTAACAGTATCAATGATCTTAAAGCCCTCAATTAGTTATTCCTAAACAAGTGGGAAGTCAAGAAAAACCCTCTCCAAATACTTTCAGATTATAACAACCTCAAAAGAAACACTGGGGAAAGTGTTCAAGCTTATTGCACTAGATTCAATAGTGTGTATAATGCTTTATCCATAGAACTGAAACCTCCACAAGGCTTAGCCTTAAACAATTTTCCCAAAGGATTTGATCCTGAAATGGCTTATCAACTTAGAGAAAGAGACCCTCTAACTTTAGAAGATATGCAGAGAGGAGCCTTAGCTGTGGAAGTAAATCTAATGGAGAAAAGAGCTAGAATTAGGAATGATAAAAAAGTATCATTTAGGGAAGAGTCTGCACCTTCGACATCTAGCTCAAAAATGGAGAGAATTATGGAATTAATGATGAAAAATATGAGCATACTTCAGAGAGCACAAGCTATTCAAAACCAATCAACTCCTCAAAACATAAATCAAAATCAAAATCAGAATTTTAGGAGAAACCAACCTCCAAATAGACCAAGGGAAGATGATCAACCGATTACACCTCCTTTTCATCAAAACTGTGTAAGTGAGGTTGAAGAAACAATTAAACAAACAGAGGAAGATGACATAAACATATTGGGAGTAGATAATGATACTTTTGATGTTCATTACAATAAAAAAAAAAGTTCTTTACACACCCTATGATGATAAAAGGGCAAAGGATGAATATTATCAAGAGCTGGAAAATGTCATCATAGAAAATTCAAAAGAGTATGACCTTAGGAGTAAAAAGAATCAGGAAACTCTCAAAAGTAAAACCTTTGACAATTCTACAAAAAACAACCCTCTAATTAAACCCAAAAAAGTTAACCAGAAAGACAAAATAGTGGTTGTAAATTCTGATAAGAACAAAGAGAAAGGCACTCAAATTTATGAAAAATAGAGTGCAGACCTTAGTAGCGTTAGCACCTCAGCTAGTGATCCTACTAAAACAATTTTGACCAATGTAAATAGAGAAAATCAACAAGCTGAATGTGCTGAGAAAATGGTGGTTAATAAGGCTGAAACAAACATTGTAAAAAATCAGATCCCTTTTAGTTTGGAGCAAGAAATTTCCAAGATAAAAATCTCTGTTCCTCTTACTGAATTAGCCACCCAAGATGTATATAGATCACAAATTTTGAAGGCTTTCAACATAATAGAAAATAATGACACTATCAATCTTAATGATGACCAACCAGAGCTTTTATTTGGTCCTAAGATTGAGGGAAGGTACGAAGAAGGACTAGTTCCTCCTTTTTATGTTAGCTTGAAGATTCATGACAAAATTTTACACAATAGTATGCATGACTCAGGAACATCTCATAACTTAATGCCCAAAACAGTGATGGAGAGCCTAGGCCTTGAGATTACCAGACCATACAAAGATCTATACTCCTTTGACACCAGTAGAGTGAAATTCCTAGGTTTTATTAAAGATATTTGTGTAAACTTAGCATAAATCCTAGCCAAGTGTTTAGTAATGGATATTGTAGTGGATGATGTACCCCCAAAGTATGGTATGCTGTTATCAAGATCTTGGGGAGCTAAATTACAAGGAACAATAAAAATGGATATGACATATGCCACTATCCCTGTTTTTAATCAAACAAGAAGACTTTATAGGGAATATCATATGCAATACATGGTAAGTAGCCAAGAAAGACCAGAAAACTCTCCTATCTATTCTGCACATACATGCTTTGAATCATTTATTCTTTTCAATCATGAAATATTTAATGAGAAAGAAACCTTAACTGATTTAATGGCCACTCCTCACTGTGATGTAGTGGCAGACATAAAAAAGGGAGGAGACTTGACAGAAAGGTCAAAACAGTGTGTCAAAATAGAAAATCACTGTAAAATAATCATATTTCTAGAGCTACTGTTGGGAAAATTACTAAGAGGGGGGGGGGGGGGGTGAATCAGTATTTACATCATATTCAAAACTTTTTACTTTTTCACTCTCTAAAACCCATACGCTACTTTCCTTTAGTAAACCCGCGTATATACGCGGATATCCTTCATGCAACTCACGTATTAGCAGAGATCTAAATATGCAGATATTTGTTAACTTAGTTATTTGTGCTATTCAATCATCTGATGTTAAGTTAACAGTAAACATGTGTAGTAACAATATAATAAACCATCACACAAAGCATCACACATGAACACCAGGATTTTTAGGTGGAAACCCAAATCGGGAGAAAACCACCACTGCAATTGCTCAGCCTTCAATATTTTATTATAGAGAAAACATCTTGTATGTATTGTAGTGCCAGGACTCCTACCCGACACGCGAGCACCCTGGCTCGTTTGGGCTCTCTGGAAGGAGCTCCAACCCCGACTGGGTGCAACTCTCCTGAAAGGGCTACGACCCCCAGTCTAGTTTACTGACCTCACGGAGAGGAGCTAAGACCCCACAGACCTCATTGACCCTGCACAGAAGGAGGCTTCTGTTTGTTGAAGGCTACAACCCTCAGCACCTCTATGGACCACGTTTCATCAATTTTCACACTGGATCCAAAGCTTCCTCTAGGACACAACTTGCAGGCCACGTTTCATCATATTTTCAGACTAGACCCTCTCCATACATTTAAGCACAGTCAAACATCAACAACAGATAGCTAAAACACAGCATATTAGATCAGACATTTCATACCCCATACTTCAGCAAACCCTAGTTTGCATACGCGCTTTTCTTTCACTGATGTTGCGTATATACGCGCTTCCATCCA
Organism: Pinus albicaulis; assembly: GCA_034641835.2. Taxonomy (NCBI): domain Eukaryota; kingdom Viridiplantae; phylum Streptophyta; class Pinopsida; order Pinales; family Pinaceae; genus Pinus; species Pinus albicaulis. The sequence continues at coordinate 1,586,790,831 of CM076570.1, forward strand.
CAGCAACCAGCGTATACTTCTGTACATATTACATATCCAATTTCATTGCACATACGCGCTTTCTCTTCAGCGAAGCCGCGTATATACGCGCTTCCTCTGCGACGAACTAGTGTATGGATCTTCAACCATTACAGAGCTGCATACTTCTTCAGATCAGATATTCATTTCAGATTCAACCCTTTACTTCAAACAGATGTTCGCCTCATCACAGATCTAATCACTCCATAAAAAGATCTAGTAGATACAAATACATTTCAGATCTAGATCCCCTTCTTCATCATTTTCTTCATTGGTGCATCATAGATTCAAATCTATCATCAAGCCTTTACCCTTTCCATACAGATATACTTCATAGAGAAGTATTCATTCAAGCTCAGACATCTTGCACCCACGCTCATGATTTGCACAATGAATTTATTCTCCTTATATAGGTTTACCCTTTTTCAATACCATGAGCCCCTTTTACAATACCATGAGCCAAAACAATATTACTTCTGATGGTATTCCTGGACGGGGTCATTTAGACGAATCATTACCCAATACAATGGGTCAATATCATGGTGGTTACCCCTGGTTTTGCACTTTTTGAGCGCTTTTTCCCATACGCGACTTGGAACGTTGTTTCCCACGTGCATACGCGACTTATCCTAGGAAAATCTGCGTATGCCTTGAGACATACTCTTTTCATCATAGATCTAGCACATACTGAATTCCTTTCTTCATTACCTTCTGTACTCTCTGTAGATACATCAGATTTTCATCTTTAAACAGGTTCATCAAGACATATTCTATCAAGCACAAATTCATCAAGTAAGTTGCCGTCATCTTCATCAGGTGGGTTTCCATTCAAGAACAACTCTCTACATCATATTGTCAACAATCATCATATCACATGAGATTTACATCATTTACCAAGTCCATCAGGTCAAGACAAACTTCATCAGGTGGTTTGCCATCAAGGACAACACATGTCAACTGTCTCATGTCTTCATCTTCATTCAGTGGGTTGCCATCAAGGACAACACTCTGCATCATATTGCCAAAAATCTCCCCCTTTGGACTTGATGGCAACCACGATGGTGTTTGGTTACCACAACAGATAGGTACATTAAGAATATAATGGCACCATGTCACTCTCTCCATTTTTGACACCATTCTTTCTCTTCATTCAAACACCATGTCACTCTCCCCCTTTGACATCAAGGGCAAGGGGCGGATCAAAAACCAACACACTCTCCCCCTTTTCTCCTCATGTGGAAGAAGTGTTCTGCAGATCTGATGTGTACTGAAGTGACCAAGCTCCCCCTGATTTCATGCTGAATCTTCAAACATATTTTCCAATGAAGTACATGACTCTATGAATTTCCTATCTCCAAGGACTCATACTTACATCAAATATCCAACCAAGTGGATTTACACATGAGACTCAAGTACCCAACCAAGTGGGTTTACAACTTTGACTCAGCTACCCAACCAAGTGGGTTTACAAAAATTGACAAGTCCTTACATGACTGAATATTACAAATTTACATCATGGGTCCCAACTTGACCTTTTCATCAAAAACAAATATGACTTTTTATAATCAAAACCAAAAAGACCTCAAGAAAGAGATCATATTTCAGAACCATCATAATGCCAACAATGCATTATACTCAGCAATGTCACTCTCCCCTTGAAAATGTGCATCTAATGCATTCTTTCCAAATGGCCAAGGCTCCTCCTTAACTTGTGCAACCTAAAACACCTTCAACAGCAAGTCATCAGCAACAAACTCTACATGATCTGTTCGAAAGCAGACTGATGCTCCCCCTGAGCCTCTGTTCCAGATCTTCAGTTATCATATAAATTAATGCATACACGACTGTGTCTGCTGTAACTCGCGTGTATACGTGACTTTTGTTCACCGAACCCGCGTATGGAAAGTGAAGCATAGAAATTTTCACATTCCTTCATCTCCCCCTGAACTTGTCCTTCCTGTACTTGTCTTCTTCATATAAGATGCTTTTTCAGGAAGAAACATGACCAGAAAAACCAACCAGTACTGCAGAATGCTGACGCCAACCAAAAATTAGTCAGCAACTGTTCATACGTGACTTTATGTTTATATACTCGCGTATGTACGCGACTGTACATCAGAAAAACCGCGTATCCTATTTAATGTTCTGAATTTATGCAGATTTGTTCTTTTGACTGGCAGAGAACACTCCCAGCTTCTGTCTTAGATACTCGAATGCTTCCTTGGGCAGAGGTTTGGTAAAGATATCAGAAACTTGTTCTTTGGAGGGAACATACTCCAACTTCACCTTTTTCTCAAGCACTTGTTCACGTAAGAAGTGATACTTGATGGGAATGTGCTTGGTCTTTGAATGCATAACATGATTCTTTGAAATACTAATGGCACTTGTATTGTCACACTTAATGGGGACAGGAGGTGTACATTTGATTTGAAAATCTTGTAAAGTTTGCATCATCCAAAGGAGTTGAGTGCAACAAGATGCGGCAGCCACATATTCTGCTTCTGCTGTAGATAAGGCAATAGAATTTTGCTTCTTGCTGAACCAAGATACTAACCGGGGTCCCATATAGAATGCACCACCACTAGTGCTTTCCGATCATCAACATTTCCATCCCAATCTGCATCAGTGTAAGCATGAAGAGTAAGATCAGCATTCTTTGGATACCATAGTCCAAAGTCTTGAGTTCCTTGTAGATATTTGAATATTCTTTTGACAGTCTGAAGGTGAGATTCTTTTGGATTAGCTTGGAATCGTCCAACAATCCCAACTGCATGCATAATGTCCGGTCTAGTCCCAGTGAGATAAAGTAGGCTTCCTATCATTGATCTGTATTCTGGTTGATTCACCGTGGGAGAATCATCATGAGAACTGAGATTACATCCGGTTATCATTGGTGTACTTACAGGTTTTCATTCTTCCATGCCATACTTCTTTAGAATTTGCTTAAGATATTTTTCTTGTGATAGGAATATACCATCTGCAGTTTGATGCACTTGTAAGCCAAGAAAGAATGTTAGTTCTCCAAGTAAGGACATTTCAAATTCTTGCTGCATGACAGAAGAAAATTTTTGACTCAAAGATTCTTCATTACTCCCAAAAATGATATCATCAACATATACAACCATAATCAATAGTTTATCATTTTCAACTTTTGTGTATAAGTTGCTATCAGCAGACCCCTTTGAAAATCCTTGTTGATGAAGATATTTGTCAAGACGATAGTACCAAGCCCTTGGAGCTTGTTTGAGACCATATAGAGCTTTTTTAAGTCTACAAACAAGATTTGCATCATTTCCCAAAATGAATCCTTCTGGTTGTTCTATATATACTTCTTCTTCTAGATCACCATTAAGAAAGGCAGATTTGACATCCATTTGATAAACTTTGATTTGTTGACAACTTGAAAAAGCAAGGAACATTCTGATGGCTTCAAGTCTAGCTACGGGAGCAAAAGTTTCTTCAAAGTCTATACCTTCTTGTTGAGTATACCCTTTGCAAACTAGTCTAGCTTTGTTTCTTACAACATCCCCATTCTCATTTAACTTGTTCTTGAAGTAGTTCCAATGAAATTTTTATCATGTGGTCTTGGTACCAAATCCCAAGTGTCATTCTTTTCAATTTGATCAAGTTCTTCATTCATGGCTTGGTTCCAACTTTCATCTTTGCTAGCTTGATTGACATTAAGTGGTTCAATTGTGGATAGAAGTGCCAGATGACTAGCAGATCCCACAAGAGTTCTCCTTGTTCGTACACATGATTACTTGTCTCCCAAAATTTGAGATTCAGGATGATTCTTTTGAACGTATCTGGAAGGAGCTTTTTCAGATAGATCATTTTCAGGTTCTTCATTGGATTCACTGTCTATATCATTTCTATTTACTGTAGAAGGGAATAAGTCACCATCATCTTCTTTTGTTGTTTGATTTTCTTCTTTAGGGGCTGCAGGAGACTCATCAATAACAACATCAATACATTTAACAATCTTTCGAAGCATTTCATTATAACATATGTATGCTTTGCTTGAAGATACATAACCAAGAAATATTCCTTTATCTGATCTAGGTTCAAACTTGCCAAGCTTTTCATCATTATTTTTGATAAAACATTTGCTTCCAAAAACTCTAAAATGCTTTAGAGTGGGAGATTTGCCATACCAGAGTTCATATGGAGTTTTATCATTGTTTACCCGAACATGTGCTTTGTTGTGAATGTTTGCTGTTGTATGAGTTGCTTCTGCCCAGAAAGTGTCAAGTGTTCTAGTGTCATTAAGCATAGCTCTAGCCATTTGTTGAATTGTTCTATTCATTCTTTCTGCTACGCCATTTTGTTGTGGAGTGCCAGCTACAGAGAATTGTCTTTTTATGCCATGTTGTTCACAAAATTCAAGGAATTCATTTGATGTATATTCTCCACCTCGATCAGATCTAAGACACTTGATTTTTATATCCAATTCATTTTCAACCAGTGCTTTGAAGCTCTGAAATTTTTCAAATGCTTCATCTTTGTGTTTCATGAACCCGATCCAACACATTCTAGAGTAATCATCAATAAATAAGATATAGTATTCTTCCCCTCGTAGTGACTTTTTCCTCATAGGTCCACATAAGTCAGTATGAATGAGTTAAAGAGGCTTACTTGATGATCCTTCTTTGGCATTAAATCGTACTCTGGTCTGCTTACCGATTTGACAAGATTCGCATATGATATTTTCTGGTGGATTAATATTGGGAAGATCACGAATAGCTTGAAGTCTGTTTGCTTTGTTGATTTGAGAGAAGCTCAGATGCCCCAGCCTTCTATGCCATAGCCAATTTTCTGAAGATTTGCTCAAGTAACACCGATCTTTGTAGTTTTTCAGTACATACAGGTTGCTTGGATTTCTTTTCCCTTTTATGATAATTTTACCTGTATCAAGATCACGAACCACACATTCTTTTGAACTAAAAACAACTTTTGTTCCTTGATCACACATTTGACTTACACTTAACAGGTTATGCCTTAATCCATCCACATACATGACATCTTTAGCTTTCACCTTTTCTTTTAGAAACACTGACCCTTTTCCTTTAATTACAGCAGGAGTATCATTTCCAAATGTAACTTTCTTTTCCTTTTCTAGAGCATTATATGCAAAAATTTTGCTTTTGTCACCTTTCATGTGTCTTGAGCACCCACTATCAATGTACCATTGATTTTCTTCACCTTCTGCAAATAATGCTATCCCACAATTTTCAACTGCTATTTCTTTCTTTTTCCACACTTTAGAGCTTGAGGGAACATGTTCTTTTGGCTGGACCTTGCTCCTGCATTCATATTCTTCATGACCAAAGTTATTGCAATAAGTACATTCAACTTCGTTTTGAAGCGGAGAAAAGTTGTTATAGGTGTTCTTCTTTGGTTCAATATTCATCCTTTTCTCTCTTGCTTCTCTTGTCATGATGGTTTTATATGCAACACATTGAATAGCTTTATTACCAAAATTGTGACATGAGAAACATTGGCCATTGAAGTAGAAATTTCTGCGATCATGAAATCTTCTATTTGAATTTACCTGTTGGTTGTAGCTTCTTTGAAAGATCTCCCTGTTAGTGTTCCTTGAATTGAGATGATCATGCTTTACCTATAAAGATCCTTTGTTCCCTTGCTGAGTGTCTGAATGTAGTGAACCAGCTGTGGCTGCTTTCAGATAATTTGGTGCTGAAGTCTGGGAAGATTCCCCAGTATATCCAAGACCTGTTTTTATAAGAGGAGACCGTTGTACCTTGATAATCTCATCTAAGGTTTCTGAACCTTTAGAAAATCTAAGATTGAGCGATTTCACTTTCTCATTACCTTTCCTTAGACTTACTACTTCACACTCCAATTCCTCAATGCGTTTTTCTCTTGCTTCACGCTGATTTTCAAGAGTCTCTATGATTATGTTCTTTTCTTCTAGGCTTACTTTGAGTTGAGTGTTTTCTTCAAGAAAATTATTGTCTTCTAGCGTATCCACAAAAGTATCCTTTTCTTCTCTAGATTCTAGTTCACATTCTTTCATGATTGCCCATACCTTTGCACCAAGATTTTGCAGATAAGCTTTTGTTCGTACCATCCCGAATATCAAATTGCTTCCATTGAATAGAGGTGGCTTTATAGACATCACTCCTTCTTGACTTCCCATTGCGTTGTATCTCCTTCAAGGACAATCTCAGAAGGGTCCTCATTCGATACCAATTGTTGGGAAAAATACTGAGAGGGGGGGGGGGTGAATCAGTATTTACTGCATATTCTAAAATTTTTACTTTTTTCACTCTTTAAAACCCATACGCTACTTTCCTTTAGTAAACCAGCATATATACGCTTATATCCTTCATGAAACTCGCGTATTAGCAAAGATATAAATATGCAGATATTTATTAACTTAGTTCTTTGCACTATTCAATCATCTGATGTTAAGTTAACAGTAAATACGTAGTAATTACTTAAACCATCACACAAAGCATCACACATGAACACTGTGGATTTTAGTGTGAAACCCAAATCGGGAGAAAACCACCGCCGTTACTTGCTTCACCTTCAATATTTTATTATAGAGAAAAATCTTACAACATATGTGTCAAAAGGCATCTACCAAGACAAGGCACCCACTCGCGCTCGTTTACCAGCCCTCTCCCCGGAAGGGAGCTCCAACCTCGACTCGCGTTTACCACCTCTCCCCGGAAGGGAGCTACGAC
>CM076570.1:1586797661-1586827661 GCA_034641835.2 Pinus albicaulis
TCTGTGCTTTGATCTTCCTACAACAAAAATTCAATAAAGTGTGTGTTGTGTAACCAGCTCCAAAAAGAGAAGAAAAGAGATATCAACGACTTAGAAATGAGCCTCTTCGAGGGGGCAACCTCCAATACATTACATAAATGAACAATTCTTCGATGATACAATTTACAAAACCTCCTTTCTATATATAGGAGTCCATGGGGCCATAATGTAATCCTAGTGGGCCACAATGTAATCCTAGCCGACCTAACAATAATAATTTAAGGGCACAATAATAAAAAAATGGGGGTTACAAGGGTTCAATAATAACAATAAGGGGGTTAAACTAACCATAATAAAGGACTATACTAGTGATATAGGGACCTAACATGCCCCTCTCATTCAAAAAAGTGTTGTCCTCAACACTTGAGTAGCTCCGGGTGCTTCTGTATAAAATTCTCATCCTCCCATGTAGAATCTTCAGTGGGTAAGTTCTTCCACTTGATGAGATACTCTCAAATTGATCGATTCCGTAGTTGTCGAGTTCTTTTTTCCATGACTGCTTCAGGTTCCAATATGATTTTCCCTTCCCCATCAAGTTCTGGCAATACTGTTTGAACTGGAAGATTTTCACCTATAACCTTCTTTAAGCATGAAACATGGAAAAATGGATGTACTCGTGAAGAAGCAGGAAGCTCCAATTTGTATGCCATAGTACCAATCTTTTGCAACACCTTGTAAGGACCATAGTACTTTGGCGATAATTTATTATCCTTCTTAGCTTGCCTGAGGGACATTTGTTTGTATGGTTGTAGCCGTAAAAATACCCAATCTCCTACATCAAAACTTCTCTCGCTGCGATGTTGATCTGCCTGTTGTTTCATTTGATTTTGTGCCAAATTCAGGTTATCCTTTAAGAGTTGGAGAACTTCTTGTTGATGCTCGATGTGATCTTCCACTGCTTGAACCTTCAAATTTTCCCTTAAAGATGATGTGATCGATGGTGGATGATATCCATAAAGTGCCATAAATGGGGTCATTTTTGCTGCAGTATGGAAGGAAGTGTTATACCACCATTCAGCGAGAGGTAACCACTTGACCCATTGTGTTTGTTTATCAGATAAAAAAAAACGAAGATATCCTTCCAAACATTTATTTACTATCTCAGTTTGACCATCAGATTGAGGATGATAAGATGAGCTATGAGCTAATTGAGTACCCAACAAGAAAATAACTCCGTCCAAAAATTTCCAGTAAAAATGGGATCTCTGTCGCTCACAATAACCCTTGGGCTTCCATGTAGCTTTTGAATTCTGTCCATAAATGTAGTAGCAACCGTACTTGCTTTAAATGGATGAGATAATGCACAAAAGTGTGCATACTTGGTAAGTCTATCAACTACCACCATGATGACACTCTTTCCTTCGGACTTAGGTAAAGCTGTGATAAAATCCATTGAAATCTCCTCCCAACGTTGACTTGGAATGGATAAAGGTTGTAGAAGTCCCGGGGTCTTAATTGTTTCCACTTTATTCTGTTGGCAAACAAAACATTCCGCCACAAACTTTTGAATATCAGATTTAAGGCCATCCCAAAAAAATTCTTTCTTCACCCTGTGGTAAGTTTTTAAAAATCCCGAGTGTCCTCCTAAAGGAGAAGTGTGCAATTCCAGAAGAATCTTTTGTTTTATATGGGAATTCTTACAAAGATATAAGCGGTCTTTGTACCATAAGGAATCATTTTTCCAACTAAATGTATCAGATGTACTAGGATCTTGCTGCAACTTTTGGATGAGTGTCCATACATCTTTGTCCTTCTTCCATTCATCTCTTGCTTCAGTTATCCAATCTGGTTGGATAATAGAAATGGCACAAAGCAATGCTTCCACCTCTTCATTATTTCTTGAGAGTGCATCCGCAACAACATTAAGCTTTCCTTTTTTGTAGATTATTTCAAAGTCATAACCCAACATCTTTGTGACCCATTTTGCTCCCAAATGATACCAAATGTTGTGTAACCAGCTCCAAAAAGAGAAGAAAAGAGATATAAACGCCTTAGAAATGAGCCACTTCGAGGGGGCAACCTCCAATACATTACATAAATGAACAATTATTCGATGATACAATTTACAAAACCTCCTTTCTATATATAGGAGTCCATGGGGCCATAATGTAATCCTAGTGGGCCACAATGTAATCCTAGCCGACCTAAAAATAATAATTTAAGGGCACAATAATAACAAAATGGGGGTTACAAGGGTACAATAATAACAATAAGGGGGTTAAACTAACAATAATAAGGGACTATACTAGTGATATAGGGACCTAACAGTGTGGGCTGCTGCCAAAATTTATACATGGCGATGGTTGGGATTATTTCCAACAGTTATATCTCCTTGGTGAATGGAGAGTAAGGAAGTAGTGGAAAGGGCCAAGGGGTGGGGGGCCTGAGACAACGATGTTTTGAGGAAGGAACCTTATTCTACATGTTTAGTATCATTGGCTACAACTGTAGCACGAACCATGGCAACTGGACCGACATCAGCAAGGAATTTTGTGGTCTATTTAAGTCCCAAATTCGTACTCAGTTCAGTTGAAATGATGGGAGCAGAACCGAAAATTTTTATATAGTAACTAGCTCGCCTAGGATCCCTACTAGTGACCATTTTATAATAAGCCACGACAATAGAGATAGGAGAGGCAGAGGAATTGGTAAGTAGCTAGATCACATCAATAGTTCATTTATTTCTATAATCATCATTCCATTTGTTTGTGGTCGGTGTTGCATGGTCTGGTCAGTGACCACAGGTAAAGTGGAGATCCTCTAAGTGTATTATCTCTGCTCAGGGGTTAAATATTAATACCCATATCCAGTGGTGCATCCAGTACCAAATCCTTTCAAACTACTAGTAGCAACACCAATAATATCAGCAGAAGTAGTACCTAAGGCAAAGGCATGAGTAGAGGGAAATCCATACATAACAGTTGCTTATGTAGCTTATCCTTGAAGATGGATACCCAATAGCAATAATCTCAATACCCTTGATAGGTAAACCTAGCTAAGAGTAAAATTAATGGTTTGAACTTGAAAGGGATCAACTTGAATCGCATATTAGTCCCCCATGCTCCATAATAAGAGTATTATTAGGGTGAATTAAGTAAGATATAATTCGTAGACACCCTGCTATCCACTTAGATTAAGGGAGGTAGTTAGTAAACACATAAGTAAGGGGAAAGAATGGTAATAAGGTTTTGTCATATCATGTCGTAATTCCATGCTCTAGTTGTACCTCCCAAATATTCATTGATTCAATGGTATCACGCATATGTCATCTAGGTCTTCCGGTGGTGGACAGGTGGTATGGTAACACGTAAGTGAAGGAAGGTATAGTAAAGGGATTAATAGATGGATGGCTAGCCTAAAAAGGTCTTCTTGGTAGAATAAGTTATAAGTAAGTGGTATAAGTTCTATAGGTGGTAGAAGGGTTGTTAGGAAGTACGAAGTATCTTAGGTCTAATCCTAGGACTAATTTAGTAGTTTTATATAATTACTCACAAGTATTCGTCTAAAAAATATATCATAATGGTACCTACCTTCAAATATTCATGAACACAAGTGGTTTCAGGGGTATAATAACGTAGCGTATTTGGACTCTAATGGGGAAGAGAAAAAAAGCTAATTAGTCTAAGCCAAAAGTGCCTAATCTCTTGGAGATTTTACCCTGACATTTAACAACAATGTTAGTGTGCTAGGTGGTAGGAGTATTTCCACCACTTCACCCTTTACCATGATGTTGTGGCTCAAGAATTCGCTCAATGGTCAGTCGATGGAGATAGGAGGACTTTATTTTCTAATCACAAAGGAGATGACAACAGAGGCTACAACATTTTATGAAGGAGAAAGGGTTTTTAGAGCCATGTTCTAGCAAGGATGGAATTTCCATTTTTCCTGAAAGCAGATTTTAAAGGTTGAAACTCGAAGGCTACGGTTTAGAGGGCCAAGTTGGAGGATAAGTTGAATTGGTTGGTGAGTATAAATAAGTCTTATCTCACTTTTGAAGGTTGTTTCAACCATGTAAACCTTTACTATTTCCATTTCTTAGTTCATTTAGTCGGTCAAGTTAGAACGAATCTTTGTTTCTGTTTATTGGAAATCTTGAAACAAATTCCTGCTCTTTTTTTCAAGCTAGGGTAAACCCTTCTCCTCACTTTGTTTATCATATATATCTAACCAAAACTATTAATTGAGAATTAATTACCCAAGGCACGAAGGACCCAAATCCATTTCTTGTTTGGGGAGGTTTTCAACCTCAACCTCCTAAGGATAGATAAGGGAGGAAAAAAAGGCACCAAAAATAGTACAAAAACTCATGGAGGAGCTTCCACTAAGCCAACCCCTAGCCTAAAAGAAAAAAACATCTCGTCCTCATCTTCTAGTTCCAAAATCCCTAAGGTTTATGCTAGAAGAAGAGCTAGGCTCAAAAATACATGCCCTGCCTCCACTGAAGACATGTACTCTGCTATCACTTCCAATCATGCTAAAAAATCACCCATTGAGAAATCCCATACAGAAATACATTCACAAAAAATCATTAAAGGAAAATAAATTGAAGTGGAAACCCAAGATGAACTGCTATTTGAATAAAAACCTCCACTATCTCATATATTTAGGGGAGGTAAGAGACCTCAAACCAGGACTTCAAACAGACTGAGGTTTAAGATAAAGTTGAAAAGAAATCCACGCCTTTCCAAGGAGGTGATTAATGTGGACAAAAATCCATTAAAATATCTCGTAATAAAAAAAGGAAAAATTGTAGGTTCTAAGAAATCAAAAGCTAAAGAAACCAAGGAAAATGGCCCTATGGAAACTAGGGAGTGTAAGAGGAAAAATAATGGAAAATGTAGATGTTCTTCTAAAGGCACCCAACACCCTCACATAAGATGCTAAGGGCCATTTTGATTTTTTTACTATTCATCGTAACAAGTGAATTTTGCATATCGTTGACCATGGACTTGTTAACATTGTATACAGAGAAGCACATTGGAGAGATGAAATTTCCATTGTGAGTGCATTTTGAAAGGAAACGGGTTAAGAAAAGTGATGAAAGTTTGTTTATGTAGCGAAAATATCAATAATTACAATAATCCGGAGAAAGGAGGAGCTCAAATAGAAGAGCAGTTTTGAAGGATGACTAGGCTTATTTTGTATTGAGGGACCTAACCTATAAGCAAGGGGCACATTATGATGATATTTGTTTCTCGACCCTAATTTTATAATAGTTTTGAGCAAGTAATTTTTATTTTAGAAATACTTGATATATTTAGAAGATATTTTGAGATGCATGTACTTAAAATATTTTCATTACTATTTTTGGTTCCTGTAAATATAGTTTGAACTATAATTTTGTGATTAGTTATTGTAATTTTTATATATGTTTTTAGGCCTCAAAAATCTATGGCAACAACAAGGGGGATAACCACCCGGTCCGGACCTTAAGACAGTTCCTTTTCCATTTGGGATAGTGGCTCCAACTGGGTGTAATGGGACCAGTTTCCTAGAGTTGGGTTTCTGTTTGATTGTTGGGTTTTTCTCAAAGTATTTGCATGATGAATCATTAAAAAACTAAAAAAAAATTATTCTAAAATGAAAAAATTTGAATTAAGTCTAATCTAATCTAACTCGGGATAATACTAATTTGATGTGATCTAGAATGATATCTATTCAATATGTGATGATTTAGATCATCACAGATTTAATAGAATTAATACTTTTGCAAGATGATTCTCTTGAAAAAATAGTTAATCAAAAGAAGATGTAAAATATATCGCATATATCTGATGATCATATATAAAACAAACCAATTTATATCTTTATATCATACAATAGTGCAACTAATATTTCAAATAGAAATAATTGATTTCATATATAATTCATGAAATTTGGGTTCATCACTAATATTTAAAATAGAATTGGCATACATGATAATAGTACCAGATGTGTACTATCCTATTCATCTGATTAGTGATAATAGGCCACATTCAAATCTTCTACCAATAAGCCTTTCAAAGAATACAAAAGTGCATCAACAGTTATCAACAAAATGATATATAGCTGAAAAGATCGTGTTCCATTATTTTATCAAGGCATCTACAAACTTACAGTAAATCATTCTTTGTAAATGTTCTCAATAAAATTTTGGACCCTTCTCTAAATGCATGAGAAAGGTTTAAATACTATACTAACTATTTAAAAAAATAGATTATACAAAATATCTTATGAGGCGGTTTCAAACAACCTTCTTCATTCTTAGTAACTAATTGCTAAAAATTGAAATTATAAAAAGCAAACTAACTAATAATCATGCTCGATGATAAGTTACTATCAGCTCTTCTTTTCTGCTCACAAGTATCGGACATCGGTTGAACTTGTGGAGGTCTCCTGAACAGTGTCTTCATTTGTGCAGCAAATATAGCATCCAGTAAAAGTGGCTGTATTTTCTGTACGGAATTCAGAGAACAATTCAGTGTCATGATTTGACTGTGAGGTTTAACCAATAGCTGTTGTATGCTTCCCAATCAGTATTTTTTAGCTATGTAAGTGCTTTTTCTCGGAGTTTACCTGCATCTTTCCAACTTTTCTCTAAATCTCCGAGATCAGGAATAGATTTGTGATTTCCTTATTTGTGATTTCCTTCTTTAATCAGACCAGAAGTATGAAATATGTTGTTAATCATTTTGACCATATTCTTTGATATACATGATACTATAGCTATGGCCAATTCTGCCTGTTTCACCTGTGCATCCCAGTCAGTAAAAATAATATATTTGAAAGTCTCCTTGATCTTTGGGAGACCTGACTTTATCCTTTCCTCTGAATATTGACATTCAATATAATCAGATATTTTGGCATTGAGTTCATTGAACTCAATTCTTTTTTTATCAATGATTGTATTAGTCAACTGTTCACTGGTTTCTAGGTGTGGAATTATGTCTGACATTTTTACAACAAACAGGTTTTGTTGTTTTGAGAGTAACGCATTTAATGCCAATGCTTCTTTTATGAATTCCTCTCTAGTAGGAATACCTTTATGTTTGGTAAGATCTTCTCTCAATTCTTCAATCAGTGAGTTTTTGTTAGATAAGTCATTTTCATGACTTATCTTAAGCATTTCCATCTCTTGTTGTACTCTGAGGAGTTGATGTTCAAACTTCTAATTTAGATTGTTTCTTTCTTCATCTACTTGCTGTTGTAGTTGCATGATTTTGTCATCCTTTTCTTGGACCAAAATAGATACTTTTGTTGCCTTATCCATTGTTGCAGTGGTGTATGCACCAGTGAATTGACATAACCGAGTTAAATTTTCAATTGGATTTGATGGAGTATCTTTCCATACTACTTCAATAACTTTTCCAGGGGGTGTTTCAATCCTTCTTCTTTTCCTCTATTTTGTTACTACAGATTTATGAAGAGGGTTGTAGAATACATCTAGTGGAGGGATATCAGTTACTTTAAAAATGATATCATCAGTAAGGAACACAGGAATGACTTCTGTATCTCGAGAATTTATCTCAGGAGTTTCAATGATTTCTTTTGTTGTAACTATTTGAGTGACAAATTTCTTTATTTCACTCCATGCTTCTTTTGGAACTCTGTTCATAAAATTTTAATTTGGACATATATTTATGATATATGCTTCATAAGAGATAGCTTCTGCCTAATAATCATTTGGAAAATTCTTTTCCTTCAACATACTTCTTACCATGTCCATGATGGTCCTATTCTTTCTTTCTGCAACACTGTTTTCATGAGGTGTATACCATGTGGTAAACTTCTTTTGTATTCCATGCTCCCTGCAGAAAAATATGATTTATTTGGAGATATATTCTCCACCTCTATCATTTCTCAATAGTTTTATGTAGTGTCCACATTGCTTCTCAACAAGAGCTTTGTAATGGTAGAACTGTTCAAATACTTCAATTTTATATTTTATAAAATAGACCCATGTCTTCCTTGTGTAATCATATATAAATGTCAAAATATAATGATTGTCGACTAATGATGGTGTTTACTCTGGTCCACATAAATCTGAGTGGATAATCTCGAAAGGTGCCTTTGCCCTTATACTCTTTCATGTTGGAAATTATTCTCTGTGTTATTTGCCCAAGATGCAGCCTTCACATAGGCTATCTGGTTTCTCTATGAGTGGTAATCCCTTTACCATGCCTTTTCTATGCAACAAATTCAAACCTATGAAATTGAGATGACCAAATCTCAAATTCCATAACCAATTCTCATCTTTCACTTCTTCTTGAAATATTTCTTGTGTGACAGCTGCTACAACACCTCCTTCCTTCAAGTTTGATATCATCTTGAGAGGAAGTATTCTATTGCTTGTCGTACACACTTTTGCAATGAGTTTTCTACTTGGAGGTGTATCTATGATTGTGCAAACATCATCTTTAAAAAACACATTTTAGCCCATTTGCATGAGATGTCCAATGCTTAGAAGTTTACTTTTCAAACTTGGGATGTAATAGACATCTGGCATGAACTTCTTCTCTCTATTCTTTGTAAGAACATCTACTCTCCCTTTTCCCATGATAGAGTCTTTGCTATCAATCCCCATTGTCCCTTCAAATTTTACACTTTCATGTAGATTGGAAAACATTTATATGTTTCCAATCATATGGTTACTACACCCTGAATCTAAGAACCATATATCTTCTTGTTTTTCTTGTGTAGCATTACAAGCTAAAATCAAACTTTCATGGTTCTAATTTTATTTTGTAAAATTTACACTTGGTTTACTACCCATGTCATTCTTCTTCTTTCTACATTCATTTTCATAATGACCATACTTTTTTCAATAATGAAATTGGACTTGATATTTATCATACATCTTTCCTTGTGCTTGATTCTGGCTTGAGCCTTGGCTTGGATTCTAATTGCTGCCCCTTCCACTTGTGCTTACAGGGATGCTTCTTCCACCTATGTGTGGTATTATTCCTATTTGATGCAACCATAACATAATTTTACACATATAACTCAGACCTGTGGGTTAGGACCCACATAAACTCCTTATACTCAGCGAAATTCAAATTCGGAGTTATTAACATACATACGTGAAGCGATAATAGTGGATTACTTTACATGGATTTTATTAACATACATACTTTAGCAATTCAACAATGCTTCACATTATAAAAAATCACCCATATAACTCAAACCATTACCTACATATGCGCAGAATAGAATTCTCGGGTCCCACAATATTTTATCCAATAACAAATCATCGCGTTTCACAAGTTTACCAAACAACCTTAACAAAAACCTTGTGATTTCACCGATGGGAAGTTGTGACGCAATCCCCACCGTCGATCTTCGCTAGATCCAACAACCTTCACCTCATTACAAAGCACTTGCACACAACTTTAAGGCTATATCGATAAGAATTAAACCCTAAAACATGTGATGTGTGCTCGTGCGCCATGCCGAAACATGGCCTTCCCTCATCACATCGCACATTTCTAATCTTACCACATCGTGTCACAAAAAACTTACCTAGCAAACTCTTTAACGATTCTTTATAATTTACGAAGTGTGAAATAGTGTCTCAGCATCCACCGTTGATCTATTCCCATTTGAAATCTATGATCTAATCGCATCCATACACTCACATTCACACGGCTCTTCTTTGCCTCATCTGACTACGCTGATCTCTACCGTCAAACCTTAAACCTTTGGTTTTGCGCTTTGATCCTCATCGTTGATTGCTCACATAGAATTCTTCTAAGTGTATTATGTTCTTTATTTGATTTCTCCACTTTCATTTATCGTCTCTTTGCAATACAGCTTCCTCCATGCTTCTCCTGCAAAATCTATTTTGTTGTTGTCCATAAGCTCCGTTGTTTTCACCATTCTTTAGCTGCAATTTTCCAGGATTCCATACTTTTTGTTGTAGTGCTCCACTGCTTCTGCCTTCACTGTTCTTCACTTTCCAAACAATTCCACAGTGACCTGCTTTCTTCACTTTGTTGTAACTTTCTTAGGTATTTGCGTTAGCTCCCATAGCTCATCTATGGCTTCTTGCAATTCAATCTTATGTTGTAGTCTAATATTATTTCCTGTCCTCTACAAACACATTATACTACACTTTGTCCTAGATATTGCGGCAAATATTACTCCAGACATTGCTACCACCCAAACTTCTTGAATATCTCTGAAGATCTCTCCCTCTGCAACATCCCTCTTCTTTTCCTTGTTTGCAAATCTACTATCAAAAGGTAAATTGCCTTCTAATTCTCTTACTATAGTAATATATTTATTCACTCTTTCTTATATACTAGTTAACATAATTAATTTTTGGAAACTAATATCTATCTCTGTTTCAACTACAGTTTGAAACGCTCCCATGTTATTGTCTACAATCTCTTTCTCTTGCTCAAATTCTTTCAGCAAGCAACTCAACCATTCACTAATTGCTTTATTCCCTTCAAGTACCTCTTCAACATGATGTATTATAATTTCAACATAACTCACTTCGTCTTCCTTGACAACACTCCATTGTTGTCCTTCTGCTTCTTGATTAGTCTTGATATTCAATTCATTATTTTCCACTTCTAGGACTGACTTTCCTTTAGCTTGAGACATAACTGCTTCACTTTCATATTTATGGATTTCTTGTTCGTTGTTACAAACCAAACCTCCTTGTGACACTGCTTCTTCATCTTTAACCAGAATAAAAGTATGATTATCTATTTGTATGATAGTCCTAAATGGTCGTCCAACAATCTTCCTTTGGCCACTTAAGCAAGCTAATTACTCTGTGTCCTCATTAATAAAAAATTTCATCTCATGAGGTATTACTACTTCATATTCATTAAAGTTACTCCCTTCATTAAATAAGGAACTTATGAATTCCTTCTGCTGCAACAACTCAACTTGATCTTCATCAGAAAGACACTCTTCATCATACCTTGCCTGAAAATTTTCTTCTTCATTATGCTTTGCGAGATAAACTTCAACTTTACTTGAGAAAATTCCAAGAGATAGATTGTCATCTACACAACGTACAAACACATTAAAATTGTCATCATTAAACTCACAAGACCCAGTTGTATTATTAGATGACTCTATCACTGAATATTTCTCTTGTTGTTCTAAATCTCTTTCAGGACTTAGAAATTCTTCATTGGTCTTCTTTTTAGCTTTCTCATGCATAGCATATGAATGTTTGATATCATATTTTCCTCTTTCTATTCTTGGCCATCACCATAAGACAAGTCCTGCTTGGTTTTAGCTTTCACAGTAGGATGGAAATCATTGTTTTCACTTAGATGTGCATGTGCATGTACATGTGACTTAGTTGTCTCATTTTCTTCTTGAACAAAATTCAGATTCTTTCTTCTCCCTTCACCCTTTATAAAAAAACATCAGCAAATTTTCTTTCTTTACCTATTTCGCCCGCAAACATACAATA
This sequence comes from Pinus albicaulis, assembly GCA_034641835.2. Classification (NCBI taxonomy): domain Eukaryota; kingdom Viridiplantae; phylum Streptophyta; class Pinopsida; order Pinales; family Pinaceae; genus Pinus; species Pinus albicaulis. The sequence goes on from CM076570.1 coordinate 1,586,809,117, forward strand.
ATCATTTGTTTCAAAACCATAAGGGTCCATAGCCTCTCTTGTTGTCTCAAACATCATCTCTTTCTGTTGGATCTCATCCTTACAAGGATCCATGAAACCATTAGTTGGTATCATGTCTTCATCCTCATTACTACTATCACCAAGAATGGACCCCTGCTCAGGTTCACATAATTAAATCTCTTCCTCGGAAGACATCCTATGTTGTATCCAGTCCCACATTACCAAACACCACGTTGAGCACCACCCTTGCCATCTCCCCTGAGCCACCACCCACATGCGCTGTAAAGAATTTTCTCAACACTTCTAACTGCACTTTTATCTCAGCTAATTCTCTATCAATTTTATTCTTACTTGATCTTTCATAATATCACTTAGAACCTTTACTATGAATATTAGTAGCCATAGTATTCTTTCCTTTATGAGCTCCTATTTGTTCATCATGGACTACAAACAATCCATCTCTACAAGTTGACTCCAACAACCTGTCTATAGTTACCACACCAAGCTTTTCCATGCTCATTATTTTACCGACATCTCTGCTGACTTCTTTCTTTTGATTGTGACTCCTCCTTCACCCCTTTGGATAACCATCAATATTTGTCTCTTTTGGGAACTCTATTTATTCATCACATGTTATGATCACTTCATTTTCATGCTGCCCTCCATCGTCCATGAAAATTTCTAATGGTTTCCCTTCATCCTTTATACCTTTCATACTCTGCTGCTCTGAATAATGCTTCTTCTTCTTAAGCATTAAACCTATGCTCCCTCTTCATCTGAAGCCCATGCCACTACAACTTATTCCTCGTAATCCATCCACACCTCTGTTATTCATCGCTCCTTTCTAACAACTCCATCAATAGATCAAGATGGTTTCTCATCTCAAATATTTCTCTCTTATATTTTTTATCAGTCATCTGCTTCATATGCCATTTGTCTTGGCATCTTCTTTCTTCACTTTTTGGTTTCCCCCTAAACCTTTGCTACGACTTTCAATAGTATTCTTCTTGAGTTCTTTAACCCTCTATGAGTTGCACTAGCCCCTACAGTAAGAGTTCCTCCTACTACAACCTACCTCACCAAACGTTCTCTGTGATTACTCTTTTGGAAAGTACAGGTACTCAATCTAAAACCCTCCTTAAGCACTCCTCTATTCTCCTTCTAGGCTCACCCTCACAACTCATCTACAATTGAGAACATTACTATCCTCTTATATTTCAACCTCAGCTGAAATACTAGGTTCTGACCTAAGATAAGAGTTAAAACTTAAAACATGTGATCTGCACTCATGTGCCATGCTGACACGTGGCCTTCCCTCATCGCATCACACATTTCAAATCTTACTGCATCGTGTCGTGAACAACTTACCTTGCGAACTCTTTAACTATATGCGCTATAATTTGCAAAGTGATAAATATCATCTCATCATCCACCTTTGATCTATTCCCCTTTCAAATCTACAATCTAATCGCATTCGTCCACTCACCTTCACACGGCTCTTCTTCACCTCTTCTGCCCGCACTGATCTTTTTTTTCAAACCTTAAACCTTTGGTTTTGCACTTCGATCCTCGTTGTCGATTCCTCACTTAGAATTCTTCTAAGTGTATTATGTTCTTTATTCGATTTCTCCTCTTTCAGTTGTCGCCACTCTGCAATACTGCTTCCTCCATGTTTCCCCTCCCGAACTTCTTCAAAATTCTTCAATGTTATCTCTGATGATATTTATTCAGCCTGTAAATGTGTGGATCCCTCCTGAGCTTGTTCTTCATCTCTCACCCCTTGATCTATGCCATAGGTTGGTCTATGTGAAGTTCACGGGAACTTCATCCTCTCGCTCAATATGTCTACTCATTAACATAAATAACACACATTTATAATAACACATAAATGCAATACTTAATTTCGATAGGGAAATCAAACAAACGGGTTAAAAAATAGAGGCTGATCAAAATCGAAAACACTTGGAATTAATTTATAAATGAAAATACATAGAACCAGGCCCTAGGATGGCTAGCTTTTTTACATTTGTTCCTACTCTCTGTTAAACCCTCTCTCACACCTATTTCCCTTTCATTCTCTTTTTCTCTCTATCGATGGTAGCACCCCTTAATGGTGGATTTGGTCTGGCTTTCTGTCTTTCCAGAATCCCCATATTGTTGAGAAACTGTCATTCAGTTTTAGAAAAATTTGTTTAACTAAATACTTAACTAATCCTAATTTAACTATTCTTTTAATTTGAAAATTACAATGGTTGTGTTATCCCAAATTAACTCAATAAAATAATTTAAAAAATAAAGTCTTCAAATTCTTTGGACTGCTAGTCCTCTTCCGAAGCCACAACATGTGACCAACTTGTCATATTGTTCGCTCTACCTTAGTTGTCCTGCATCACTCTTCCTTCGTAGTTTGATCTTCCTCGACCTCTAACTTAACCAAAAGACATTTTTATCTTGAATGCATGCTCCAATGAGAATTTTGTTGCTCTATTCAGTCTGTGCCCATGAGACATGAGTGATGCATGGAGCTCATCCACTGCAAAATTTGAGAGATGCTTTGTCTCTTCTATGGCCACAACTATGGCATAAAACATTGATGGTATACTTCTTAAGACTTTCTCAACTATTTTCCTTTATTCAAGAGTCTCACCATGAGACCTAATTTGGGTAACCAACCCAATCACATGTGTAAAGAATGATTTTATATTATCAGACTCTTTCATACAAAGAATTTGAAAATCTCTTCTCAGTATTTGAAGTTTTGTTGTCTTCACCTTTTCCATTAATAGATGGATGACTACCCTAAAAAGGTCTTACTGGTGGAATAAGTTATAAGTAAGTGGTATAAGTTCTATAAGTGGTAGAAGGGTTGTTAGGAAGTACAAAGTATCTTTGGTCTAATCCTAGGACTAATGTAACAGTTATATATAACTACTCACAAGTATTTGTCTGAGACAATATATCATAATGGTACCTACCTTCAAAGATTAATGAATGCAAGTGGTTTTAGGGGTATAATAACGTAGGGTAGTTGGAGTCTAGTGGGGAAGAGCAAAAAACGTAACTAATCTAAGCCAAAAGTGTCAAATCTCTTGGAGATTTTACCCTAACATTTAACAAAAATTTCAATGTGCTAGGTGGTATGAGTATTTCCACCATTTCACCCTTTACCATGATGTTGTGGCTCAGGAATTCACTCAATGGTTAGTCGATGGAGATAGGAGGACTTTATTTTCTAATCACATAGGATATGATAGCGGAGGCTACAACTTTTTATAAAGGAGAAAGGGTTTTTAGAGCCATGTTCTAGAGAGGATGGACTTTCCATTTTTCCTGAAAGCAGATTTTAAAGGTTGAAACTCGAAGGCTAGGGATTAGAGGGCCAAGTTGGAGGATAAGTGGAATTGGTTGGTGACAATAACTGAGTCTTATCTCACTTGTGAAAGTTGTTTCAACCGTGTAAACCTTCACCATTTCCATTTCTTATTTCATTTAGTTGGTCAAGGTAGAACGAATCTTTGTTTTTGTTTGTTGGAAAGCTTGAAACACATGGATGCTCATTTTTTCAAGCTAGGGTAGACCCTTCTCCTCACTTTGTTTATCATAAATATCTAACCAAAATGTTAATTGAGAATTAATAACGAAAGGCACGAAGGACCTATTAGGGTCATATAATAATAGGGTTCATAAAATTTTAAATTGACTTTGATAAGTCTTGTAAATATGTACATACCTTGCATTCTGCAAGTTGTTTTCCCATATTTTCAAAAAATGAAAAATAATAAAAAAACAAAAAGAGGGTAAAAAATCCTAAAATAAAGATCAAAGGACTTAGAAAAATATGCTATCACTCTAGTAATTTCTTAAGTTGTGGGATTTGATTTTTTAGTCAAAGAAAACTAGAGGTAACCACAAACCTACTTCAAATCCTAGGATCTAGCCTTCCTAGAATTCAGAGAGGGCTCTCTCTTTAAGATTTATCTTTATTTTGATTTATGTTTTTAGGCTAGTTATGATAGAACCATTGGTTTTTTTTTAAAGGTTTTGGTGGGAAAAAAACACTTAGAAGTAAACTAGAGAGAAATCTACTTGTCCATTGGCCTATGGAGTATAAATCTAGATAGCAGTACTAGAAGTCAAGGCCAAAAGGGTAAAAATGTATTCAGGGCAAGATAGATAACCCTGGGAAAATTGTTTTTGGTGAAATGGTATGATCAGGATAAAAGGCCATGAAAGATGCTTTGGTTGAGAAAATTGAAGAAGGAGGCATGGGTCAAATGGGAGTAGAAGCAATTAATAATTCCTAACACTGAAAATCAACAGAAAACATTTAAATGGTTACTAGTTAAAAACGGGGAGTAAAGGACTAGCCTGTAGTAATATTCCTAGTTACTCATGAAGATTGAACAAACATATATAATGGAATGCATGAAACTCAAGAGAGAAAAAAATTACAAGAAGAAAGTACTTTACTCATCAGTTTATTATAGGGATCCTGAATTATGATGCCATTTTTAGCTTTGTCCATTCTGCTACTTCGAAATCAACACATAATATCCTCCAATGTCTCGGCAAAAAGTCTATAGTAAAGTCTAGAAATTTTGCTCCACACTCAATACTTCAAATGTAGAATTATTTATACAAAATGTAGTTACAAATATCCTACGAGAAATCTAGGAATATCTTTAGGAAATAGAAAATATCTTTACAAAATAAGAGGGACAGTTGCTTAACAAATTAGCAAGTTGTCTTTTTTATCCAAAATAAATAGAACTACTTTATCTAATCAAGGAGCTTTTAGTGATTTTTCGTCTTGCTTTGCTGGTTTCTAGAAAATATATTTAGTTGAGTTTCCTTGGTTGATACTCTTTCATCTGATACTCCTTAACACTGCCCTTTAACTTAGATACACTTTGACTGATATTTCCATTTTTTACTACTGTAAAAATATTTCTTTGGCAGTAAAAAATCAGCAAACTGTCCTTTTGTTTATTGTTTCTTATTGACTGTTTTCAAGGTAATTTCTTCACTGTTTTACCTCTGTTTTTCACATTAAATCTGTAAATGCCTGCCACTATTCTTCACTGGGAATTTTTACATTCTTCAGCTTTCTAAAATTCTCATCTGCCTCTGTGTATTTAGAAAAATTGGGCTTAAACACAAAAAGATGTTTGATCTCATGTTGAAGAAAGAACAAATTTTCAAAGTGTTGGAGGAGGACTTTACCTGTAGGAGTGCCTTGTGGTAATGGCTTGCTAACTTGCTCTTTGGAAAATTCTCTAATTTTGTTATCATAATCTTTCTAGTGCATTAATTTCTCATTAAAGACATGAATTTCTGGCAAGCCTTTCTTTCTGAAGTTTGTATACTTTACCATAAACATTGTTATGGAGATATTCATTGCTCCACACTTCTCTTCTAGGTATTTCATCAATTTTTTCTTTGTTACTACCTTTTTAATCTGTAAAATGGTCTCTGTTCTATCCAGTATCTGCAACTCTTCCAACTCTGCTATGTTCTTGTTGTTCAAAAAAGTGATGAGTTGTAAAGCATGAGCTAGCTTATCAGTTAACTCATCGTTAGTCTTCTGAATCTCTACCTGTGCTGCTAACAATACGTCTCTTTGTTCATATATAATTTTAATTGAAGGCCATTGAGTGTGAATGGCCTCAATTATGTTTTTCCATAAATTATTCTTGACAAACGAAATTTGTTCAGTGAATGTTAGCTCTTTCTGCAATCCCTTAATTGCTCTCCAAGTCTAATTTCCTTCTACTCATGGGTTTTAGTATTTATTTGAGCTAAATTACCTCTGGATTCAAGATTTTCAATAATTTTCTGTAAGCTATTGATTTCAATATTTTTCAAGGACATTTCCTCCATAGCCTTCACAATCTGACCTGCTCCATCTGCTTGTTGAACTTGTGTTGTAGAATATTCTGTGTTTTAAGTAGTTGTTGAGCTCATTGGCACTGTAGTTGCCAGTTGTTCCTTTCGTGCTAGATTTTCTCCTAAGGTGGATGCCACTGCTGTGGTAATCACTGGTACTACTAAAGCAATAATAGGAGTCTCAGTCTCTTTCACAGTTTCTTTCTCTTGGACAAGTTGGTCCATTTGAGATTCCATTTCTTTGATTTGAGCAGTTAGTTTGACGATGAGATTCATCATCTCTTATTTCTCACTTTGATATTGAAGGATCTCTTTAGTCTTTGGGTGCTCACTTTGAGGAAGCTTAAGCTATTTCCTCAAAGCTGCAATATCTTCATTCTTTTTCTTAATCAACAATTCAGTTTCCTACACATTAGAGGGGTCATTTGTAGAATAAAATCCTCTAAGGCTTTAATCCTTAGATATTTAGCATACAAAGAGCCTTTTTCCAGCTTCGTTTGATCCTGCATGTTAATAATGGTATTCTGCAAGTTAGTAGCACTCATAGCCTTTGTCACCATAGTTGAATATAAAATTTCATAGCTATGTATGTGGAATTCAATTTGGTCTAGCTCATGCACATTTCCAGTATCTACTTCAAACTCGACTTTTTTATAGTCTGCTACTATCTTTGGTGTTGAAGTAGTTGGCTACAGAAATGACATAATCATTTTATTTGTGGAATAGTCAAATGCTGTCAGTAGCCTATTCTAATTCCATGGTTTTCTCTTGAGGAATTGAGAATATATCTTTGATTTAATTTCCTCATTTTTCTGCTTTATCGGTTTATATTTTTCTTTTATATCTAAGTCTTTTTCCTTAGCTGTCTGTGAGGAAGAAGAACCCATATTTTGTTTCTCAATCATCTGGGTATCATATTTACTTGTTGTTTGATCTTTTCCAATTCCTAAAAGAGTTTCATTGATTATCACTGTAGCTTCATCATTATTCACATCTGGTTGATTTGTATCCTCAACATCAATTACCTTTTCTTTTCTTATGGAACTGATTTTGAGCCTTTTATTGTAAATCAACTTGAATTTTGTTTCTGTGGTTGTTTCAGCTATATATGTCCCTTCTTCTCTGCTTCTTTTAGCTGAAGTTTCTACTAGCTTTACAACTTTCAGGGCCTGTGTTGTAACCACTTGTCTTGCTGCCTCTGCATTGATGACTATATATATCAATGTTTTTTCCACCCATTCCTCTTGATTGGAAATTTTCTCAATTTCTAGTTTGGGCTCATGAATTAAGGGCGTAAGTTTAAATTTTACCCTTAAATTACTAAGGATCCCTTGTGGATCATAGTTCCATGGAAAACTCTATTGAAATTTTAATTCTACTAGTCTCCTTGAAATCTCTTTTTCTTCTTCTTTGTAATTGATGATGAAAGGACCAATCTGATTTTTGAACTTGAATTGTGTATTTTCCCTTGCAGCTAAAAATTTGATAGAGTCGGAATTTAAAATCTGTCTTAAATATTCCAATGAAAAAATTCTCATGTTCATGTATTTTGGAAACTTATAAGGTAATAAGATGGATCCAAAAATTATTATTTCTATATGTTTTTCATAAAGAAACCAGTCTCCCATTTTGCTCTGTTCTGATAGTTGTAAGATCCTCTTCATTTCTTCATTGACCCTGGGTTGTTCTGCTTTGTACAAAACATTCATTGCTATATGGAGGAAAAGATATGATAAGTCTATATAAGTGAATTCACAGTTATCTTTCCTTAGCAAGGAAGTCGAGAAGACAATAGATAAAGGCTTACTTTCCAAGTTCATATTTTGTAAAGAAATTGGAAAATTGTTAGCTTGGAAGGATAAAAACAAATGAAACAAGTAGGAAGAGTATCTAAAAACCCCTTCAGTGGGAAAAATTGGCCAGGGTTTGGCCTCTTTTTCGGGCTTTTTAAAGTAATTTATTTAAATAAAAAAACCCTTATTTGAAAACCCGGTTCTATGATTTTGGTTCTAAACTTTGAATTGTAGGTTTAAATTGGCAAGAAATACATTTGAAATGCAGGTATTTGGTTACTTGGAGGGTTCTTAAGAAGTTGTGGTTGAATTTCAAAGTCTGGTTCAGATTTCTGGATTAAGAAACTTCTTTAATGGTCTTCAATGGGAAATCTATGGTCAATTTTGACTTTCTCTGGGTATCAGTCAATAATTTAGATCAGAATGGATTTTTTCTCAGTTAAGTTGAGTCTTTTAACAGTTTGAAATGCACAAATACACATTAAAATGGTATATCAACGGTTTAAAACTTTGATATTTAACCATCATAAATGCATTAATTTCAGTCCCATCAAATGGTAGGCGACCACTTTGATTTTGAAATGTGAAACAGGCAGCATTTTTCACATTAGATAATGGTGGTAAGCTGCTTTGCTCTGAATGAATGCGATAGAATGGTGTTTTTCCATGTCGCAGGAGGCGAAAATGTCAAAACAGCCCATTCCATGTTCGTTTGGGCTTCAGGCGGATGATCATATCGTTAACGCAAAAAGGATCTTGTGTCATCAGATATAAAAGGTTGAAGCAAAGGGCCAGGATTAGTTTAGAAGTTGTGGTCAAAAGTTATGTGGGACCAGGGTTTAAATGATATGCGCTGAGAGATGAAAATGGTTTTAAAACCTTCATACATTAATTATGGGATTAAAGGTTTTATATTTATTTATACAAGGGGGGGTGATATATAGTTAAAAGGGATTAAAATGTATGTAAGCAGGGGCTTGAGGTGGGATTATAGGGTTTAACCTAGGTTAACTTTATGTATAGCGCAAGGCTATTACATATCATGGAGAGAGCACGAGAAAAAACCTTGGGTTAAAAAAGTGATGCAGGGAAAGATTAATGAGTATATTACAAAGGCGAGGGGGTTACTTTTTGTAACAAACTTTATTTTGTCTTAATACTTAGGATAAACCTGGGACGGGCAATATTTTTGGGCATTCAACACATAGGATATGTATGAAAGCGATATTCACATTTTTTATTTTATTATATAGCTTTATACTTTTTTTCAAAGGTTTATAACCATAGGGGGCAGGATATTTATTTAGTGATAGTTTTTAAACCAAAGCGCATTTGATTGGAGTTTTTATTTAGCACATGGGTAATAACTTTGGTCAAAAAACTTTATAATAGTCAATTTTTGGGGTATTTAGATATAGGGAATTAAATAGGTAGGATAAGGTAATTAGTTAGGGATTTAATACAAAAAGGTTAAGAGTTAGTATGAAAGGGAAATGGAATATAACACAAAATATATAAAATCACTAAGTAAAGTGTAAGAGTAAAGCATAGCTTATCTTTTTATCATTTCACCAGTACTTAGGATAAATGTATTTTTGAGGATTTTATGCATGTTTCTAAAGGGATGAAGTTAATTACATGGGGTTTGATGCTTCATCAACTAAGAATGAGTCTTACTTATGAAGATGACTTAAATTTATAAATGAGGGATACAATAATGGTAACGGGGATTTTATCATAAGAATTCAACATTTTCCACTATCCAGTCATTAAGCCTTGGGTCTAGTCCCAACAAAAGTCAAAGAAATGCTCTGAGACTGTTTGACTGGAAGTATAGGATACCGAATACCTACAAGGGGAGGGAAATTAGTAATTTTTACCTGGTAAAGAATATTTACATGATTTTTCCCACTTCATTTTACCTACCCAACATTACTCTAACATTTTTTCTTCCTTTTAGCAGGTGCATTTAAGCTTACTACCTTGAAACATTTATTCTTTTGAAAGCATAAAACTATCTAATTCTACCTTATTTCATCCGAGGGCTCAGACTAAATTGATGATCTCCTCATTATTATCCACCTATCTACTGATTTGTCAGGATTAAACTGTCTGACAAAACTTTGTTCATTATATAAAACATGGAAATTGAAAACATGACAAGTCAAGTTATTTAACTCATCATGGATTATGGAATTTATTAACACTCTGCCATAATCATTTGTAAAGTAAAAAGTAGTGGCATTTGAACTGCCATAATCATGTTTTATTTTCATCTTTTTTTGTTTTGGGGTCTATATTTTTTAAGTCCTTTGATCTTTCTTTTAGGAATTTTTACCCTCTTTTTGATTTTTTGATTTTTTATTTTTTTTAAATATGGGAAAACAACTTGCAAAAAGCAAGGTATGTACATATTTCACAAGACTATCAAAATTCAATTCAAAATTATGAATCCTATATTTATAGGACCCTAACAACGGCTTCACATGGGGATGACATTTCCTAGTGAAATGTCGAGAACTATAAGACTAGTAGCCTTCAACTTTGACCATGATGATCCAGCAATTGTCTTTTTTTTTCTGCAAAAACTCATATTTATGACATTTTACTCTTCAAAGCTTAGGGCCTTCTCTTCGAGCTTCAACTTTGGAAATAAAATATCCAATCCAATCTAAACTTCAATGGCTATTTACAATGATGTAAAAAGTAACTGGGCTAACTATTGGTTAACTCAGAAGAATTAGTGTTTGAGCATTCTACCATTAACTGATCCTTCTTGAATATCTGTTCCATCCAAATCTTTGATGAAGAAAGAATTGTTACCCCTATATCAATAAATTACATAGGCCCTTTCCATAGAAAGGCAAACTTCCCATGCTTACCTTTGTCTTCTCTCCTGGAATCCCATTTTAACACTTGATATCCAATGTAAAAGTCGTCTTCTTTACTTCTTTTATCAAAAAATTTCTTAATTTTATCATGAATGACTTGGTATTTTTCATAGACTTCTTCCCTTGTTTATTGTAGACGTATAGTCTGATTTATCCTCCTTTGTATATCATTGATTTCTATGTGCGATTATTGAATAATCTTCATTATTGGAACACCTAAGGATGATGGAAAAACTGCATCCATTCCATAAACAATTTGATAAGGGGAAGTGCCAATTGACATTTTGGTGGTAAGTCTATCTGCCCATAAGGCATAGACTAGCTTTTTATTCCAGGTTTTTTTATTATCTTCAAGTAATTTTTTAATGATATTTACAAGGCTTTTGTTTGAAGATTCAGCTAGGCCATTACCCTAAGGGTAATATGCAATAGGGTGGCCTAGGGTAATATGATACTTGTGACAAAAGGAAATTATTTTCTTATTAAATGATGTTGCATTATCAGTAATTATTTTTTGAGGGCATACAAATCTAGATAAAATGTTGCTTTCTATGAAAGAGATAATGACTGTGTGAGTGGCTTGTCTAGTAGGAATGGCTTCAATCCACTTGGTAAAATAATCAATGGTAGTCAAAATCCACTTATGTTGGCCAGAGGATGGGGGGTGAATTTCTCCAATGAAGTCTAAACCCCATTGTTGAAATGGCATCTTAGCTGAAATTGGTTTTAAGGGTAAAGGTAACAATTTCTTTTTTCCTTCAAAAATTTGAGATTTGTGACGTGAAGTAACAAATTTCTTAACATCAGCAAATAAAGTAGGCTAGTAAAAACCAGCTCTAAGAATATTATCTGCAGTACTTTTCCAGTATAAATTCCCTCCACAGTCACTTGCATGAAATTATTCAAGAATTTTGTTAGCTTCTGCTTTCAGCAAACAATTTAGTAATATCATGCTATGTTCCTTCCAAAAAATCACATTATCTAAAATACAAAATCTCATTGCTTCAAGTTTAAGAAACCTGGCTTTTATCCTTGATAATCCAGGAGGATCTTGTAAGTTTGTAAGTACAAAGATAATATCTAAGTACCAAGGTGAATCTAGAAAGGCTTCACTGATCATTGGAGTCGCCATCTCTTCCTGGTCATCAATCTGAGCAATAAAATTTATGTCTAATGCATTACAGTTGGATTCAACCATCAATCTCACTAATCCTTGTCCTTTAATGAGTTTTTTTTTGTTTGATTTCTATGTCATATTCTATGATAGTGGCAATCCACTTACCTCTTCTTCCATTAGGTCCATCCTTTGTAAGAATGTCTTTAACTACTAAATTAGGGACATAGGCAATTATGTGGGAATAGAGAATGTAAAATATGAAATATTTTATAGCTTTAGCTTTTTTCTCCATTATGTTATATTTCAGAGGTGCATCTCAAAGAGTCTTACTGAAAAAAATATAGGCTGTTCAAAACCTTGATCATTCTTCTGTAGTAAAACTGCAGCAATGGTATGTTCTGATGCAAAAGAAAAAATTATAAAGCCTTTCTTGAAATCTAGACTGATTAAGACTGTTGTTTTAGTTAAATCCTGTTTTATGGAATCAAATTATTGTTTGGCTTCAACTATCCACTTTAAAGTTGAGTATTTTTTCAGCATATTGATCAAGTCTCTAATGATTTCAGCTAAGTTTGAAATAAATCTTCTCAAAAAGTTAATTTTACCTAAGAAAGATTTTAATTATTTGATATTTCTAGGTGGATGAATGTTAAAAATTGCTTCTATCCTAGCAGGATCAATTCTAATTCCTTCTTTTGAAATTATATGTCCTAGTAATTTACCTTCCTCCAGTGCAAAGAGAGTTTTCTTGGGATTTAAAGAGATGCCAAATTTCCTACATTTAATGAAGACCTGTCTCAAATGGTCCAAGTGTTAATTATTTTTTTTGGAAAATACAGTAATGTCATCTAGATAAATTACCAAGAAGTCATGAATCTCCTTAGCAAAGGCTATGTCCATAGCTCTCTGAAAGTTTGATTCTCCATTCATCAGACCAAAGGGCATTTTCACATACATAAAAGTTCCCCAAGGAGTGGTAAAAGTTGTTTTAGCCTCATCTTCCTTTTGGACTAGGATTTGGTTGTATCCTGAAAAACCATCTAACAAAGAAATTATAGAGGAACCCACTATCCTTTGTAATATATGATCCATCTTTGGTAAATGGTAATTATCCTTTAAAGACACTTTTTTAAGATTTCTAAAGTTGACACATAACCTAATTTCACCTATTTTCTTTCTTGTCGGTACTAGGTCTGAAACCCAATCAGAATATGTAATTAGTGCAATAATTTGAGCATCATGCATGCGTTTTATTTCCTTTTCTATCAAAGGTAATAGAACAGGATTAATTCTCCTCAATTTTTGTTTGAATGGCTTTTGATTATATTTTATGGGAATTTTGTGTTGGATTATGTCTGTGTCAGAAGATTTAAGATCTTCAAAACTCCAAGAAAACACATCCTGATATTATTTTAAAAGATCCATGTATTGCTCCTTTTCTTGTGAAGGTAAATGTTTAGACAGTTTAATCATTTTTTGTTTTAATTCTATCCCAATGTTACATTCCTCAATGTCAGACCTAACTGGCTCCATTTTTATCTTTTTAGGCACATCATTGGAATAAAAAAGGTCTTCTAAAGGGGTTAAACCTTTAGGAAAAAGTTATCTTTCAAATCTAACATGTCAATTTATTCTTCAATGATTTGCTCAACATCTATATTCTCTAAGTTATCTATATCAGATTGAGTAAATACAATTGGTTTGTTAAATTTATGTACCTCTATGTTATCTCTTTGAAAATCAAAATCTAAATGTATATTACATTCTGTATCTATTTTACAATTTTGAAATTCTTCCTCATTATTCAAAAAATGGTAAATCTGTTCATCCTAAGAGAAAATCTGCCAGTACTTGAGGTTGTTTGGGATAATTGGTCTATTTTTAACCTTACCAGTATTGTAGAAATTTTCCTGAATAATGAAGTTTATTCACAGAGATTATCACGATCATACATTATTTGAGCTTCATGCATAATACATAACCTCCTCTACAATTGATCATCACATGCGGAAATAAAACAAGCGCTATGCAATCATAAGAACATAGATTCAACACACATATAACACAGTATGTAATGGGGAAAGCTTACAGCTGAAAAACCCCAGCTATCTGTTATATTATAATGAAAGAGAACATGTAACAATCATAGTACAATACTCCTCACAATTATTCAGTACTATCTCCAAAAGTTACACACAAACTAGCTCAGATCTGAACAAGTCACGGGTTCAAATCTCCTCCATTGTTTGCCTGCCTCTACTGCGCAATCCAAAAGGAGAATGGATGAGATCCAAGTTCGAATCCCCTTGGATTGTACTGCATAATTCTCATTGGCAATCTCAATCAATGCTTGTGCAAATCTCATGCACAACTAATGTCACAACTGATGGCTAACCGGCTCTTTCACCTATCTCTTCCACTGGTCTTCACTGAACTGTCCATGCACTTCTATTAACTGATGTGTTCTTTAGTTGAATTATGAGTTAATAATTAGCGAATTAATTAATAATTAATTCACACAACTCATCTCTAGTGTATTATCCAATTAAAATAAATACAACTAGTTCAACTAAGTTAAATCGAACACAACTCCATCAACTCTTCAATCAACTCCACCGAACTCTGCCACATGAGTTCTAACTGAAGTCAACCATGAAATAGCTCAAAAAAACCCTATGAATAGCGTAATTCCTTTGTCAGCTGCATGTGCCACATCCGTAGCTCAAACTGAAGTGTTGCAAGACAATAAGATAATGTTTATAGTCCAAATATTATTAAGAGCTAATAATATTCGACTGTTCTATTTTTAGACTGGCAGTCTAAAAATAGACTCCACCCATAATCTAAAAATATAGGTCCATCTATTTTTACCAACATGACCAATTATCCAAGAATAGCATCCTGCAACTCCTAGACCATGCTCCATATGTCTAAAAATAGACATAGTCTAAAAATAGACTTTGCGCCAAAAATAGCCTGCAGGCCCACTTAGTGAAGGCGACTTCATTTCACTAAGCTCCATAATCTTGTTGCATTTTCAAAAAGTATACCTATGATTTGCTTGGAATGGTAATTTACAAGTACTAGAAAAATCTTCTAGACAGTGTGCTTGAATGTTTTGTTTTCTGGGTATAGCAGCAAATTTTCATTCCAATAAATCATCAGTTAAATCAATTGTTGTATCTCTATATCTAGCTAATATAGGATTATGAACATAATAATATCCATTTATTTTCTTTATTATTAATTCCAATTCTCCTATGATTAGTATTCTTTTTCCTCCTAAAATTCCAAATCTTGAACAGCTAGCAAGGCATGACTGGAAAAAGCATTTTCCAGTAATGGCTGCTACAGGAATTGAAACCACGACCTGGATCCCTTAGAACAATGTGTCTAAGTCCTAAATCCAAGAGGAGGCTCCAAATAAATCCTTCTAAGTGGGTTAAACATATCTCCCACACTTAGATGTCCTCAAAAAGTGCCCGATGAGAGAGGCCGCAACAATGTAAGCACAAGAGCTAGAATGACAACATTATTCTTCAAAAATGAGCATATGAATATCTGAATAGCCAAAAAATTATGTTATAGCAGTAAAAATAGTACAAGTTATTGAGGAAACATCCACTCAAGAAAGGCAATGCAAGCGTCAACAATACATGTACAAGAACGAGAGAACACTGCTACATATGTGAAACCCTTGGCTATAATAGCGCAGTCTATTATGGAGTACTGCTGCAATACAATGTAAATACATGGATATGGAAAGATATAGCTCAAATAAAATATGGGAGAAAAGCTATAAACCTTAGAAACAATAATACAACAATCCTCCAAAGGATTTGCTAAAATATACAAAATGGCAAAAATGTCGGAGTTGCTGGGTAGCAGCTGCGACTCAAAAATGGAAATGAATAGAGAAGGCTAAATATGATAAGAAATCTGAAGTAGACCTCCTCCAATGGTTATCCTAAGTGGAAGGGTGATCCTTAAACTTGAGATCTCACCCTCCTATCAACACTGTAGGCCCTCACTACAAGTGCTCCATGAAAATAACGCAGTCAATGAGAGGGACTGCACAGTAGGTGGAATAGAATACTTTGGAAAAGTGCCAAGATCTGAAAATAAGCTCCCAAATATTCCAAACTGATCCTCCAAAGGAAAGGAAGGCTCCTCCTCTGAAAAAGAAGTGATGGAAGAGGTGTTTTAATCCCTCACTGCAACACCCTACAACACAGAATTATGTTGTTGCAACAATAATGCTATCCTGGAGGAGGATGCTTGGCCTCAAGCCTAGATGTGAGGAAAATATATACAACTCATTCAAGAGGCTTCTCAAGAAAGGAGAAGTATTCCTAAAAAAGAAATCCTTGTGCTAAGCAGCACTACAACTCAATTGAACAGCTGGAGAATGCATAAAGTCTGAAGAGACAAGAAATCTATAATCATGGCATGAGAAAAAATGGCTGCCTTGCCCTCCTTTTAAACACATGAGAGCTCCCTCTCCATGGGTACCACTCCATTAGGGTTTCCTCCTTCAAGGAGTATTCCCTTCTCTATCTCTACGCTATCCCATAGATGCTTTCCACCTCATACCTCTACACTGGTTGACTTGGTCAAACTTGACCTAGCCTCTTTGTAAAATGTCTCCTTTCAAATATGAGGGTGTGAAATCTAGTTCCAAGGTTGATCCCTTTCCATACTAGAGGGATTTAATCCATGTTTTTATTATGATTGGGCCTTCTCACCCAATTGTTCATCTCCTAAGTGAAAATAGAAAAGTTAATATTCTAGTTTATTGAAGGAAAAATTTGCAATATTATAGTTTCTAATGATCTGGAGGCCTAGAATAAGTGCCTCATACTCTGCCATGTTGTTGGTTCATTTGAAGTTGAGCCTGAAGGCATGTCCTCATGAATGATTAGTTTCCAAATTTGTAATCCATAATCCATCTCCTGCTCCTGATTTGTTTACAGAGCCATCAAAGTCTAAGTGCCAACGAGACTCATGAAATATATTGTCATTGTTTGGTTTTGCCTTTTTATCAATCAGATCAGTTTGGATTTCATTGTTATCAGAGTTATACAAAATAAAAGAGTCAAGGTCAGTTGGTGTAGAATAAATGGGATAATTTATGGATCTCTCATCACTACTAACCATGAATTTCATTAAAGTTTCCCTATATATCTTTTTGGGTTGACCAAACATTGATATTGTATCATAGCTCATGTCCAATTGTAGAGTTCCCTGCAACTTTTCTCCCCATGAATGAAAAAGAAGCATACCATACTTTGGTGGGATGTCAGCTACTACAATTTCCATTACCATACTCTTACCAGGGTACTGAACTAAATTCACACATAAGTATTTAATTAATCCTAAGCACTTAAATTTTCTAGAATCAGATGAGAACAAATCTTTATAAGCCTTGGTTATTTCTATATTAAGGGTTTCCATGATAGCTTTGGGCATTAAATTATAGGAAGATCCTGAATCTAACATAGCGTTGTGTAAAATATGATCATGGATGGTAATAATGATATGTAAAGGAGGGACTAATCCATTTGAATGCTTTCCATTCACATCAGGGCCAAAAATCAACCTAGGTTGATCATCATTCAAATTAATGGCATCTTCACCATCATTTATATTCAAAGTTTCAGTTATAGTTGATTTGTATAAGTCATTTTTAACCAATTTTATTAAAGGAATAGCTAATTTTAACTTAGCAATTTCAGACTGAATATTGAATGAGGGTTGAGATTTACTATTTTTAACTATTTTTAAATAGAGAATCCATACAGGTGAAGTAGATTATAGAGGAGAGGAATAACCTGTTTTTGAGTTTTTATTAATAACCCAACGTTTTGCACTGTCCATGTGAGTCCATCATCAGGGGTAGAACGTCAAAAGTTCCTTGAAAAAATGAGAGAATAGGGCGGAAGAATGTATAAATAAATAGTGGATCATGAGGAAACTCATGAAAATTTCATGAGAGTCGGTTTATGTTTAGGAGAGATTTTTAGGAAAATATCTAATTAAGTTTTATTATTATTATTATTATTATTATTATTATTATTATTATTATTATTATTTATTTTATTTTATTTTATTTTATTTATTTATTTTTATTTATTTATTATTATTTTTTTTAAGTCAAGTTGTAATAAGGAATGTTTTTTGATTAAAATTTTTTATTTTTATTTTTTATTTATTTATATATTTATTTACTTATTCTTTATTATTATTATTATTATTATTATTATGATTTATTTATTTTTTATTATTTTTATTTATTTATTTATTTATTTATTTTTATTTTTTTTAGAGGATGGCTAATGTAACTAAATAATCTAATAAATTATTTACTTAATTTATTTATTATGAAATTATATTGATATTTATTTGGTTAGATAAATTCATAATTTTAGTTACTAATTTATTAAATTATTTACCTATTAGCATAATTCTTTCGGTAATAATCACATGAAATAAAACGAGGTCAACACGTTTCGAACCAACCAGTGTGGTTCATCATCAGGACTATGTGAGAGATCAAATCCAGACATTAAGTATAAATAGATGTAGAGATGGCTCAACTAGCCATTAGGATAATGGCTAGTTTGACTTTGAAAAAGTAACTATTCCATTATTTATTTATTTAATTAATTTTTATTTATTTATTTATTATTATTATTTTATTTATTTATAAAACCTTTAATATATTTATACAACTAATTAACCAACTAATTAATATAATGGTAAGTAATTTAACAAAACGTGGTGAATATAAGTACATTTTTGATTAAATTATATAATAATAAATTATTATAATTAATTAATAAATATAATAAATTCTTA